>WOVY01014597.1:0-335049 GCA_013436015.1 Rhipicephalus annulatus | reverse complement strand
AGACGCACCGACTGAGAGCTAAGTGGTTGACCGTCCCACGGGGGGAAAAGCGTGGGAACGCTCTGGTGGCCAAGCCGTATGACAACAACCCGACAGGTTGTCACTCTCGCTAGTTGAGGGCCCTCTCCCAATTAAAAAGGGGTGGGGTCAAATATTTTTGGGGCGAGTTCCCATCAATTAAACGGCATGATTGGACCCCAGGTAGAGGTCTCTTGTCCCCAAGGAAGAGAGCGAGGAGACACGAGGGGGATTTAAGCGCAGGATTTTGCCCTGCTAGGCAGACTAGTCGCTGACCAAGATGGTGCAGAAACAGATCAACAAGCATCTCTTCTAGAAGTTTTTAGTGTGGCTCTGTATCGGCTGGCCACCTAAACTTAGCCGTTCGTCTAGTTGTGACGCGATATTAACGTCTGCAACGGAGACATCGGGACTTCGCCTCAAGTTAGCTCAACCTGCTCGAAGTCACCTGCAAGCACTAGCCTCCCGGAGCCACCAGCATTGCAACACCGCCGACATCGCAGTCGTGCCAGAACTCTCTTTGACTTCTCGCATCCGATCGTCGGGGACACAACGCTGCCGGTCATCACACGTATGCCTTCACCTGTTTATATCTTCGAACTTTCTCCTCCGTCGTTCTATTGGTGTTAGTTTGTGTAGTTTTCAATAAGTTCTCTCTCGTAAGCTGATTTATTGTTTCTGTTATATATTTCTTTAGTTGTATCAAGTGTCGATGTATTTTGTTAGTTGTATTGAAGTGTTGTATTAGATCCCGTGTGTTGCCATATCACTAGAGTAAAGTTGTTTTGTTTTCTCACGTCTCTTATCTCTTCACTGTCTCTGCTTGCGTACGGAACGAACCAACCTGCTGTCATTCCCGTCGCCGACTTCGCGCTGGCGACGCTAGAGTGGCAGCTTGTAACAATATATATATATATATATATATATATATATATATATATATATATATATATATATATATATATATATATATACCTTTTGACACGAGAGAACTTGCCCTGGGGTACAGAGGCCGACGTAAGAACTTTTCAAAACGATAGACGAAACTCATCCATTTTGGACCATGGGACTGTCGCACGGGCGTACAAAGGCTTACTTCACCGCCTTGTCAAAGCGTTTGGGGAGGAGGGAGTCACGTATGTAGGGGGAATGCATTGAGCCTTGATCTGCACGGGGCCAACAATATAGGCGCCCCATGTGAAGGTTCGTTCCTAGGCGCTGTCCTGCTTGCTGTTCATGCTTCGGCGTGCCGGAGGGTTCCGGGGGTCTCTAGACATTCAAGTTGCCGTACGGATTTCGAACACAGCGCGCACAGCGACTTTTATGCGCGCACAGCGTGCGGGCGGACCTCCAAAATGGCGACACCGATGCTAGCGATCCTCGCGGATTACGTCAAGTGAATGCTGTTAGCGTCCTATATCCCGCTTTTTGTTGAATGTTAGGGTTGTGCATATATGGCCGTAAAAAACAACTAAAATATAATAGAAAACGCCACACACGACGTACGCAGTGGTAAAATATGTAAAAGAAAGCTTCTATTTAATTAAAAAAACTAGGTTACAATATTATTCGCACAACCGCTCAATACCCCATAGTGCACAACCGCTTAAGTCGCTCGCAATTCGCAGAAGTCCTCCTCGCTCGCTGTTCTCGCTCCTTCTCTGGCTCTTCCCGCGCTTTTTCGCTCTGCTCTCTCGACTACAGGTCCGAGCACACATACGCGCACGCTGACACAAATGCGCACATACAACAAAAACACACACAAACGTACTGACGGTTCCACGAAGTCAGAGGGTGCGGTCCTTCGCTTCGCCATTCGGGGAAGCAGTGTCAAACGTCCTGCACGCCACCAATGCGCGAAGTGTCGTGTTTCCCCCTGCTTGCATGTGAACCCGCAAAAGCGCAAAAAAAAAAACAAAAAAAAAACGGGGCTGCCTTCTTTGTCCCGACCCGGCGCTCGCAGCACTGGAGGGGTCGCCGATCGCAGCTGGCCATAAACAAGGAGGATGGCCAACGGACACTCCCACGACATCAACATGCGTACCAAAAAAAAAGAAATAAAACAAAAATTTAAGAGATGCGGAGCAGTCGCGTACAATACCGCCTATTCATAACAGACGAAAGAGGAATATGGCAGCTTTCAGGGAGGCCTCTGTGAAAAGGTGTACGTGCACTCAGTCAGGACGTCCTACTTTTGAGTATACGGCTGCTTATATACAAATTGTCAAGCCCAGCCACAATCGTGTATCTGTTTACTCTCCCTTAACACTGTGAAACACGTCGATAGGAAGCGAGATTCAAACAAAAGATTGTGGTTTCGGGGCTAGTTAGTTCACTACTCGGTGACAACTTTTCTTCACGGCACTCTGTAACCTACAGAACCGAAGCGCACGCCTGCAACCTCGCTTAGAAAAATGGTACTTTAGTTTACTGATAACTTTGCCATTAGCCTTGCTGGAATCAATGCATTATTTATTATGACATTTAAACATTTGCAGGAGACCATGAACAATATACAGTTACTGCTCACTTTGCAAGAAATGCTTTCGTTTTCTTCCCATTTCTTATGAAGCCTCGTCTTTTCGGCACGCCCGTCTTCCAATGTAAACATGGCGTCCATGACGTAGCGGGTTAGTGTGAGGCCGCAAACGCAACGTATAATTCTTCCAGAAAAAAAATATGTTCGTAATGTGATACTAAAATTTTCCACTGAACAATCGAAATGTTCATCCCTTTCAATTTTCTCGGTTGATTGATAGGTGGGGTTTAACGTCCCAAAACCACCACGTGATTATGAGAGAGTGGAAGGCTCCGGAAATTTCGACCACCTGGGGTTCTCTAACGTGCGCCCAAATCTGAGCACACGGGCCTACGCCGTTTTCGTCTCCACCGAAGATGCAGCCGCCGCAGCCGGGATTCGATCCCGCGACCTGCGGGTCAGCAGCCGAGTACCTTAGCCACTAGACCACCGCGGCGGGGCCCTTTCAATTTTCTAAACGCGTTAACGATGCCAGCGAGAAAAACTGAAATCAGCCACGAGGTGCCGTACTACTTGCGGAGCAACGCGAACGTGCGGAGGCGTGGCGTAGCCAAAGGGGACGAAATGGGGGTTGGGTTCGGAGGGGTTATAGGACATCTCCCGCTCAAAGTTTTTCAAATTTCCTTGCGTGTATATACACGCACACAATGCACACACGAACATACATGGAGTACGTTTGACCCCTTTCCCCCTCCCGAAAAACAAAAAAGAAAAACAATTTCTGGCTACGCCATGGTGCGGAGGGAGCCCCACCTATACGTAACCTTCGCTCGTGTACTGTCAAGACAAGTCGTCACCGAGTGTATCCGCGTGTTGCCTACAAGCGATAACACGCGAACTACTTATTCAGAGCCCCTTGCGCAGAGCTTCACTCTGGGGTTCCACTGATTTCTTAATTTAGGCGCCCGTTCCGGAAGCAAATTCCTACGAGATAGCCGCTCTTCTATTTATACGGCCCGCCGAATAATGCACCGTGTACCTGCTGTGTGGGTGCGCGGCATACGTCGAAGAGCGTATATGCACTCGCGTCCTTGGCCAGCCGAAGCACGCGCTTTTTTAGCGCCTGACCCGGGGCGCTTTGAGACATACAGCGACAGAGATATGCATCAAAGTGCCCCGCGCGAACCAGATCTGACCGGCGATATGAGCCGCAGAAGCGACGCGTTGCACGAGAGCGGAAGTTACCAAGGGCGGTGGTTGCAACATACGTAGACGTAAGCTTACTATGGAAATAAATATGGAAATAGTGGAATTGGCGACGGCTTCCATGTCTCTTATTTGGGCGTATTGTGCAACGTTGTCCGGCGCCGCACACACACACACACACACACACACACACACACACACACCACACACACACACACACACACACGCACACGGTCTTGCTATATAACGTTCAAGATCTTGCTATAATGATCGAGCCCCGCCGCGGTGGTCTAGTGGCTAAGGTACTCGGCTGCTGACCCGCATGGCGCGGGTTCGAATCCCGGCTGCGGCGGCTGCATTTCCGATGGTGGCGGAAATGTTTGTAGGCCCGTGTGCTCAGATTTGGGTGCACGTTAAAAAACCCCAGGTGGTCGAAATTTCCGGAGCCCTTCACTACGGCGTCTCTCATAATCATATGGTGGTTTTGGGACGTTAAACCCCACATATCAATCAATCTATAATGATCGAGCAGCAACAGAAGCTACGAGCTATATTTGTATTTCTGTGACGCATGTGGAGCATTTGTTCTGCATTTATGTATTATACATTGTTGGTTTCGGAGCAGTGCAAGGTCTGAGCTTTATGTATAAGGCTCAGCAAATGAATATAACACCGTAGTCGGCCTGCATTTCAGTCAGCGCGCACGTGTGTGTGTGTGTGTGTGTGTGTGTGTGTGTGGTGTGTGTGTGTGTGTGTGTGTGTGTGTGTGTGTGTGTGCATTCACAATTCTGAAGCTTTATTCTAGACTTGCCCAAGCTTTAAGTGATTCGTGATGTCCCAAATCTTTGATATACAACTGCACCACAGGAACACCTTTGGTTCATCTTTAAAAAAAATTCATGGCTCATACGCACATGAGGCTGTGACAGTATGAAGTTTGTCAGTTCAAACCTATACGTCACAAGGTATAGAAGGAATCGTCAGGTTTACAGTTTCAGTGTTGTTCTATTCATACACCTCAAGGCATAGTTAGCCAACGACTCGTTTGTAAGCTGTAAGACGGCGGCACTTTATTTTTCTTGCTTGGGGCACTGAGACAAGTTTCTGCGCCGCCAATGATAGCTGCCACGGGAATCGTTCCTGTCTTCCCATATCTCCACAGTGGAATGCGCGCCCAGCGAAGCCGGAAGTGCATGACCTCGAAGTTAGCAGCGCAGCCATCACAGTGGGTCAACTTGTATAGGTGTTACTTTGAATGAAGCATCCTCAACGCTGTACGACGACCCTGACGCACAATTAGGTCAAGGAATGCACGGGGGGCCATCAATTGTTGTATTTTAACGGCAATATATTTATGACGTAACTGCAGTAACTATCGCGCAAGCTGAAATAAATAAATATGAACGACAAAACACCCTTACCGATTATCGAAACCAGAACCTGCGATCATTTTTGCTCACTTTTAATTCAATTTAGAATGAGTTATATTTACTACCCTACACTTAGGACAACCATTCATTATTTCTTTGACACGACAGTCCATGGAATTAATTATGTTGTGTACCATGTGCATAAGGAATCAGGAACCTCGAAAAAGTTGTCTTCATTTTGTTCAGCCTCGACAGAGAAGCTTAATCGTGTTTATCTCCGCGAATAGATGCAGGTATCTAGCACCGGTATTCCCCATAGATGGTGATCGAGCGATGAAATGTGATCGAAAAAAAAAAGATTCATAAAAATAATAAAAGCAGAGTGCATGGTTTTTGTTCGTAGAGAGCCCTTCGCAGTTGTTGAGTCCTGACGAACCGCCGAGCGGACCAAGGACCCCCGAGCAGCAGGACACCGTCCCAACCCCCCCCCCCCCCCCCCAAAAAAAAAAAAACGCGTACGACCGGTGGCTCCTTCCACAACGGAGCCACGATTGCTCAGCAAGTGGGCGATTGAGCCTGTTTCACCAGGCAGCTGCCTGTTGGGTATACACATACGCAGCCGCTGCCGGCTCGCATGCTATACGACGCCAGCCTCCCTTTTCTCTATCATATATCATACGTTCTAAGAGAACTTGTTGTTGGGCTAGTTGGTAGAGCATTCCGAAAAGTTAATTCGAGCGCGAAAACTTGACACGATCACTCACACACGCACACACCCATGCATCAAACACACAGCGCTCACTTCCAACTGATTCATTCATAGCTCGAAGGCTTCAATATATACAGGACACATTATCGCTCTAAGCCTATGATATTGATTAGCTGTACGTTTTTGATAATGTATGCTGTTGGCCTTCTTTGGTGTGTGTGCGCACAATGTGTCCAGTATATATTGAAGCCTTCGAGCTATGAATGAATCAGTTGGAAGTGAGCGCTTGTGTGTTTGATGCATGGGTGTGTGCGTGTGTGAGTGATCGTGTCAAGTTTTCGCGCTCGAATTAACTTTTCGGAATATATCATACGTGTTGACGTTTTGTGCCGACTTTGCGAGCATCGAGGAAAACGCGTGACAGTGAAGAGCAATATTCACGGCACGCAAAAATAGTGCAAAAAGCACTACAGAATCGAAAGTTGGGATAGTTGAGTGCAAAAAGTTACAAAATAAAGCAATAGCACGGACTTGAGGGGCACTGCGAGAACAAATATATTCAGAATAACAGAGGCACGAGATAATTGGTAAGTACTCATTCTAAAAGGCAGTAGTCATTCTTTTATGTCGTTGTGAGCCTGTCCAGTCAGCTGTCGTCCTTTTTAGTGCGTTTGACTTGTTTTTTTAATGTCTGTATTTGAACGCCCTACCTTTCAAATAAATATTCGAAGTTGTCGTTTTCTTTGCGTCAAATGAAAGGCGAAGCCCCTCGAAACCCTAGAAACGGAATGGTAAGCGTGAGAGCACAAAAACAAACAAACAACAACCAATGCAACACGTTTTTCAAAAGATAGTTTCGACTGATATTTTTTACTGCAAATTGACGCACACAGCGTCAAACTGATAAGTCAGCTGTTTCATAATTTCATAAATAGTGAATAGACCTTTCGATGACATGTGGGTACCGCCATCTTGGCCCGCTAAGCCATCGCTTCCTTGTTTTTGTATATTGCGACCTGAATTAATAAGGCCACGTAAACATCGTACGCACGAATATAACCATTTTCATGCGTGAACGTCCAGCCTAACACTGTTCGTTTAGTTGTTCAAAATGCAAAAAAAAACAATGGTTAACAGCCCAACATGGCAGCACTGAAACCCCAACCGTAAATAGCATATACATAATGTTGCAGTGATCGCAGGAGAGAAACGAACATGAATTACAAGAGACAGGAGGAAGAGGGGTCGAGAGACGCGCCTTGAGCTTCTCAGCATTCCAAGCGAAGCCCTCTGACGTCATAGGGACAAGAAAGTCTGGTTCTTGCTTCCCTGTCTTGTGACGCACCCCAACCACCTTAATCCTAGACGACTGGCTAAGCACGCGCGATAAGCTGATGGGTTTACCGGCGCTGCACGTACTACGTAGTTGTCCTGTGACTTGTTTAGTCGAGTACACAGGAAAAAAAAGAAACAAAGAAAGAAAGAAGTAAGGAAAAGAAAGAAAGAAAGAAGAAAGCAGGAGAGGTGTCTCCTGGCCCGGCCGGGATTCTATTCCGCGACGTGCGGGTCAGCAGCCGAAAGCCACTATAGACCACCAGGGCGGGTAACCACGCAAAATTAAACCTAGAATTTCAAAGAATTCACAAAAGCAAACTTGAACAAACGTCAAAGTTCCTCCACGAAATAAACTCCGAGAAACACCATACGAATTTCAAGAAAAATAAACTCCGGAAACAAGGCACACCAAAAACCACCGTTTAATGTTGGTCGTGTAATAACCCAGTACAGCACATCTTCGTCTTTTTGTTTGTTTGCGCCAACTGTCCCCGTGTCACGATTTTCACCAGCCTTTTTTTCTCCACAGCCTTATCCGTTATTGCGCCATGCAAATGCTCGGTTAGGCGTCCAATTAGGTGCCGAGTTAACCTCTCTTTCTATCTCTCCTGCAAGGTGTGACGTGTGTTTCGAAACCAATGGCGTCTAACATTTCGCGGCTATTTGAAAAAACGCGCATACCGCATATAAATTACATTTCAGAGTACAGATGAAAGCTTTTTATACTTTTACGTCCTTGTCGTCCTTGCGAAAAGCGAAGAGAAATCACGCTATCAGCACCCGCCACCACACGGCGACCACGTTATGCAGGTATATGCTTATACGACGAGCTCTATTTAGTGCGTGTAAATATAGCGAAACCCGAGGCCATGTTACATTCACTCTCGATAACAGGCGCCTGTTCTAAGGACGTGTAAACAACTTTTGTAAGCGCCTACATAGTGTTAGGCTATAAGGTCGACAGGAAGTTACTTCAGGGGAGAGTAAGCATTCTGCATTTTATCACTGAGATCTTCTACTCAAACAATCGCACAGAGAGCGAACGCCATGGCTGCTTCGTAGATATATAAAGTACTGAAAGTATAGATCGTTGTCCTTAGCCTTGTTCACGCCCTGCCGCGGTGGTCTATAGTGGCTAAGGTACTCGGCTGCTGACCCGCAGGTCGCGGAATCAAATCTCGGCTGCGGCGGCTACGTTTCCGATGGAGGCGGAAATATCGTAGGCCCGCGTGCTCAGATTTGGGTGCACGTTAAAGAACCCCAGGTGGTCAAAATTTCCGGAGCCCTCCACTACGGCGTCTCTCATAATCAAATGGTGGTTTTGGGACGTTAAACCCCACATATCAATAAATCAAGTCTTGTTCACAAACGTGATAAGCGCCTCATTCTATATAGTATACAGTTTGGTGGGTTTCAAAAAGTTTGGTGGGTTTCCATGGAAGACAGTGCTGCTTGCGGTCATTGCGGCAGCGATGAAACTATAGAGCACGTTCTCTGTCACTGCCCTCATTACAGCGTTCAAAGACGGCAACTAGCTGCTACGTTAGCTCGCCTTGACGACAGACCTTTGTCTGAACAATCAGTGCTGGAAAGAAGACATGATTTGTGTGCTCACAGAAAATCAGTGAAGGCCCTACTGAACTTTTTGCGTGGCAGCGGCCTATTGTATAGACTGTAGCACCCCAGCTCCCCCCCCCCCTTTTTTTTTCGCGCGCGTCTATTTCCCTCTTCGCTTTCTTTCCAATCTTTCTTCCCCATTCCCCCTTCCCCTAGTGCAGGGTAGCAAACCGGATGCTCCATTATCTGGTTAACCTCCCTGCCTTTCCCTCATTTTATTCTCTCTCTCTTGGTGGGTTTCGGGTTGCGGCTAGCCCGGCCGCAACTGCCCGCTGCCTGCAGTGGCTGCTAACCGCGTGCCACGAGCACACTCTTCTATATACATAAGACCAATTCGCTCGCAGCCGCCGCTCCCGTATGTTTCATCCTTAGGGAGACGAGGCGCTCTGGCTTTGGCGAATCTTCAATGCTTCACTGCGTATTCACGTCATCTATGTACAGCCCAGAAAGCATATTTATTAGTGAATTTAACCGCCTTTACGTATACGCTCCTTTTCGCCTGCAGTGTATTTCACCTGCAGTGTAAATTCGGCCTGCAGTATAAACCGTGTTTGACTCAAGATTGAGGTAAAAGAATTCGACTGCAAGCGTCATAGATATACTCCGTTTTAGTTGAAGCCTTATCTCTGGCTATTAACTAATAAATTACAGAGTTAAACGTTTCGCGGTTTTTCGACTTGCACCGGCAGCGCAGCCTTCGAGAGTTCGTGCTTATCGTGCCCATTGATGTGCAAGAACTCTCGGCCGCCGCTGCAAGAGATCGCGCTAAATATGCCCCCGAAGGATATAGACACGAAGCTGCGCTAACAATTTCTCACTGGTGGCCTATCTTTTGCAGCTTACCCTTTCGATACCTGCAATTGTAGTGCTAACCCATCGCTCCTCGATTTGTCTATCAAGTTGTTAACGTCCACGCCAGCGAATCGCTCGTTGTACACGTCGGAGAGTTTCCTATTTGCGGGCCCAGATGCGACAGTGTTCGTCTAATATTAGCTCGCAGCTCCAAGAAACAGCTTACCGGTGAAGGGGATAACCGGGAAATTCTTACAACATATAACGAGCTCACTAAACATTTCTACCTGTCTAGAAGGATTTTCCCTCCACCTCACAAAAATCTAACCCGGCCCCAAGCACTTACATTAAGGCTTTTGCAAACGCGGATGTACCCTACTTTGAAAATGTTACACATCATGTACCCTGACCTATACCCAAGTAATCTTTGTCCACATTGTGGGGAAATAGCTTCATTAGAACACATGCTCTGGCAGTGCACCAAATTCGCTCATTTATCGAACATCACCTCTGCCAGATGGGAGGCGGCAATCCGCAGCTCGTCCTTGGCAGATCAGCTCTGGGCTGTCCACCAAGCCTGCGAGGCGGCTGAGGAGCTTGACATCTCATTCCCCACGTGGGAGCTGCCCGCAACACAGTGATCTGTGTTTTGGAGGACCAAATAAAAGTTTATCCAATCCAATCAAGAAACAGCTGAGGGAATAGAATAAGCCCTCCCGGATCGATCAGCCGCGCCTGTGTTGGCTCGTGCAACGAACCCGGCGAACGCGCTTCTTGGAGAGCACGCCGTTTATTAACGGCAGATGCTCGCGAGGGTCAGCGCCCTCGATGCATCTGCCGCCGTCGGTTGCGCGCCGTTGTGTCGTAACACCTCACCCGGCCGGACCGGCTTCTCGCTTCGTCGTGTACAACGGCAACGCTTTCCCCTTAACGGCAGGACGGAGGCTGAACCGACGCTTCGCCGAACGAAGAGAGTGAGTTTATGCCTGGCACATGGCTGGCATTATCGATACAGGAAGCTACACGGATGTTGCATTCGCCTTCGCTTCGTTGACGAGTGTGGAACTCTCTCTTCGTCAAGGCCGGCCGCTCTCTCGATGTTCCGAGACGGCGCCTATACATCGGGCAGTGAAGAAATCATGGCAAACGATACGGGACAAAGCGGCCAAACGTGTGCCGCACAACAGGTTACTCATTGAGAATATAACCTGGAAAGTCCTTCGCGAAAATGTCGAGCTGTCTACTCTGACGTTGTTGCGATGCAGCTATATAGAAGGAAGCGGTGCAACGTTGCCTCAGTAGCATCCGCGAAAAATGAATAAGGCAGTCGAAATGCACCGTTCATTCTACAAACAAAGATCAGTACATACTTTTTTGCAGACTAGTTGGTTCATACTTGAAAAATTGAATTGCTGCACAAACTTGAAGAAAAAAACAAGGGAGACAGGAAACTGCGCTCTTTCCTGTCTCCCTTGTTTTTTTCTTCAAGTTTGTGCAGCAATTCAATCAGTACATTCTCTCATCCCACACATCTTGATTTTTGATTTCACCATAGCAACATGTTTACGCCTTCATCTTCAGACCAACATCACTTTATGGTGTAGGTATGTCACAAAGTTGAAAGTTATGCAACGTTACGTAAACAGAGAACATAAACCACACTTGAATTACGCTTGAGAACACGTTCGACATCGATAATTAAGTGTGTTTCAGCCCACGTAGTTTTTTACCAATGTCCGTACACTGTATAACTTTTATCCACTTTGAATGTTAACTGTTCCTTCTCTCTTACCGATAATTACTGACGGCTAACCAAACCTACATGCTTATATAACGTTAAAGAGTAACAGGGGCGGCTACAAGATTCTCTTTTACAACCTGGGGAGCACGGGAAAGGGGGAACTCGGAACATGTGAGTCTTCGTTAAGGGGGTCAAAGGGGGACAGGCAATTAAAGGGAGGCACCTTGTTTCCCCCACGCTCTCCCCATCATCCCTGTGGCGCCACCCCTGAAGAGTTGGCGTCATTACTAATTATATGCCTCAAAAAAAAAAAAAACAATAGCACCTTCACGTTGTCTCAGTCAACAAACTCCCCAGCTTTCTAACAAATGGACAACAAGAATAAGCAGAATTACCAATCTTCAACACAGTGTCCAGCACTGTATACTCAAGCACCGCAACCCTCTCCGACTCCACTTCAGGCCTGCGGTATTCGCACGTATTATTGCAATGGCACAAACCACAAACAGTCTGAGCTTAAGAGCAACAAGAGGTCCAGCGCAACCGCCTAGCTTTTTCCATACGGAGCCCGTCTCACGCGCACACGCCCCCACAGGCGCAATGACGTCAGAGGCAGTTTTTGTTTTTCTTCGAACCGCGAACAAGACGCCAGCGGTCACGCTCAACCGATCTCGGGTGTTTGTCTCTCGGGCTGGCGAGCACGCCCTGCCTCTCTTCTTCGCTATATAACGCACACAACGCGTCGGCTACAAGCTGTTGGTGAGAAATGCCACGGCTGTGTGCCCGCGAGAAAGAGGAGATCGATCTGCGAAGGGGGAACCTAGGCCATCTCGTGTTGCGTGTCTGTGCATCTGGCTTGCTTCAACGTCGGCTCAACGTAGAAGTAGAGCATCGAAGAGCGTCCAGCTGACACGCAGAGTTGCGTGAAAAGCGCATGACCTTTTAATCGTGTACAGCTGTATGAGCGCCCCCACCCGTCCATACAAATCCTGAAATAACTTCGAGAGTTTTGCGCATTAAAAAAAAAATCTTCTCGAGGTAATTCGGAGTGAGAGTTGGCACATGCGCAAGCCTTTCAGGAAGCACTTCATAAGGAGGGAACGTGAAAGCAAAAGTTGCTTTTTTTGCACGTCACGCAGTCAGAACATATAGTGAACTTTCCCACGAGTCGTACATAGCAAATTTCTCGAAATGTCGTTGTGGATGTGTGTCGAATATGATCTATCTATCTATCTATCTATCTATCTATCTATCTATCTATCTATCTATCTATCTATCTATCTATCTATCTATCTATCTATCTATCTATCTATCTATCTATCTATCTATCTATCTATCTATCTATCTATCTATCTATCTATCTATCTATCTATCTATCTATCTATCTATCTATCTATCTATCTATCTGTCTGTCTGTCTGTCTGTCTGTCTATCTATCTGTCTGTCTGTCTGTCTGTCTGTCTGTCTGTCTGTCTGTCTGTCTGTCTGTCTGTCTGTCCTGTCTGTCTATCTATGTATCTGTCTGTCTGTCTGTCTGTCTGTCTGTCTGTCTGTCTGTCTGTCTGTCTGTCTGTCTGTACATGCCTAAGCTGCACCCGTCCGGAAATCAGTAAATATCCTCAAGACCTATAACATTATACAAGGAAAAATAAATGACCGCGCGTTTCAACAGTGGCTTTTCATTCGATATGTTTCACATTAACGAAACACGCAGCAGCGCGTTACCGTGACACATTCCACGGGAATAGACAAATAGAAGAATATCTTTAGGGGACAAAAAAGAGAAAGACATACAGAAAGAAGTCTAGGATATATAACTGAAGCAAAATAGGGAGCGCGTATAGCCCGAGCCACACGTACGCTCTGCGCACGCTGCCCAAGCGGTATACGCGCTCCGGTGACCGCGCATGCGCAGATGTCGTAAGCGCGCCTAAACGCCCTGCGTACGCGAGTGTCTGCGGCGATCTGATATCGGCCTTGGCACGGCATGCGTCTAGCCACGCTGGCCGCGTTTGGAGCTCTGCAGATACGCAACGACGCTGTGGCTGTACTCAAGTGATCGGCCTAGCCGGCGTGTAGGAACCGATTTGAGTTACCTTTTCTTTCCCTTTTGTGCATACTTTACATCCCTACATACAGGACCAGTACACTTGCAGGCATGTATTCATTCATTTACGAGCTCTATTTATACGTATTCGTCATGTTACATCACTGCATGACGCCGATTAGATCTATTTCGCACGACGAGTTGTGCACATCGTATAGCGATACACACAATGCACTCTAGTGTGTTCTCGTGATCGCCTGACCACGCTTTGCAGTGCTGAATAGTTTTAACACTCGTTGGGCTTGATAACGTCTCGGCGGAATTCGGCGTACCTGCCGGCGGGGGCATGAACTATACGCATCGTGCGCGTAGCAGCGATGTGCAGCGCACTCGTGTACGCACTCATATTTGCCTGGCAGTTCTCAGCGGTGCGGTATGGCTTTGTCCGGCACCACGTGGACTTACGGAGAGTGGTCAAGCCCACAAAAATCACCTCGAAGCTCATAAAACAGCTCAGAACGAGGCGCCACCCGCCTATTCCCGCCTGCTGTGGGGTAAGGCGCGCGCCGGCGTGTGTAGTTGGAAGTAACCATTCCTCGCGAGTCGCGCCCGGGTATACGCGCGCTCACGCGCTCCTGCTCGCGCCTCGGGCAGCGTACGTGTGGTTTGGGCTTGAAGGTGTAGGCTTTTCAACCTGAGTTAACAGGGCTCATTACGACATATCCTACACGGCAGCCTGTACACAAGACCGGCCCGTCTCCAGAATTTTTTTTAAGGGGGGGGGGCACTTCTTGAATGCCTTGAAAAAGATCGATCTTATTCTTCTTATTTGTCCTCGGTAAAACAACGTCCTCCAGTTGAATATCGGGGTGGGGTGGGGGGCTATGGGTTTGGCACAAGACACCAAAAAGAGACTTCAGCTAAGCTATAGCACTCGATGCAACAGGAATGCCCCACCACGGTGGTCTAGTGGCTAAGGTACTCGGCTGTTGACACGCAGGTCGCGGGATTGAATCCCGGCTGCGGCGGCTGTATATTCGATGGAGGCGAAAATGCTGTAGTCCCGTGTGCTCAGATTTGGGTGCACGTTAAAGAACCCCAGGTGGTAGAAATTCCTGGAGTCCTTCACTACGGCGTCTCTCGTATTGATACGGTGGTTTTGAGACGTTAAACCCCACATAATAATCGATGCAGCCGGCATATCGTCTCTGTCACGCCAACGCGCTGCACTGCATTGCTAAACGCTGAACCGATTTGCCACACGTCACATTTCCGCTCCGTGTGCACGCAACCAGACGTCCTGGATGTATACACATGTCGGTCGAAGGAAATCGAGCTTGAAAGGAGCCACACGAGCAGCCCGTGTGTGTGCGTCATATTCTTTGTTCGTGCTGTTCCTGTTCGGAACCTGGATTTCGTCATCGGTGCTAGCTCTCGGCTTGTTGCGCAAGCACTTTGCGTGTACGTGTATCGACATATTTGCACAGCGCAAAATGAATGAGGAGAGATGAGAGGACAGAACGCAGGCGCCTGCAGCAACCGTTCTGTTGCGTATACGTTTGTCATGCGGCGCAGTATCTATTCAAGCGGAATACCCCAGGGTCGTGTCCGATGACATGCACAACGGCTCCGAAGCAACGGAGAAAAGAAGCAACAGAAAAGGACAGACAGCCGAAAAGTGGAGACGAAGGATGGAAGAGGCGGATGTCGGCGACAATCGACTGCTGCTGGCGACGCTGTGTCCGACGCACATTGTATATGTAACGCGCCACCTCGTGATATAATTTTCCTCCTCCGGCGCGACACGACGCTTTTAACGGCGCGTGCGTACGCGTGCATGCATAGGCGTGCCAGTGGTTGGTCCGTAATAAGCTTACTTCTGATGTGATAGCGAGCGTTTCGCTAAAATAACATTATTAAGTTGGAATTTTACGGGCCAAAACCGCGATATGGCTCAAAAAATTTCAACCACCTTGTGTTCTGAACGTGCACTGAATACGCAGAATACAGGCCCCCTATCATCTCGACCCCAGCAAAATGCGACCGCCACAGCCGGCATCGATCCCGCAATTGTTGGATCAGCAGCCGCGCATCGGCACCATTGAATCACCGAAGCGGTCTTATACCGCTGGTACACTAGTTAAAAAAGTATTACACAATCTCCTACTGAAGGGAACTATGAGTAGCATGCTACTCGGCGCATGGGTCGGCCTACATTTCCGTTCCTCACGGGCACCTCGCCCGATGTTAACGCGTCCTTGCAAGTGGAGCACACTATGAATTCATTGTATAGTTTCTGTTACTGTCACTCGTTTCGAACTCTTGTTGGAGCACGCCACGTGGGTTCATCGCGCGTCTTCAGAGTCTCGTTCTGCGACGCCATCAGGTGATTGCTGAGAGAGTGTAAGGGGAAGAGACCACAGCCACTGACGTAGTCCCGAACACGCTAGCGCGTACCAGCGCGTTTCAACTAGGATAAACGCGTTGGTTTATCGCGCATGCTCATTCCCCGACGCCATCACGTGATTGCTGAGAGAGCGTAAGGGAGAGAGGCCACGGCGTCTTACGCAGCGCCATAGAGTTTCTCACAAATATTTGTGAGAGACTCTGCCCAGCCCCTTACACAGCTGGGAACGCACTGGCGCGTGTCCTGACAATGCTCGGGCCAGCTGTTGCGCATGCTCAGTAACGGTGGTCACGCCGCACACCACCAGGTTGAACTCTGCCATACGCTGCTTCGCCCCTAAAATGAGGGTGATGACGGAAGCGAGAAATTGATGGCGATCAGATAAAATCAAACTGTAAGAACGAGAAAGAGAGAGAGGTTGTGAAAAAGGAGAGTTGCCCCTCCAGGGGGCACGGCTCAGCGCTTTTAGGGATGGCGAGGGGGAAGTAAAGAAGATATGATGAATAATAGAAGATAGATGGAAGGAGAAAGCAGCATGGCAAGAGGGTATCTTGTCAGTATCGCGAAGCCAATGGCATGCAGGAAGCTGACTCCCACTACAGTGAACACGTGATCCGCGCTACGCCATCAAAGGACGCGGAAACCTCGAGACTAAAAACAGCTTCGCGGTTTATGCAAGAGAATTAATACAACACTTTGTCGAGCAGACCACCCACGTGCCTCGAGCATTCATCCCTCCACGCACAGCCCTCTCGTGCATCATGCCTTGAGAATGCCAAGTGTGACACCTCCTTGGCTTTTGTTTTTTACGCGTAACGGCATTCAGTGTCGTCACAGTTCTAAGGTGGCGCGCGGGGTGTTTTTTTTTTCTGCGTAAGCAGCTGGCTCTGCGCGTTGCACGTGCAAGCGACGATCACGGGACTCTGACTAACTCCCCCGTCGAGCGGGAAACGCGAGCTGACGCGCTGCGCGCTAACGAATAAGGCGCGTGATTCTGCCTCCTCTGCTTCGTCGAAGGCATCCGGCACCAGATGCCATGCTTACGTGTCCTCGGGCGTCGAGTTTCGGAACAAAATATCACCCGCGTAATTCACGCACGGTGTTCGAGTCATCCTGAACAAAAAGACGACTGAATAAACCAAAAAACTCAATACTAGCAGATATTGAATTAATTTGATGCGCTAATTAGGCTGTGCTAATTAGGTTACTGTTTGCTATAATGAGTGATGTAATAAATTGCTTAAAGCAAGTAACTAATGATTACTCACTATTTTTCCAACTACTTTTGACTAAAACATTGCATCCTGCTTTTCTAGCGGCATAAAAACCAAAAATGAAAGGAAAATGACTAAAATAAGTTAAAGTTTTTAGTACCGACATCAAGTGTGGTAACGAGACAAGCCGCGTAGCATTCAAAATCGAAGTGTGGAATAACCTAAGGTCACAGCCCTCGAAACTTCTAACAATGAGGAACTTCATATATAGTTAAAGCAATTTTAAACTAACTTTGAAAATTGCAACATAATGTCACCACTTTCGGCCACCCGTAACTTATATTTGTAAGATAACTTAATTACACTTTAAATGCTTATCAAGCGTTAGCGGGTGTTTTGGGCGTTAACCTTAACTTGCCCGTTGTTAACTTCCCAACATTTCTCATTTACCTTTCCAATTTCCCCTTCCCCAAGTGTAGGGTACTCGACATCGCAAAGTGCGCAATCAATTTCCTTGCGTTTCTTCATTCACTTCTTTCCTTACTCCTCTCTCTCCCTCGTCTCGTACGGGGTTTGTACACTGACAAACTCTGCCAGCCCGATTCCGTAATCTGTGCTTACACCAGGCAATGAAAACGCGCTGCATTGAAATGCTGTCTGGAATTTCTCTGTTTCCGAGAATATTTGCTCATCATTCCGTGTTGCTGCATACTCAAGAAAAAGCGTGCCTCCTCTATTTCTTTTTCTCTGTAGTCGGTTACAACTTAGGAAGTCCGGACGGGCCCCGCCCAGAGCGCCAAAGCGCAGCAGGTAAAGAAAGTGTCCCGCTCATCTCATCAGTGTTCTCCGAAGGCGGGATCGCCAGCAGACCCAACATTCTAGTAACGCTGAGTACACTGGCTCATGACGTCATTCCGGTCAGCGTGCCCATCGGCGCCGGCTGGCGTGCATCCATCCGCCTTTGATGAGGCAACGCCGCGAACTTCTAAAATTGTATCCGACTACAGGATGAGCGAGATGCGGCAATGTTATGTCGAGAAGAAAACTATACCGGCTTAGAGAGAAGTGAAAGCGGATATATATGCCTCGCAAACCACACGGCGTAGCTTTAGGAAGGCGATGATGTCATTCAGATGTGCCAATACTGTACATCGGTTACTTCTCTCAAACTATAATTAAAAAAAAACAGGAGTTGAGGATAATATGCCGGCTTAAAGCGTAGAGAAGTCCATCGTAGAAAAATGAATGTCGCTGGAGGACGTTTCGGCAAGCCTACTTTGTCAAATGGCGCAGTGCGAGCTGGCCTGACAGAAGACAGGTCACGTTGTTAAAACACGTAGAGAAGATGGCAGGTTTGATCTGAACATGATACGTATCCCATCGCACACAAAACACACACACACACACACACACACACACACACACACACACACACACACACACACACACACACATGCGCACAGTAAAAATGTCTATTTGTGTTAATTCTGCGCTGAAAGAAGTACCGTCGCAACGTTGTTTCCAGCGACGTTCGTTGTCCGCACCACCTTTTCACCTGTACACACGTAACGATGATATAATAAACAACACATTGGACGCACTTCAGAGTGCGCGTCGTCTCGTTCGCCCCGCCCCAACTAAAACAGCCCTGTCAAAAAGAAGTGCCACGCCACAACACGCCGAGTTATAGACGGCATTAGCGCGGCGCGCATAAGGTGCGATGGCAACTCTGCCTGCGTTGACTCAAGGTCACGCGGACTTGTAGACGTCGGTGAAGAAGGGTATACGACAAAGAAAGTAACTTCATCCGCGGAGCGGTCACGTGTCCACCTCGCTAAGACGACGAGTGCGCGCATATACCTGTTACGTGTCGCCACTCCGAGCAAGCCGCATAACCCGACGATGAGCGCATGCGCGTGTCAGTGGTGTCACCGAGCGCCGCCCACTTTGCATAACGACAGCAGCTGCTGCAAAAAAGAAAAGAAAAGAAAAGCATGCAGCTCGGGGTGACATTTGTTTACGGAGTGCCAAGACCCATCACTCGGCAGCGTCTGCAGCCAAGGTCTTCTGTACCCTCGCATGTCCTCGCACCTCCGTGTAGAGCTCTGTCGTAGACAGCTTCACAGACGCTCGCGCCAGAACCGGCTTCCGAGCAGCTCTGCAGCAGCCATGCAAAAACAGTGTACACGATGCTGCTAATGCTGGCACTGAGAGCGGTTTGTCCCGTTTAACCCTTGCTGAGTCCACGTACGGAATCGAAGTGATGATGGCAACCCGGAATAACCGTAGAAGGAACCTGTTTTCAGTTGATGCACAGTCGTTGCGTTGACCATCGTCCATTATGCAGACAAAAACAGCACGTTAAGCAATACATCAGTTCATGGGGTCAAGCGAGGTTGAGGGTGCGATGGAACGGCCTTCGTGCTCGAGTTTGCGTCGTAAGACCCGACGAACTATACTAACACGATTTCGTATATACCTCCGAAAGCGAGCGCGAGCCCTCGTTCTAAATATAATAAGTGCCAGCTGCCCGGGATTATGCGAGGCAGTTTGCGACTGCCTGATAATTATGTGCGTGCACCCTCACAACACAGTTTCGATTTTTACTCAGATATCTGAGGATCCGAAAATCGCGGGTGATGAATGGGTGTGTTTCGACTCACCGGTTCTTGCGGAACGCTCTGCGCTGATTGCAGTGCATGCACCATACAGAGATCTTTTGTTTGTCCGCAAACGTCATGGAATATGGTCAAGGATGGTTGCTTGAAGGGCTAGTTTGTTCATTGTCAACATATGTAACGGCGCATAAAACTATAGAAAAGACGGCAAGGACAGAGAGTAAAGAATGCTCTTTACTCTCTGCCCGTGTTATCTTTTCTAGTTTATGGAATACTGTCGGAATACTATAGGGAATGTACATGCGACTTCAACGAGCGCCATTTCGTTGTACGATTCTCAGATTCCACTGAGCTTCTGAAAATACGTCGCGTTTTTCACTGTGCTGACTGTACAACGGAAGGGCGGTCAGCGTGACGTCAGAGAGGCGTAAATGTGAGGAGGGAGGGAGGAGAGGACACAACCTGGTCACGCACAGCTAAACGAAACACGATCATTATCGTCCCACGCCAAGTGTATGCTGCTTCACTGCTTGTACATTTTTGACAATGGCATAATCGTGAATCTCCCTTCATTTTAATCATTTTGTTCGGCAAGACTACTCATTTAGTACAAAGAGGACATTTCGCAACTAAAATCGTGTGGTTAGCGTCCATCGAACTCAAAAAGTGCGTGTAGACAAAACTTCACGAGTGCCTCTGCGAGTGTATACGTTAACCCGGTGTAGCGCTAACTATTCTGCATTGTATAATATATGTAGACAGTGACACTAACGCCTTACAGAGTACACTGGAATACCGGACACGAGATACCTATTTCATGCTTTCTGTATAGGCGTAAACAGTGACGTATAAAAGCTCACCTGGCCGAGAGGATGTGCCCCCGCAACTAAAATTAACGTCTGGTTGCTCAGGTGTCCTACAATTGATACAGCAATGTTTGATATGTGGGGTCTAACGTCCCGAAACTACCATATGATTATGAGAGACGCCGTAGTGAAGGGCCTCGGAAATTTCTACCATCTGGGGCTCTTTAACTTGCACCCAAATCTGAGCACACGGGCCTAGAGAATTCTCGCCTCCGTCGAAAGCGCAGCCGCTGCCGCCGGGATTCCATACCGTGACCTGTGGGTCAGCAGAATAGATTAGCCACTAGACCACCACGGTGGGATTTTATACAAAAATGAGACACGCCTCAGTTGGAGACACCGATTATTCCTAAAATGTGAGGTTCTTCTGAGCACTCAAGTTTTCTAGCATTTCTGCCCCAACGCGGTAACCATGGCCGGAAATATATCTTTCCGTCCTCTCTCTCTATACAGCGTGGTTACTCTGACGAGCCTGCGCTCAGCGTGGATAAGCCGCAACGTGTGGCACAAAATGTCCGCACAGGGGAGCGTGATTTAAGCAAATGGAAACACCTGACGTCGTCTCCTCCCGATTGTGTTACCCGTGTCCATTTCGACCGGGATAAGCGTCCTTGAGCATTGTATGGTTGAGTGCCCGTATAGGCGCTTTCCGCGGCTGCAACTGAACCGCACTTAACAAGCGCATCTCCTCTCCGCGTGTGCAGAGTGCTACCACCCGAAGGACGTGCAGCGGATCCGCGAGAACGACGACCTGTGCCGACGCTACGTGCGTCACAAAGAACTCGACATTCCGGCCGCACTCACATGGGCAAAGAACTCGCTCCGATGGAGGAAACAGTCCGGCATCAACGGTACGTAATGCTCGCTCCGCGGGTGTTTGCATCCTGCATGATCATGCAGAAGCGCCGCATGCGGATCACTCACAAGGATATAGCCATAGACTATTTTAGCTACGACATGTGGGCGCCTCAATTTTCCGATGTAAAATCTTGTTTTTGTATACTTCGATGTGAAATAATAAGGCCATGAAAGATCGCAATGAAAGATCGCAAAGATCGCAACAAAGTTCACTGCAATAATACAAATCAAATTTAATATGCGATACTTATACCTTCAGGTACTCGCTGTTAAAATTCATGTTGTCGCAGGATTTCGAGAAAGACATTTTCAACGCAACTTCGAGACTTTCGTTTTTGACGCCCTTTCTCTGGCCTTCGATATGTGAAAACACAGCTTCTGTGTCCTACTAACCCACAAGTTTTAGCCCAACAGTTTAGTCAGAAAGCAATCTAGCTCTACTGGATCCAACTAAGTATCCTTTAAGTGGAGCGTATGATATTGCGCATATATAAAGCAGCTGCCAGGCGGCCTGAGTTGACCGGAAGTAAGTAGAAACCGCAACCATACATGAGGCGGGAAGTCAGTGGCGGATCCAGAGGGGGGGGGGGGGTGTTAGAAGCGATTGCTCCCCACCTACCCTAAAGCCATCTCAAGTAGGATTGATATGCCATTTTTACGCGCGTTTACAATAACAGCGACTCAACGAGGACAACTGCATGAAAGTTAATCGCCTTCTGCGCAGTTTTACACGCACATCGTCAGCAGAAGACCGGTGCACCGTTAGTGAAGAAAGCGCAACGTGTGCCAGAAAGAAAACTATGCGAAACGGTTCGATAAAAGAAGCGCGTTGTCACGCACCAACAGTGGTGACTGGCGATGAAGGATCTTGGCAACGGACGCGTGGGGCCACGCAGAGAATTTTCCCGCGATATTTGGGACGTGGACGCAGACATGCGTCCCTCTCAACCCGGGCTTTCCATCACACTCCGTTCATTTAGTTATCTTTCGCGCATCGAACGTTTCGCAAGATCTACCATGGGTAGAATCAACCAGTTCAGGACAGATGGGACACGTAATCAGACTTCGTGGTATTTGAAATCAACCTAAGTGTAATTGACGCATGCGGACAGAAATACCAATCAAAACACGCGCTTTCAACCAATCCCCAGTTGGTTACATGATATTCTAGCACTGCCCGTTAGCGCATTTTTTTTAAAGCAAGGAAGCTACTGCATCCGAACAAACTCGCGACAACACACGTTTGTTGTATAAGGGAGTGCGTTATAGCGTACATGCCACCAGACCGCGCGTACAAATTCAAATTATAGAATAGGCGTTCTGCGCAAGCGAGAGAATGGTGACGCTCTTCGTTAGCCACACGATTAAGGTTGTTACGACCAAGTTACGAGAGCTAATTTTCACGATAAAAGTGTTTTGCGCACATGGCCAGTAACGGCCTTAGCCTTCGGATGCGTTGTCTCAAGGGCTCTCCCTACAAGGTACGCAATCGTGACCCTATAACGTCGTACGTTAGAATTAAAACTGTGCTAAATAACAAACATGTTACGGAGGACCTCGTTCGGACATGTGCCTTTGCATACGATTTTCGTGCGATGTCTATGGGGAATCATACACACTCTTCACTATACTGCCGAACGTATGCGCTGCAAAATCCTCATACCGCTTCCGAGACGGCGTCTGTGCAAGGCATCTGAAAGACACTTTGGAAACACATCAGAGTAATTAAAACTCCTCGCATAACTTGTTCTTAACATGACGCTAATATTTTTCACGCAATCGTGTATAGAATATACTCTCATTTGTCCAATTTCAGATGCCAGGGAGGAAGACTTCCCGCTCGAATTCTTCAGCGCGGGCACACTCGTTCCATACAACACTGACAAGTTCGGAAGCCACCTCTGTAAGTGTCTATATCGACAAGCCGTGCTGTATATATGGTGACGCTGCAGCCGGGTCCATATGGCAATATGTGGTAGCAGCAGCACCTATAGACGTGTTTGTTTCCGTTATAATCGTTGCTTAATTCCAAAGGTGAGTGAACTTGGGTTAGAAGGTTAGGTCGGACAGTATAGATTTAATAAGGCGTGAAAGATGAGACATAAGGCACAGACTGGATATAAGGGATAACTTCAAATCATTCCCCAATCTTCAAGGGCATGGGTTTTGTTGATTGCGCTTGTCTTTTTTTTTTGTCGCCATCTTTCACACGCCATATCATGTCATGCATCCTAATAAATAGGTCTCGCTTGATGTCGAGCAAGCCCACTTATAAAGGCGTCTTACTTGACCATTAGGCGTGTTCCATTGCGCACATATACCTGTTAAGAGCAACGAACCTATATGGCGGCATATTGGGATGTTGCGTACTGCTGAAGAATGTCGCTACAATTGTTGCAAAACGTACGTAGTGAAGTCTGAGGCAAAGATCTTATTTGGGAAGGGAATAGAATGAGGTTTGGGGATCCGTGCGGATCCCGAAAGTATAGTTGGATGTAGCCGAAAGTAGTTGGCCTTTTTCGAAAGTGAGTCGGTACACGACTCTGCTAAAAAGAGCCAAAGTGGCTATCTAAAAGCAGTGTTACGCGCGTCACTCTTACAAATATAGCGTTTCCCGTATCATCTGCTGAAGCCCCATTTTGGCAGCTGCAATGTCAGCGCGATGCATTTTTTGTTCTACCGGAAAGACACATGCTGAAGCTAAGGAGAAAGCTTTTACCCATGGCGGTCGTTAACAGACTCGCAAAACACGTTCACCTGCCATATACCAAATACTTCTAGGTAGTGTTAAAGTGTAACATATCAGCACCACGGTCGCACTGTCGCATATATACGGTATTATAATCACCATGACCCTCCAACGCAGTGACCCTGCGCGTGAAGAACCACCGCAAAGACTCTTCGATGGTGGACGAGATGCGCAAGTACTTCGCCTTCTTCATGGACAAGATCCTCTTCGAGAACGACGCGCTCAGGGTGACCGTCGTGTTCGACTGCACCGACGCAGGCGTCAGCAACGTGGTACGTGTAACTCCCTATATAATAATAGCGCCGAAGTATGAACTGAACTTGTAAAAGTAATCAGAAGTTCAAATATCCGATTGATACAAGTCATGCAGTATGCCTCACTGCCGGTAAAAAAAAAAAAAGATCTGTGGTAAAATAATAGTGCGAGGGGAGGGCGGAGTAAGACAGGTGAGGCAAAAGCTCATTCAGCAGCTCTTGACGGGAGCACGGCCCAGCGCAAATGCGAGAGGAATGTTGCCAAGATAACGTCAAATTGGAGACGACAGCTAAGCTTCGTATCTGTTTTACTTTACAGACTTCCGTAACGTCACTTTGCATTTCCCTCTCTTCTCAACCTATCATTTTCGTTGAGGGTCTTCTGGGTCATACTTGACCGACGTCATTTCACTTCCGGTCCATATCGCGTTACCTCCAGAGACAAAATTCTGATTTTAACTTCTAATTCCGGTGTCAACTCCTGTTCTTGAAGTTACATCCGGTTCGTACTTGAACTCTCAGCTACCTCTGCCTGACCACATATGTTGGCATAATTCAGCACAGCTGGCACATGATAACAGATTACCCGCTTCCGTTTCATACTTAGCCTACTTCTGGTCAAACGCGATATGTTTCAAACCTTCGTCCACCTTTCCTGGCGTAGGCTCGATAGCCTTGGAGATAGCATTTCTCGCATGACATATATGTCCTTCCCTTCCTTTCTCTTGCCCGATTAGAGTCCGAATAAAAAAAAATGAACGTTCTCTCGCAGGATATGGAACTCGTCAAGTTTGTCGTCACAGTCTTCAAGGAACTGTACCCGTGGGCATTAGGTAAGTCCCCCCCCCCCTCGTGTGGAATACGCCCCCTATACTCTTCGGTTACCTCTATGGCTCTCATCTGAATATACATACAGAGCAAGATAAACGATGGTGACCTCGGATGGCAAGCCGTTCAACAGCACTTCCTCGCTCGGCCCTGACTCGACGTCACCGCCATGTCTCGCCACCGATCGAACAGAAAGGCGATTGATCGCTTAGATAAAGAGCTCAGTCGTCGAAGGGCACCGAGCGACTATTTATTCTATCACGCCGCGGTCGACGATCTCACATATACACCCTTCGTTTTCCTCTTGAAACACAATTGCACCACACCTTTCCTGTGGTGTTCAGCGCATACGTGTATTGTACGGTTTCTTCCCGTATACGACCTGGTCGCGTCAGATAGTCGAGGATAGTTTATGAGTTTAAAAAACAAACGAGAGAAAGAGATAGAAAAAAAAAAGAGATGCCGAGAGAGATAACGAGTGACATAACCCCGCTGCTTCAAGACCGAATGCGAAGCAAACTCATTGAGTTTACAAACAGAACGTAAGGTTCAAAGCACACACACACACTGTTTGAAGGTTATCAGGATGCATGTGTTACGGTGTGACGCAACTCGTTGCCTTGGTGCGATAAGCTGATTGTGCTCTGTTTGAAAGTTGATCACAATCTGTTATCAGACTTACTCTATTATAGGCCGATTGACAAATTAATTCAGCTCACGTGGAACTGTGATGACTAAATAGAAAAATTTTGTTATATTACCGACGAAGTAAGCAGCAGACCACTAGCAGATATGTGACGAATAGGCGGATAGAATTTCAAAGAGAAGCGCCATGTTGTAGGAGGGCGCCTGAAGTTTCATATTATACGTACGAAGGATGTAAAGCAAATTAGTGCTGAAAACTTCACAAACTTGTTTATTTATCTGACTATTTATTTGCTCCCTATACCAGTATATTAAATAGTGGTTTATAAGAAGTTACAGCCATTGAGATTGTACCTTAAGCAAGGACAAGTGAAGGTGGGGGATGTGTGCAGCCCAGCTTTTGAAAGAGTGCGTTTTAATTCAACGTGCTACATTAATTGAACACGGAAGCTCGCACACGTCTTTACGATTAAGTTTCTTAGTGTTGTTTCTTATCTGTTTTTTTCAGGATACATCATCGTGCACAATATGCCATGGATTCTTAACGGTAAGTGTGCTCCTGACTTAACTTTGTTCCTAATCAACGCACTCTATTGTTTACACGTAGGTGAGCTGAGATAAGACAGGAAAGAAAAAAAAAGAAAAAAAATGAAACGTCTGGGCATAGCTTTTGTTTCCTTAACGCCGAGTTACACGTGTGCTTACAAACCAAAAAGGAGACAAAAAAAAGAAGAGGAGGATTATCCGGCAACAACAAGGATGCTCGTTCATTTTCCCAGCAAGTTTTCACAATTTCGAGTCACGCTTGAGCAATGCCCCCACGAAGTAGTCACTTTCGTCCCGTCCTTAAAACGAAACACGCTGTCAAGTCGAGCGCAAAGATTACGACCTCGGTATGAGCGCAGCCACACTCGAATTGAGCAGGACAAAGGCGACTGCGGGCGGAGAGATCTATATTATTATACACTGTGTGCTGTATACGGAAGGAAAGTGGCACGGGTGGCACAATTTTTCTTAGCAGCCACCCATCACTGACGTTGCACTTGTGCCACCCCGTTTGGTGTTTTATTTTCAAATTTTTTTATTTTAACCTGCCGTGGGTCCCTAGTAACTGAATGCATGTAGCCATGCGGTCCTCCTGCGAAGGACGATGGGTGCGATTCCTTATTTCGGAGTCATCAAGGTTCTGCCCACGGTGGGCGGTGGTGGAAATGCCACCCACCGATCCGTTTCCCCACCCACCGCACCCGATAAAGAGAATTGAGAGACATAGTCAGGGGGGTCAACCAGAATCGTAGCATCCGGCCAATTGTGGCATAGATGGCCAACCACACCGATTGACCTCCTCGAAATGCGCGCCTCAGAAAACGGTGAATAGCAATTGTGTGCGCGCAACGCCAGCGGTCAGTGCCTTCCGTTACCTGGTTGAGTAAAAAGAAATCTTTGCGTGACTACAAATGAAATGTGGACGCACGTGAAGAACAAAAAAGTTCGAATACGCGAAGCTTCTAAACTTCGTATCTGGAATCCTTGATTTCTCCCTATCAAAACGCCAACCTTAAAGAAAAATAAAAAAAATATTTCTGGGCAGAATCTCACTATACAGATACGGCGTTTGTGCGCGTGTTGATTCGCAACGTACAATAACGCAACCTATTTTGCCTCGCATTTTTTTTTTTCGTCAGGCTAAGCTCCCATTTTTTTTCACATTTGCATGTGTACATGCATACATGAATACAAATGCACGCACAAACACGCAGAAGGGGTGAATTGAACACCACTTTCCACGAAAAAAAAATTCCCGACTAAGACCCTAGTCGCGATCTCTGACTCCGCATATATATGGTACAAATACAAAGCCAGGTGTGCTTTAAGCTAATCCGACGTCGTATTCCTTAGCTCCATCTCTTCTTTACGCAAAAAATCTAAGATGCGGACGAGCAACACTTCTTTTCTGTTGTTACAGCCGTGTGGAAGATCGTGAAGGCCATGCTTCCGTCCGAGGGGCTGCAGCGGGTGATATTCACCAGCAAGGAAAGCCTGCTGCAATACGTCGACAAGAGGAACCTGCCAAAGTACATGGGAGGAGAGGTACGTATGCCGTGTAGACGATACGGACGCGCACCATGCAGGTCATGCAGCAGACAGACAAGGAGCTGCGACGCAAGGACACAGAAATCACCACCCCATTGGATTGAGGCGCTCATAGCAGCCACGGTTTGGAAGGAATTAATGACCCGTGCTATGCATCGGTCACTTATTGTTGGCTCTTGTGCTATTATACACTGGAGACGTTGAAAATCTCAGCTAACTGCGTTTACGAAGTTTATATTTTGCCCACACCAAGTATATGGAACTTACCTCACCTACCTGGCTACCGCCACGAGCCATGAGCCAGGATAGTGACGAAGGTGAAGGGGGGGCTTGTGAGGGAAAGGTGAGAGCTTGATCGAAAAGTCGTCTAACGCTGAAAGACGACTTTTGATTGATTGATATGTGGGGTTTAACGTTCCAAAACCATCATATGATTATGATAGACGCCGTATAGTGGAGGGCTCCGGAAATTTCGACCACCTGGGGTTCTTTAACGTGCGCCCAAATATGAGCACACGGGCCTACAGTATTTCCGCTTCCATCGGAAATGCAGCCGCCGAAGCTGGGATTCGATCGCGCGACCTGCGGGTCAGCAGAAAAGACGACCTTTCCTATACGTCTTAATTATATGCGTGCCATTCTGAAGGGTATCCGACGTCAGGTTTCGAGAAACATATCGATCTTCAAGATGACTGAAATCTGAACACCGATTCTAAGATAGAGTTTTTATTTCATGGACCTATATGTTTAAATTAACACATAGTGACAGAATGGGGTGCCTCGCAAAAAAAAAAATGCTTGAGATCAGCCATGTCTGTGTAGCTCCATCCTGAACATACTTTTAAGGAAATAAATATCATCACCCGAAGACAGTCACACGCGTGCCAGGTCACGCGTTTAAGGTGCACAGAAATGGACGGTCATCTGCTTTCGTCTACATTCTGTCTCTGTTTACCTTGCGCAGGACACGTACGTGTATGAGTACCAAAAGGGCAACCCCCTCGGCGACCGGTGTCCACGATGCCCGCATCCCAAGGTGGCCATATCGTGAACACTTTCCGTCACAAGGAGTTCATCGAATGTCAACGTTGACCTTACCGCGGAGAGACTGTGATAGTTCCGAGTCTTCTCTAGCAACCATCCGCAACGACCGATGCCAAACGACGCTTCAACTGTCCTGGACATCGTCAAACTCTGTAACGACAGCGCTTTGCGGCAGCGACAGATGTGCACAGCAGCCGTCTTGAATCTAAAAATAACTATCGAGATGGCCATTCGACAGCGTGTCGTGAATTGACAACGAATGCGTTAAGCGTCGAAGGCAGCCAGCACCGATAGCTGCAGGGAACACAGCTTTGAAGTTGAGCCACCTGTGTCACACGGAAGGTATCTGACGGTTGAGCTCGCGAAATGACTTTATACCTCGTATCGACTGAACTATCCGAAGAACAGCACGTATCCCCGTTATTTTTGTAAGACACGTTTCGTTTTGTAACCTGTGAAAAGGGTATACGCGTGTAGGAAACGTTAGTTACGTTAGATGTTACGTTAAACACGTGTAAGAAAGTGACATTGCTTTCCTCTGCGTAGAGAATTGTTTTTTCGTTTCGAAGTGTTTTGATTCGCCACCATTTCGCTTCGACAACAATAAAGCCTGCGTCATATATATATATTTTTTAAACTTCTTTGACGTCTTAGCAAAGTTGCATGTTCTGCTGTTCTGCTAGAATTTGAACGGGACTCCAGGTAGCCGCTGTTCGCTTAGCTGTCTCTGATCAGTAGTGGAAGACGAGCGATGTATCTACATATTTGACAAAAACAACAAAATGCTTGCACCATCGCGGCTGAACAGAAATACAAAGTTGTTTCCGTGGTCGGGAACTACGCTGACAATCGCTACATATACAGTAGTACTTTTTTTTTCTTCATACATATCCATACATTCATCGTTCTCGATCATTTCAAAAGCTAAAGGACGGCATGCTTTGATATTTTAGCTAGTCGATAAAGCTGAGTACACGATGTTGTGTAAGTGCGGTACTTTTTTGTAACGTGTGGTGTGCTTGAGCGATATTGACAGCAGTGACCAGAGAGAATATGGTTTGTTAGGGCCATAAAACTGATATCTGTCACAATTGAATGACCGTTAATAGACTTATCACTTATCATCGATTTTATGAACCGATCAAATGTGACATGAACGACTGTGTGGTTCAGCAATCTCTAAATTGACTGCCCCGTGTGCTGAGGAACAGATGTCCGTTATGTTTCAAAGGAAAATGTGCTGCTTTGTAGCTTTGGTGAGACTCAAAAACAGGCATTTCATACCTTGTTTTTTTCCTCCTCTGTTTGTCATTACAATTTTGATTTGTACCTATTATTGGCGGCGTGCTCGGTTCTTAAAAAACAAAAAAAACAGGCTCACCAAGCTTATTTATACCAAGAAGTTGTTGCATATTTCAGTACAACTGTGCATGAAAATAGACACTGACAAGAGAGAAGAATATACACTAAGCGAAAACTTTAAACTAAATTTATCGTGCCACTGAATCTGTTCATACGCAGTATAACTGCGCGCGGGAGTTTCTGTATAGCATAGAAGTTGTTGTATACATGTAGCACAATATTATCCTTCTGGGTGTGACGATGTTCGAAAGTTATTTAAATTGTCCCAGATTGTGACTGTGGGAATGTGTGCGCAGCTCCACAATGCTGTAAATATATAGGTGAATCTTCTTAATGTATGTACACGGGTCGCATCACATTTCTTTTTTTTCTTTAATTATATTCTGTATACAGTTGTACAGACTATGTCAATAAAACTCTATTTTGTAAAACTTCCTCCTTCAGCCTCGGCCCTTTTGCGCGTGACGTCACGGACGACCATTTTTAACGCTCATTCATTCATTCATACATTCATTCATTCATTCATTCATTCATTCATTCATTCATTCATTCATCTTTATTTTCTTAAGGACTCCACTGGGGGGTATTGCATAAGGGGTGGATACACAGGAAAAGAGAACATTGGAACACGTTCATTTTCGCAGCACAGGTGATTTGTAACATTTGTCGCAAAGGATGATGGGCAGGTGGTTGAAGCAATGGAGCAGGGAAGGTCGTTCCAATCCTTGACGGCGCGGGGAAAAAAAGAAGCGGAAAAAGTGGCAGTTCTGTTACGATAACGGGACACCTGAAGTGGATGGCTTGTGCGGTGTGAAATGTATGTCGGGGGGAGGATGTAAGGAGCTGCATTAAGAGAAGAATGAAAAAATTTACGAACTCCATATGCTACTCCAAAACGGCGGCTTTGATGACGTCAAGGCAGCCCAATCAGGTGGCGCTCAGCCTGCTTCAATGTGATCTCTTGGTACTCCGACAAGCCGCTTTCATGACGTTAGTGCAAGCCATGCGTAAGCAAACAAAAAACAAAAGGAATGTGCGTAGCGGAGTCACACACAAAACGAAAGCACAAAATTACCTTCATTGAACTGTAAAGGGGTCTGGCAGATGGGGATTATGTAAGTGGAGAATATCGCGTCCTTTCCCGGTCACTTCACAGAGTAAGCTTCTTGAGCAAACCCCTCTCCACATAGCTGGCGCCAAACACGGGACCCGAACCCACAACCCTGAGGTCGACCTCCTGCTCTATCTGAGCTAGCCCAGCTAAACCGAGCTAATGGGAGAGGGGGCCATCACTGGCGGCCAATGCCGAGCTCCGTGACGTTCGCTAGCGTGACGCAAGGGGAAAGCATCGTCCGGGCATGTTCGGACTGGTGTCTCCGTGTAGGGAAGACAAACGCATGGCTTGCACCAGACAGAAAGGCCCGGCGGTGAAGCCACGCTGACCATGTCATATATATTGTCACGGTTATCAGCCGTAAGCTCAAAGGAGGAAGAAGCACCATTACGAGCGGCAGTCTCTGGCGTTTTTCGAGGAAGACGACGTTGCGCCTCTGCATTTGCGCTTTGTTTTCGTGTGCGAATAGAGCCTTGCTGTTAACGTCGAGATGCTGCAATACCTCCAGTACCAGTACGATACGACGAACGATGGAACGCCGCCGACCTCACAGGAAATCGTAAGCGCCGACCTATAGCTGTTTACATAGACGGACGCCCTGTGACAGTGCTAATAGACACTGGCACAGATTTCTCTATCATGAGCAGAAAGCTTGCCGATTGGCTTAAAAAAAGTTAAAACGTCATTGACGGGGCCAACTGATATGACGCAGACTGGAAAGTGCACTGCCAGAATTAGTATCGGTGATTCAGCTTTCGTTGCCACGTTCGTGATTTTGTGCGAGTGCTGCAAAGACCTGATCTTGGGGATGGACTTCCTTTGTGAATACGGCGCCGTCGTAAACATTCCATGACAGGTCAGCTACATTTTTGATGGCCCCAGATCAAGCTTCAGATATGAGATGTAACGACCAGCGGCGTAAACATCGGCGCGTCTTCGAAGATCACGTGACCCTTCCACCCCGTTCAAGTGCTCTCGTAGCTGTAACATGCGATCACCCAGGCAACTTCGACCACATCGCAGAACAAATTCCAGCATTGCTATTCAGCCATGGCCTATTTGTTGCAAGAGCCGTCGTAAGCCTCAATTGCGGACACACGCACGTTCTGATTACGAACTTCGGTACTGAGCGACAACATCTTGCAAGAGGTATGGCAGTCGCGTACGTTGAGGAGCTCATTGAGGTTGCAGGCTGCTTAAGCTGTGGAGAAAGCCGATGTCACCGGGTCAGCCCCTCTATGCGTCGACGTTAGTCTAAGTTTACTGCCCCCGCAGAAGCAATGCTTAACTTATTAATGAGTTTCAGGACTGTTTTTCTTCGGCGTCCAGAGTTCTCCAAACGCCGTTGACGAAACATCGCATAATTACGGATGAAACGGCCAGACCCATATTGCAGAACCCATACCGAGTAGCTCAACGGGAACGTGAGGCCATAGAAAGTCAGGTGCGAAAGATGCTTCAGGATGACGTTATTCAGCCGTCAAAAAGTCCTTGGGCATCACCGGTAGCATTGGTGAAGAAAAAAGATGGCACTTTACGTTTCTGCATTGATTACCGCAAGCTAAATCAGGTTACGAAAAAGGACGTTTACCCACTGCCTCGTTCAGACGATTCTCTCGATCGACAACGCCATGCCCGGTATTTCTCTTCGATGGATTTACGGAGCGGATATTGGCAAATAGAAGTAGATGAAAGAGATCGAGAAAGAACAGCATTCGTGACACCCGATGGTTTTTATGAGTTTAAAGTTCTCCCGTTTGGCTTGTGCTCAGCACCAGCAACGTTTCAGCGGCTCATGGACACAGTCCTGTCATGCCTAATGTGGAAAACGCGCCTGGTATATTTGGACGATGTAATTGTATTTTCAGCGACATTTGACGAGCACTTGAAGCGACTATACACACGGTATTTCAAGCGATACGATCAGCCGGACTATCACTCAAGCCAGAAAAATGTCACTTTGGCTTCGAACAGCTTCTTTTCTTGGGACACCTTGTCAACAGTGAAAGTGTACGGCCTGATCCAGACAAAATAGCCACTGTTGCAAGTTTTCCTACGCCATCAGACAAGAAGGCAGTGCGGCGATTTTTAGGCCTGTGCGCCTATTACCGACGCTTCATTGAGAATTTTTCACGTATTGCATCACCTTTAACACAACTCACCCGAGAAGACGTCACGTTTGTGTGGGATGAAGAGCAGCAGGAAGCGTTCAACGAGCTGCGACAACGTCTTCAAAGCCCGCCAGTTCTCGGACACTTCGGCGATGACGCTCCGACAGCGGTTCACACCGACGCCAGCAATGTCGGCTTAGGAGCTGTGCTCGTTCAGTGGCAAGATGGCGCCGAACGCGTAATTGCTTATGCAAGTCGGACTCTCTCCCGTACAGAGGAGAATTACTCTACAACTAATAAAGAGTGTCTTGCGTTGGTGTGTGCGGTCATGAAGTTTCGTCCATATTTGTACGGCCGCCCGTTTAAAGTCATCAGCGATCACCACTCGCTTTGCTGGCTGACGAACATAAAGGACCCGTCAGGACGATTGGTGCGCTGGAGCCTCAAGCTTCAAAAAATCGATATGGCTATAGTTTATAAATCCGGAAAGCGATATACAGACGTCGATTGCCTTTTTCGCGCCCCATTAGAAGAGGTAAATGCTGAAGATGATGACGATGCGGCGTTTGTCGGTGTAGTCAACACGTCTACAATCGCACAGCAGCAACGCGACGATCCCGAGTTGCAACCCCTTATTGATTTCTTAGAGGGACGCACATCTGCTATGCCAAAGCTCTTCGCAAGAGGGGTAGCATCGTTTTGTTTCCATAACGAGGTCCTTTATAAGGTGATTTTTTCTCCGAGCGGCAACACCTACTTACTTGTCGTCCCAACGCCACTCAGGAAAGAAGTACTAGAGGCGTGCCATGACGAACCGACATCCGGTCATTTAGGCCACACACGAACGCTATGCCGAGTGAGACAGAAGTATTACTGGCCGAAACTGACGGCAACCGTTCAACAGCACGTTCGGACTTGTCTCGAGTGTCAACGTAGGAACTGAGTGGCAGCCGTCAAACCAGCAGGGCTCCTCCATCCGATCGATGTACCGGAAACTCCATTCGCTCAAGTCGGAATGGATCTTCTAGGACCATTTCCAACTTCGGCTGCTGGTCTCAAATAGATAATTGTAGCCACAGACTACCTTACTCGCTACACCGAAACAAAGGCTTTGTAGCGGGGCACAGCAAGTGAAGCAGCCCGGTTTTTCATTGAGAATATATAGTCCTGAGGCATGGCGCTCCATCTATAGTAATAACTGACAGAGGAAAAGTGTTAACAGCCGAGCTATTACGCACAGTTTTAATTCTATGTGGAATATCTCACCGGCGCACAACGGCATACCATCCGCAAACAAATGGTCTGGCGGAACGGCTTAACAAAACACTTGCGGGTATGCTTTGCATGTACGTCGATGTGGAACATAAAAACTGGGACGAGATACTCACTTCGTCACTTTCGCTTACAATACGTCACTTTCGCTTATAATACGGCACAGTAAGAGACAACACGCATGACACCATTCCGTCTTCTCTATGGCCATGACGTCACAACCATGCTAGACGCTATGTTGCCGCATGAAAGTGATGGCGTTGACACAAGTGCAGACTACATAACTCAGCTTGCTGAAGAAGCCCGCCAACTTGCCCGCGTACGTATTCGTCGCCACCAGGAGTATGACACAAGGCGCTATAATCTTCGTCACCGACCTGTCTCCTATGAACCAGGACAGAAAATTTTGATCTGGACTCCAGTTCGCCGTCGTGGCCTCTCGGAGCAGCTCTTGAGACGGTACTTTGGGCCGTATAAAGTTCTCCGTCGTCTCAGTGACGTTAACTATGAGGTGTTTCCCGACAGTCCACATTGTTCAAGATACATGCACCAGAAGTTGTGCACGTGGTTCGGGCGAAACCTTATTTGTCCGAATGAGCCCGTGGGCTGCCAGTGACTACAAATCCTTCCGCCATGACGATGAAGCATCGGGACGATGCCTTCTTGGGAGGGAGGCTAATGTCACGGTTATTAGCCGTAAGCTCAAAAGGAAAAAGCCAGCATCACGAGCGGCAGTTTTCTGGCGTTTTTCGAGGAAGACGACGTTGCGCGTCTGCTCTTGCGCTTTGTTTTCGTGTGCGAATAGAGCCTTGCTGTTAATGTCAAAAGGAAGCATTGTGTCCTGTTCTTTGCAGGTTGCGACAATATATATATATATATATATATATATATTCACGTGCTACGTGACGCTAAACAGGCTCTCTCTCTCTCTCTCTCTCTCTCTCTATATATATATATATATATATATATATATATATATATATATATATATATATATATATATATATATATATATATATATATATATATATATATTCACGTGCTACGTGACGCTAAACAGGCTCATAAATAGTGTGCCACACTGGCCGCCATGGCCACAAGTGGCACTTACTGACCCTCCCACGGTTAAATTCACATATAAAACATAAAGTGACTGGGGGGATAGCCGCCGTGGTAGCTCAGTGGTAGAGCATCGAACGCGTTATTCGAGGGTCGCAGGTTCGGTTCCTGCTCACGGCAAGTTATCTCTTCACCCACTTTCCTTTCTTTCACATTTACATTACAATTGGGTCTAATAACTTCCCCTATACATTCCTTGGCATTGTCTATTAGATCTCCTTAATATTGTGTCAAACAAGAAAAAACACGAGCCCTGAAGCATATACTTCTTTCCTATATATATATATATATATATATATATATATATATATATATATATATATATATATATATATATATATATGACGCATTCACAAGGTGATTCTAGGAGAAGCCGACGAAGAGGAAGTGCGCGTGCATTAGGATAAACGCATGGCATCTGGACCACGACGTGTCTCCATTTTGTAGCGTCACACACACACACACACACACACACACACACACACCACACACACAATATATATATATATATATATATATATATATATATATATATATATATATATATATATATATATATATATATATATATATATATATATATATATATATATATATATATATATATAGTGGGAGTAATAATTCAATGGGCCAGTTAGTCTTCGTGAAGGTATGGGATATGGCACAACGGGAGCGTTGTCAACAAGGATAAATATATTTATTTTCCAACAGTTTCGGGAGGGAACCTCCCTTCATCAGGGGATGAGTTATACTGACATGAGCTTCCAAACTTCCTTGCTGCCGCGTCCCTCTCGCCTTGAAAGACGTTTTTGGCTTCGTTCTCAGTGTTGACAGTAGTGGTTCTTCCTCTTTTTTACTTTCTTTCTTTTCTTTCTTTTTTCGTCTTTTTTCTCCCTTTTTTGTTTTTTTTTCCTTTTTCCAGTTCCCTCTCACTCTCGCAAACGTCTTTCAAGGCGAGAGGGACGCGGCAGCAAGGAAGTGTGGAAGCTCATGTCAGTATAACTCATCCCCTGATGAAGGGAGGTCCCCTCCCGAAACTGTTGGGAAATAAATATATTTATCCTTGTTGACAACGCTCCCGTTGTGCCATATATATATATATATATATATATATATATATATATATATATATATATATATATATATATATATATATATATATATATATATATATATATATATATATATTACGAATGGGTGTCAGTACCACCGAATTGGGCTGCTGAACATTGCGTTTTGCATGTTTAATGACTAGCTGAACAGTGTTACGGTACGCAAAATCCATGACTTTATTCATTCGTGTAGCAATATGCGAAAACAAGAAAACACCGTCTTGACAGCTATAGATGGCGGAGATAAAATATGAGTAAAATATAGTCTATAGTGACTAATGAATCGACGGTAGCAAATTTACATGCTTAAAAATAGTTGTACGCGTTTATTGGCCACCTCATGAATCTGTAGTCAGTTGATGGACCAGTACCACGACCATATGCGTAGCCAGAGTGTTTTTCTTTTTCAAGTAGGGGGGGGGGGGGCTGAAGTGAAAAATTTCAGAGGAAGTGCTTTGAACCAGTCTTATCCCCCTGCTCTCTGCCTACGCTAGTGATCCCGAAATACAAAAGTGACAAATCCCTCGTGCAAAGACCCAAGATGTTGGCGCCCATTGGTCGAATGTGTGCATATGTACATAGCCTCCGTCCCAAACAGTTAGTTTGAGCCCGCTTTTGTCTTCAACGTGTATTCAAATTTATTATACAAATTTTGATCTGTGACCGAGATAATTTATTTCACCGAAGATAAATCACCCGCAAGAAATCAAATTCACTAATTAAACTGATTACATCCATAGTATTTTCTACGGTCTGTGGCAAATGTTTACATCGGAGAGTAGGAGATAAATCGTCGTCGTAAACGTAGCGCGTTGCAAGGGTAAACTGATACCGTTTCAGTACTGACTTTCAGAAGCCCTTCTGAAAGTCAGTACTGAAAGTCAGTGGAAAGGTATACGGATAGGACAAATACCCTTTTTTTCCCCCTCCGCTTCTTGACGGAGCTAGCGTATAGCAACACTCACTGCGTGTATGGAGGGAAAAATACCATTTTTTACCTCCGCTTTTGACAGTGCGTGTGTGTAGGAAATCGCTGGGAAAGGGGGGGGGGGCGCTATTTGTCCCCTTTACTACCAGTCCGGCGCAAGCACAAACTTGCTTTGACGAGATCTGCACACAGTAGCCTCCCCCACATCGCTGGCGCACAAGGCACCAGAGCATCGCGTTGAGGCGCGAAATGTGCTACTGTAGAAGCGGGAAATATGTAACAAAAATGCATTAAGTACACGACTGCTCTAGCGAAAGATGTTTAACGATTAGCCCGTGCATCGAAGACTGCGAGCAGTTTGTCAGTGGTAATACGTTTAGCAGTGAACAACGTGGCAACCGGGCGTTGGGAAAACAGGTAGGTGGAATGCACTGCTGTCTCAGTATCTGAGTTCATAGCCGAAGAAGTCGCTGAAGTCTGCGGCCACATTATCTTTCCCCCCGTTTCACAAGAAAGTCCGTCGTGCCACGACCACGGCAAAACCATGCACACAAATCTGCTTTGTTGGTGCCTCGCTCCAAAGCCGCCTGCCGCCAGGCACCGCTGTGTTCGTATACCACAAACGTTTCTTTGCGGCAGATACCCTTTCGCTTCACAGTGAATGCAGGACAACTGCAGTTCACAAAAGGAAGGCAATGCTTGATGGCGAAGGCAGTTTTTATGCTGTGGTTGGTAGGTAGCAAACGGCGATTGGCCCACTCATTTAGCTCTGGCGCCATACTAGGGTGCCTATAGCCATTACTGGTGGTTAAAGACACACCTGCACTGGTCGTATAGATTGCATCTTCGACGATGCGGGACGGAAGCCTAATCGTTCAGACAGACAACAGACGAAGGAAGACGAAGCGCTCCCAGCTCGCCCAACGGATATGGATTCCAACCAAACTTTCAACCCTTTTACAATGTGACAGCAGAGGTTGACAGATATGCCAACAAATAGCAAGCCAGCTTACGGCCCTAGTAGGCAAGCGTAAAATTATTCACTTCCTTCCATTTCAATGTTTCCCGCAGACACAGGGGCGACTGCTCCACTGAAGGCAGAGAGCTACGACAAAAAGAGCTTTCCGTCCCGTTTATGGGGCTGGTGGTGCGCGGTAGCAAATCCAGCGTGTAAGCTTCGAATTACAAGAGAAAGGGAGGAGGGTAAGTGGGGGGTGGCTTGAGACTCTTTTTCCGGAAGCAGCTTCTGACCGAAGGTAATCGGTTTACATTATCAATGCAGCGCCAGCGGCATCCCCGTTCCGGCGTAAATGACATCAATGGCGAATTTGAAGGTAAACATATTTGGCAGAGATCCGTCTGGCTGTGTGCATTTCACTGGGAGAAAAGGAGTATAGGGGCGTCGTGCATTGAGGAGTGTTGGGCAGAGCGCCGAGAGCAAGCCACGCGATCTTCCACCGGAATGCGAGACCAGGAGATAGGGCGGCGACCGAGGAGAAACGTACCGTGTCACCAAAGCATTCTGAGCCCAGGCGCTTATAGGCACTGCGCCGTGCTCCCGACCGGGTTGCAGGAATTAGGTGTCTTTTCTCATATTCTAACCGCTACCAGCCCAGGCGCTGCACTGTGCTCCCTACCGGGCTGCGAAAATTAGGCACCTTCTTCCTCTTTAAGCCACTACCACCGAATTCGGAGCCCAGCATTTTTCTTTGGGGGGCAGAAGCTGAATACGCGTGAGGTCTGTCAGTCGCATGATCGCTATTATGCGAATTCTCAGTTGCATGACGCATCTGTAAATTAGAAGTGTGGCAGCTTGGGCTAGTTGGTAAGGCATGACGATAGTTATAGCGCGAGAACAAAACGACGACACAGTGTCTTTCGTGTCCTTCTTGTCTCTGTGTCGTCGTTTTGTTCTCGCGCTATAACTATCGGCATCTGTAAAACGGCGCGTTTGTGAAACTGCACGTGGTTGCTACGATTGCCACGACTCAATCCCGCCTGCAGTACAATCTATCGCGGACACCTTATCTCAAGTGGTCATTAATTTTTTTTCCGTCTTCTTAGGAGCCTCTAAATTGGCATTTTTTTCAGGAAGTACAGTTCGCGACATGCCAACCATTACCCACGCCCTCTTTTTCGCAGTACCGATGTGCCCGTGGAAGGAGCCACCGCCATAGTTTGACTAGGCACTTGGTTGGGCTCCGAAAACCAAGCAATAGTGCGGCCAAGTAGGACAGGAATCGAACTACACAGGAAGCGAGACGAATGCGAGAGAGAGAAAGAGAGAGAACTAACGCTTTAAAATAACGAACATTTCCAGTCACCGACACCTAACAGCGCGCACACACCTTTGTCGTGTTCACCTCCCAAGGTGCATGAGCGCCACTGGCCGAGTCAAAACGCGTTGCCAAATAAGTGGTGGCCTTATATTCTGAGCATGTTTAACGGCTAATGAAGTTGTTACGTAATCAGTAGTCATATGCATGGGCGCGCATTCACACACACACACACACACACGCACACACACACACACACACACACACACACACACACACACGTCAAAAATTCAGAAGCATTCATTTTCAGCTGGCAGGGCAACTCCATACCAAAGTAGCTTTCCCCGCCATTGTTGTCGTTCATTCTCTCTGTCTTTTGCGAACTTTTCTAAAAGACCGACTCATCAAGCATGCTTGCTTAGTGGATTTTTGTTACCATGCTCAATAAATACGTCTGAAGGCTGCCAAGATGCTCCGTGAAGGTATTCTGCTCACCTATAACTTTGAGATCTGACGACATATATCAGCAGTAATGTGCGTGTTGACATGACACCTGTATATAATTAGCTTTCCAACTATTTGTCTGGCCCACAAAGAAACCTTGCTAGACGCGTTACAAACACAAAGGTCACCTGTTTGTTCTTCACTTAGTCAGTTCCTGGGAGTGGTCTGCACAGCCAATGCGGAAAGTACTCCTAAGGTGCTCCTTCGGCATTGATACTGGCACCATCATTGGAACCTTTTTTTGCCTTTTCGAGGTAGCCGACGTTGGTGGTGATTGTCATGCAGGCGCATACGAAATAGGTGCCGAGAAATGGTCGTGCCACGTCGTGTCTGTTTGGACATACTCCCAACACAGCGTCTGATGGAGATGGCTTCCATCGAACCTAACGCAGCGTCTGGCCACGATCGATGAAGGAAATGCCACTGGTCTCCAGGCAGTGCCGACGAAGAAGGTTGTCGAACTGCCAGGTCTCTGCTTCACCCCGCGACGAATCGGCGGTTCCTTCCAACCATGCGGCGGTTTGCGGAGCGAGGCGAAGTGGTTCTTGAAAGAGAAAAGAAGAGAAAAGTGAGCCCCGTTATTGTCTCCTTCATGAGCGACACCGCCACAGTAGCTCACAGGGGATGGGGGTGAGGAGGGATAAAAAGGATAGGAGTAAAGATGTGGGAAAGCCGAAGAAGGAGAAGAGAAGAAGAGAGGTGTGGTGGTAAGCCACAGCGAGCGAGGACAAACCGAGGGGATAGAAGAGATAGGAAAGATGGAGCACGGTCACTGGAGTCCGAGGACGGGGCGCACCTGCGAGAGCTCCTTTCGGCGTCGGTGGATGGCGTAGAACAAGTCCAGTAAGTCAGAGCTGCACTGTCGTCGGAGGTGGAAGGTCGTCGGCGGCAGGAGATGACGTAGGGCGAGTCCAGTCGGCCAGAGCCACGATGACGCGGGAGATCGCAAGCGCGCGGAGCGCGCGAGCGCACAACCGATCGGCCCGAAATCCAGCAAGCGAGACGCGGAGCGAGGCAGAACGAATGCGGCGTATATGGTCTCGGTGTTGGGGCTGTCACGGGGCGACGGTCGCCAAAAATAGTCCCGCACTGCTTACAGGTTTCTACGGAAGAGGTGCCGTTGTCAGATAGGAAGGAGACGCGGCGCGAAAGCGCTTTGTCCCAGAGTTTCACGTAACTCATCAACCTATCATCATCCTATACGTCTGTTCAGGCACTTCCTCCCCCCCCCCCCCCAGGGTCTTGTGAGGGGGACGTTTTCTACGGAAGAGGTATGCCGAGGTTTCTACGGAAGAGGTATGCGACACTTAGTGGGTGCCAACATGCCGAACAATGGAGGTGCACAAAGACTAGCAGAGAGTGTGAGTCTTTAATTCTTGCACTAGATTATGAGATGAAAGCTGGCGTTCCTTTCCGTTCAGGTCTAAAGTAGCTGTGAACATATATACACTGAGAATCGTTGACGATCGATGTTGTTTGATACTTCGGGAATTTAAAACCTATGTTCGACGCTGTCGCAAGGCTCCTCCTTCAGGGGGGGGGGGGGGGGGCGAGGGTTTCTCGCAGCGCTCCTATTGTGTCAATGTATGAGGCAGATTTTGCGCCCCCCCCCTTCCCCCTCATCGAGTCGCCGCACCCCACTCCCTTTGCCAGACTGCTTTGCATCCCCCTCTCTTGGGTGACTACGGGGGGCGGGGGGGGGGGGACGACCCCTCGTGCTCACGCCTATGCCATTGTTATAAAGTTACAAAAACAATATTCCAGGCCATTTGTTCAATTATATGAAACAGAGTGAAAAACATAACATCTATTGTGACTTTTCAGCTGCGGACAGGCTTTTGTCAAGCATGACATTCGTACATTGCGTAACACACACAAATTTGCTGTAATACACACAAATACACCACATACCATCGCGTTGAAGCGTGACGCGGCGAAGGGCCAGAAAGAACAGCAGCCATAATAGGTCTTGAATGTCATCGTCATCTAGCAATCATAACAAACAGCAAACGATGACATTAGAGAAATTAGCTGCCGATACTACTAAATACCTTGGTTACGTCAGGCATTTCTTTCCTTTGTGCCCCTCCTTCACGCATACCCTGGCTACAGAAACTTTTATTCGGAGTAAGTTATTTGGAGCCCACATCGATAATGATAACATGTGGCGTTTCACGTCTCGAACCCACGATATGATTATGAGAGACGCCGTATAGCGGAAGGCTCCGGAAATTTCGACCATCTGGTGTCCTTTAACGTGCGTTGACATTGCAAAGTACACGGGCCTCATTCATTGTACCTCCACCGAAATGCGACCCCAGCGGCCGGGATCGTGACCGTCGTTCGGGTCAGAAGACGAGCACCGTAACCGCTACACCCAAGTCTTTCAAAAGTTAAGTCACTTGCGAATGTCGCTCTTCCCTTTCTCCTATTCTCCGGTGGTTTGCGTCGTCTAATTTTCTTGTAGCATGCACCAATTAGTCCTACAAGATTTACTGTAGTTAATGCGGTTCCCTGCAGCGGAGGCGGGAAGGTCAATAATTGGCCTGCGCGTCAGCTTCTCCGCAGTGCACGGTTTCTAGCGGCGTTTGAAAATATGCGCTAACTCTGCTACCTAAAGGTGGCGTATAAAGAGTAACTTGAAAAGCCACCGCAAAAATTTTCATGCCAGAGGGGATCGAAAAGTAGACGATTTGGCGAAAGGTGGCCACCAACGGCAACCCTAGCCATGCGGCGAGATTAATTCCTTCCACGCACGACCGTGATGAAAACGCCAGTGCCATAAAATTATCCTTATGACTCGATGCATTGGTGTTCCTTCGGAATACCTTGTACGTCGCTTGTGCTGTAACTAGACCTGTGCGCCGGTAGCAAAATTGCCGGCGGCGGCGGCGTGCCAACGGCGCGGGGTCCATACGACCGGTGGTGGCGTGGGGAAGGGGGGGGGAGGTAGGATCACAATTTAAAAGTTGGTGGGAATAGCAACGTGTTCCTTGAATTAAAAAAAAAACAACATCTGTTTCCCTGAAAGGGCGCAGCAGTTCAAGTGCCAGAAGCATGTGTTAATGTTATTTATTTACAAATACTGCTGTTTCAGTTTTCGAGATACAGCAGGTGTAAATACAAATTTTCAGCACCGTCATTGGTATATTTAAAACGAAGAGGCCATTTCTTGATAGAAAAAAATCGTGACTAGATTATTTTGGAAGTTACTAGACAATCACGATGTTTCACTCCCATTACAAAATTAAGAAAAAAACAGTAAGCGCATCTTGATCCTGAGTAGATCATTTTACAGATAACGCAGTGACTTGCATACATTTCAAGTATAATTTGGATGAGACTGATAATCTCAGCCATGTCATTTATAGAAATAATAAACAAAAGCGGCCTAATCACTCAGCCTCGAGGCACCCCTGATGTGATCGGTACGTCAGATGACTTCGCATGGTTAAACTTCGGAAATTTTGAGCGTGATCGCAAGTAATCAGCTATCCAATCAACCACCTTTTTGTATCGAAAAATTTGTGAAGAAGCTAAAAGTTTGGCATGGCAAACCATGTCATTATCTTTAGAATAGTCAATAAATATGGCATAAATCTGTCTTCGGTCGTAAAGGAAAGCAACAGTGACGTGCGTGAATTTAAGCAGCTCTGTAGCCAGCACAAAAGCCAAGCTGTGATCGGAAAAGTATGTTGTGTGGGTTTAGGTATTCCAAATAGTATTGGTTGATTATATGCTTTAAAAGTGTGCAGCTCGTATATAAAGCGTAGATATTGGTCTATAATATTGGCCACAGTTGGGGAACTGTTGCAAAAATTTATTTTCAAAATATTACGGTAAGATAATTTGCACACCAGAATACTACCTTAGAAATATATTTGGCATGCCGTCTGGGCCAAAGTGTTTCGTAACTTCCAAAATACTATTGGGTTATGGTCAAAATTTCCGGAGCCCTCCACTACGGCGTTTCTCATAATCATATGGTGATTTTGGGACGTTAAGCCCCACATATGAATCAATCAAGTAATAGGTTATGCACTTCAGAGGAGCTTAATTCAAGAATACGAAGAGATGGTAGTTTGCTGCACGTGTAAAATGAAGGAGTGATGCCTTTATCGATAGGAAAATATTATTTGAAGTAATTAATAAAGACATTTGCCATAGCTTTAGGATTTGAGGAGGATTGGCCATCAAGAATAAATGATGACGGCATAGCCGATCCAGACTAATCGTCCTCTAGAACATGCATGGATTTTTTTATTAAGTGTAGCGAAGGCATTGCTAAAGTATTTCTTAGTACGGTTGCCACTAGAGGCTACTTTTCACTAAATCGGCCAATTCTAGTTGCTTGTGGCGACCTAAAATATTAATGGCAACATGGCGAATTTTTGGCGATCTTCGGCTTAGGTCTCGACTGAGTTATGCATTCTATACTAAGCGTCTTCGAAATAAATGGACAACACCGCCTTTTCGATATTTTCATTGTTTTAGACCTTCCAGTAGAAGGCGCACTTTACGCGCGGTTTAGTACGTGTGTCCCGTTTGTCCATTAACCTATATTCTTTATGAACTGACGTGGTGAGGCCGCCAGCAATGTTTTACACAGACGCCAGCAACCTCCCAGCAAAATTTACATCAACGGAGTGCGTCACGTGCTGCGAAGCAGTCGTACAAGTTTTTTTAGGTGCTTCCAGAGTTTTAAGCTTCCTCAAGGTTTCTCTTCTCAAGTGGCTGTTCACGGTTAGACCACGTGTTCCAACCACAGCTCCAACTGTGCTCAAACTTCTTCACTAAGGTAGTACTCCCTGATTTGGTCCTCAAGGTTTCTCTTCTCAAGTGGCTGTTCACGGTTAGACCACGTGTTCCAACCACAGCTCCAACTGTGCTCAATAGCTTGTCGACTTCTTCACGAAGGTAGTACTCCCTGATTTGGTATGTAGAGTGTATATTTCTTAACACGCGTTTCGGGCCGGCCAAGAAGTCGATTTCCTTGGGCAGCCTTCAGAAGCTGCATTCAGGCGACTGTGTAGCGTAAGCATGACTGCACAGAAAGCGGGATGTGGGAATTGCTGCGGTTACGCAGTCATTTCGAATCTATTTATGTTGCTTTGTAATTAAGTTGTTCTATTATCGGTCAAATCATTCCACTGCAGTGAGATTGTCTAAAACTGCAGGAAGGCTATGCACGTGGTCTCTCTCTTGGTGTATATAGCGACTGTTTCGCCCTGTATTCGATACGACTGAAACCATCACAAACTTTTGTTAGGAGCCAACCATTAGGGAAGCTGCTGGTGCAACCATACCATAGACTTTTCTAAATATACAGTAGAGTGAACTATGGCACTACCGTCTATGGGAGATGCAACGCAAGGCACTTCAGCGAGCACGGGAATGGATAGTACACGGATTTGTCTAATCTTCGTACTTCACATTCCTTCTCGCTTCGCGTGGCTTGAAGCTGCTTTGTCACGAAACAACAATCCACAAATGTTCGGCAGTTACGCTTCACCACCTCAATCCTTTAGGCTTACCACTTCGAATCGGGTCACGAAGTGAAAGACGGTTTGTTCTGTTTTTTTTTAGAAACAAAACCAAAACACAGCAATAAACGAAGCCACAAGTGCGATTCGCCGCCAAGAAGCACGAAGTATGGGCAAATCCATGCCACACCCACAATTCCCATGGTCGCTGAACGATCGCAGCACCAGAGTCCACTGTATTTAGTTTTAGGAAACTCTAATTCCCTATCTCAGCGATCCCACGGTGAAGAGGGTGATGAGACTCTAAGGCTAAATCCAAGCCCAGTGAGCCCTCCCATGATAAATTGGGCGATGCGACTTGGATTGAAAAACGTCCGTATAACTTAGGGGTTATGGATGTTACTGTACTACTAGGGTTGTACTTAGCAATAAATATTACTGTATGCCCGCAACACATGTTGATTGACGACTTTTTTGGCGAAATTTGAAGAGGGAAAAAGTGGCGACATTTAGTGACCTTTTGTTCCTCATTTGGCGAATTCCGCTGAAAAGCCAGTGGCAACTCTGGTTCTTAGCCTCTTTGTTTTAGCTTTTATTTACTTCTCATTGAATCAATCCAAAAATCATTATATTTACACTTCGAATGACGATTTTTACGTAAGTGCTTTATGCGACAAGTGTGATGAATTACATCTTTATGGTAGCATGGGTGTATTGGGTTCCATGTAATATATACGACAAAGGAGCGTATCTGAATTGCAAAACTTGCTACAACATTTAAATTCCTCAAAATATGAGGTTAAAGTGTACACCACGAAAGTGTCATCCACCTTAAGAAAGTTCAAAGAAGTTTTGATAAAAGATCTTTGTGGAGAACATGCTAATTTGAGGCGAATGCAACACTATTATGGTTAGAGAAGCCTTTGACGACTTAACATTTTGCACTTTGCTATAGGAGCTCACAGCGCCATAACGAAGTTAGGCTGCAGTTAACTCTTTTTCAAAGGATATAGCGAAACTGTAATACGCTATAGTGTATGGGAATACGGCTGGTTCCGAAGAAATTAGCAGCATTCGTGCAGTGATATGGTAGCGTGTAAAAGGATAAACAAGCCGTTTGTTGATGCCTCCTGAAATAGCGAACACGCTAGCACGTGCTAACACTCGGGACCACGCCCTTATATTGAAAGTTCACAGTTGCGAATCGAGCCACGCAGCCTCCTACCTCAGTATCCCTTCGTACTCCTTTGTCCAGCAAGACACAGACAGCGCTTCCTTTTCGGTTGAGGAGCAATGGACGCTAGGCATTGCACGCGCAGTGACATTATCGCGTGCACCCTCTGTGCGATGAAGATGGGCAACTTGTTTCGTCCATGTTTCAGCAGCGTTCCTCGGTATAGCACTCGCGAAATTGTATCCGCGGGAACAGCATACAGTGTGCGTACAAAAGTAAGTTGTTTGGATTTGATATACGCAACATGACAGGGATGATGAAAGTCCGTAGAAAGTGTCCATACAATTCTTCTCGCAATGAAATAGAATATACAAGAACCGTCGAAGCAGGCTGGCCTTTGTTATGGAGAGCTGCGTTCTCTTCATTGTGAAGAATTCGTCCGTTGGGAAAACGAATGATTCAGAGCCTTTTGCTTTGGTTTCGTTCTCAATTACACTGCACAACACTCTGTTACTACAATTATTACAGGTTATTCGACATTTATGTCTTCATAAAGCATGTGTGCAGTGTGAGCGATAAGCGTTCAGCCTATCACGATTTCAAACTTCTCGGCTACACTCTTCTTATTCCCACTTGTGCAATCGAAAACCCAAAATGCAGCAAAATCATAGGTTCATTGCGCATGATAATCCTGCTAGACGCGAGGAAGAACGACGTTGGTGGGTGGTCAATCGATTGCAAAGTAGGATATAAAAATTTACAACCGATATTTCTCGTATACGAATCATTTCAGACTATGTGCCATAGTCATGCCACGTGAATCACTGTTCGGGCGTCCCGAATGACGCCAAAGACAGACAAACGCCAACAGAGAACAGCACACTCGACTGTGTATTTTCACAAGCTGTCTTAGGGCCCTTATATAGACAGGTCATGCTTACACGGAAACTAGAGAGCAGTCAAGACACCGAAATTGCCACTTTCAGAATTTTTAAAGCTGCAGAAAAGAAGGTGAAGTGATGTATTTTATGCTTAGATTTCCCGCTCGGGTAAAAATAAGACAAACGGCGGAGCACCGCAAATTATTGTGCGGCAGTGGCGTGGTCTCTCTCGTAACTTTGGCGGTAACTGTATGGTAAGCTAAACCACAGCCCGTACACGCGGCTGACGGATGTTCAATTCCCCCTTACCACTCACACCCGAAACATTGCAGTTTTGCATGTGTATAAAACCAGCACACAAACGGAATCACGCACGAACATCACGCACGAACATAAGTGTGTATTGTATAGATAAGTTGAGATGACTTGTGTAAATTGTCTGCCTTGTAATTAAACTATGACTTTTACTATGTGTTTTGATCAGTTGCAAGTTAAGCTGACTGATAATTTATTGTGAATTCCAGGTCGGGTGCTGCGCTATGATATTTGACTCACGTTTTGTTGGGAGCCTTTGATCAGCAGCGTTTTCTGACCATGCTCAAAAAGTGTTGTAGGGCCCCTTTAAAGCTGGAGCATTTCTTAGTCGCACGATGTCACGCGTCGGCGGTGGCGCAATCCACACCGCCACTGCGCATGCTCGCGCCTCAATCGTGCTAAGATGCGCATGCTCGCATATCGTGCAGGCTCAGGAAGACACCCGAAAAAACTGTCGCTCCCCCCCTCTCTCGCCTCGCAAGGCCGACGCAGGCAGCGTCTGCTAGTAAAAACGAAAAACACCACAATACTCAATCAACTGTGTGCACATATTTATTGAATGAGCCTAGAGGCGTCATAAAGCCTGCGCAGATGTCGCCCTTTAGAACGAGCGAGAAACTGCTACTAAACTTGACAGTAACATGCTTTTTTTTTTTCAGAGGGTAATTCGAACAAAAACATAGCGCTGTTGCTATTACATACAAAACTGAAGTTGAACGGTCACTTGGTAACCTGACTACTCAGTATGCAGTGAAGAAAGACCACGCCGGCATGGCGCACCGGTTAGAGCGCTTGGTTGGCGATGGTAGTAGGTTTAAATCCTCGCGATTGCGTGTTTTTTCTTTTCCTCTTTTTTTTTTACGAATGCTTTTCGTATAGCTTTCAAAACAAGTATTCTTTTTCGTCTGAGAGCTCGTCACAGTAGGTCCGACGCTACAGAGCCGTTTGGCGCTCCAGCCTCACCGGAACTTTAGCATCCACCGTATGCCACCATACACCATATGCCACCATAATCCAGTTCCAGCACCATAATCCACAAGAATGGTGGATGGAGGAATCCACCATTCCTATGTTGGACATGTATATTCAATAGGCAAGACATAAACTGGTTTTCGAAAATGACGCTGGGATAGATGCTTACGAGACTCTGGCTCCAGGGATAGTCACGGGCGGCCAATGAGGATAAGCGAAGCACCGTGACGTATGCTAGCGTGATGCGAGGAGGAGGCGTTGTCCGGGCATGTTCGGACACGTGTCTCCGTGCAGAGAAAACCGATGCACAGCTCGCACCAGACAAAAAACCTGGTGGCGAAACCACGCGGTGGCCATGTTCCCGGCGCTCGAGCCGCACGCGGTCAGCATGCACAAACTGGAAAACGAGGCGCCAAAGAGGAGGGCATGCTTGATTAACACAGTTGCAGGGATGGTAAAAAAAAAGTGGTTGATCCTCCCTTTAGGAATCCGTATAACGCGAAAGTGAAACGTCTCTTCAAAGAGGTATATAGCTGAGCATTTATTGTGCATGGTGTCGCCACAAGGCCGATGGGATGAACGCTACAGCAACGAATTGCAAAGTCACGTGAAGAACGCCAAGTAAAAGCAGCTCGAAACTTGCAGCGTGTACCTCAAGCAGGAAGCATGCACGAAATGAGCATACAGGACGAGCATGGACTAACTGTCACAGCTCGACGCTTGAAGCGCACTATATAAACATAAAGAAAGGCACACGAAACGAACGTCCAAGTATGGACAGGCACTAGCAACTGTCACAATTCTTATTTTGTCGTATGTGAACAGCGTGCTCCTTTCGCAGACCCTGCCACGGCTGCGAGCTATGCTCTCCCGAATCACGAGTCTGATAAGCACGCTCAAAAAACGCCACACTCTGTGGAGGCGGCACCGATCGAAACGCTACAGGTGACAGCCTTGAGAGCGCGCTCAACGCGAAGCCTTCGCGCGCGTCACCTGGCTACTGATTACAAAAACACGCTGAAGTCGCGAAAGTCTGAGGACCACCAAACGGTTTGCTGTTATCATTTTTGACAACGTACACTCCGTGGTGTAGTGGTTAGCGCCGCGCGCTGTCAATAAAGAGGCTACTGATTTGACGCCGTGCGCCAGACCCTTTTATTTCCGTTTTTTTTTTCTTTACGAAAACCTAAAATATTTTTCGAATGTCATGTCCATGACAGAAATACGTCAGTGGAACATGGTGGACCCCGGCATAAAACACTTTCGTGTTCAAAGTTTTCAGCCACAACTCGCAGGATGTTTATATATTTGTATGCGTGACTTGAAGGTGTATGTTTGAGAGTGCATGTATCGAGATGCCGAACGGTAGTCAGGATGCCTGCTTTTTTGATCATTTGGTTCAAAAGGTACAGTTCATGGAATAGTTTGCAACTATGTATGATGGAGTTCACATGTGACACCAGACCCTGAATATCGGTAAATTGCCCCACTTCTGAATTGAACAAGCAGTGCTATTAGCTGATCGACTGATGGAATGTAGTTTTACAAAACGTTACATGAACACCTTTAGCACGGTAGTATAAGAAAGCTGTACATATTTATAAAAAAATGTGAGAACATATTGCCGCATCCAGTCTGCAAAGCAAAAACAATGAAGAGCACGCTGCAATCGTTTCCGAGTCATGAAAAAATATATAAACATTGAAGTTCACATTGAAAAAATTTCATGCGATACCTATGTACATAAAGTGAAATCAATGTTTTGCATAAGTAAAATGAGAGTGCTTCACTATCACAAGCTGCCCCCTCCATTTCATGCACGCCAGTGCCGACACACAAGTCTCTAGTGCAAATGTAAGAAGTGCAAACTGTGATGAAATGAACATGCGCATGTGCATTAAAGGAGTCCGTCTTAATACCAAATGTGCTGTGAAACCAGCACTTCACACAAAAGCAAAATATGAGAAAGCGTTGGTTAAGTGGTCAACCTGAAGGACTTAGCATCCCAAAGCGACATGAGCTATGGCATGGCAAGGGCATGTGCCTTCGTGGGAGGCTCTGAATAGTTTCGACCACCTCAGGACTAGAATCGCACAGTACTCAGGTCTCAAGGTTCTCGCTTCCATCGAAATGCAACCTCCATTGCCAAGCCCAAACGCATGTCTTCCGGGTAAGCACCCGAGCACCAAACATTTGGACACTGCATTGGCCATGAGAAAAGGTAAACAAGTGTACTGTGAGTCTGGAAGCCACTCTCAACAACTTGCCTTATGGGCACCAGTTCACCCAGCACGAAATAATGCTCTGAAGTACATTCTTTGAGCTGCACAGTACATGTGAACATAAAATAATTTCACAAAATGGGCACAAAGTATGCATACGGTGCCGCAAATATGAAGACATCACAGCAGACCTGCACTCTTGCAGCATTCACGTCAAAGCCTTTTATTTCACTTTGCGTCATGGAAGGAATGCATAGAACGAAAGCTTCACTTTCAAGAACATCATCAAAAAGTTACAGCCTTTATAAAAACATTCAAGTGATGAAAGAAAATCTAAAAGAATACAGCAGTCTTATATGGCACATAACGCACAGCTTCAATGCTGCTCTATTAGTGATAGACTAGTTTAGACACACGAAAATGCTTTGGTAGCTGGTAAGGTCACGTAACAAGGTGAACAGCTCATTTGCCTGCATCAAAGATAAAGATAATAATACATTTTGAGGGAAACCAAATGCAGCCAAGAATCAAGCACGGGACATTATTTGTAGTCATTAACTGTAGCATAGTAACTGAATTATAAATGTAAACTAAAGTGGATGAGAAAACACTCATGCCATCAATGGGCTCAAATCGAAAACCTTCAAATTACGTGTCCGATGCTTTACCGGTCGTGCTATGATGGTGGGCAATCACTCATCCACTTCGATATTTTAGCGCAAGCAAGGGCCATTCACAGCCAAAGTGGCGAGTGTGGTACACTCTTCTTTCTAGCTGCCATCATGTGGCACACAATCTTCTACATTACATGCTGGTAGCTGATAAGGACAAGTAATTCGAAGGTTGCAGGTTTGGACACCATCGACTAATCACCAACAGAGCCCCTGTGCATTATTTGTTTCGCTTGTTGGCTTCGTCAGGAAGTATGTAACAAAGAAACACGTCGGTCAAACTATTATCCCTTTCAGTTTGAAGGGAGAGAGCTTGAGAAACTGTTCGCCAAAAATAAACGTACATATCCTCCCAAGTACAACTTATCTATTTCCATTAGAACCATTAGCACTTTTCTCTAACAAATTTGTAATTAGCCACACAACAAAAATTCTCATAACCACTGTGACAACAATGCTTCCACTGACATCTGTAAGCTCAGCCTACGTGCGTTGCAATACAACCAATGAATTGCCCGACAGTGTACCTTAGTGGCTACTGCTAAGGAAGGGCAACACACAGACACCAGCAATGACATGAATCAATAATAAAAAAAATATACAAGAGAATTCTCAAAATCACTTTCACTTAGCACAAGCCATGTATGTTATAAAATATATATATATTGTAACGCGGACTGAAAGAGCGAGGAAGAAGAAGAGATCGGACACTCTCCAGGGATGGTGATTCGGCAGTGACGGTAGAGCGCTGACATTTTTTTCAGTGTAAATAAACCCATCACATCCGTAACAGCTTTGGTGGAGCGGTGCTGGGTAACTTGCCATCCTGGACCCCGCTGCAGAAGTTCTTCGAAGAAGCAGACGCTTAGCTGACCTACCCCCGGACACCATCCGCATGAACGACGACGCAGCAATCCCATTGTCGTACTACGCTGCTGCATCCACCAGTGCCACTGACACGGCACAAGGTGGCCGTCGACCCTGACAACCAGACTACTGGGCACCTGAGCCACGAATTTTCTCAGGTAAAACTGACGAAGACGTGGACGCTTGGCTAAAACACTTCGACAGAGTGAGCCACTACTACGAATGGGGCGCACCAGCGAACCTCGTGAACGTAGTATTCTTCCTTGCCGGGACAGCCTTGCTTTGGTTTGAGAACCATGAACATGTCCTCCCCACTTGGGATATATTTGTTAAGGAACTGAAGGCTTGCTTTGGGGACACGAGTTTCATGAAAAAGAAAGCTGAGCAAACGCTGTCACGTAGGGCTCAGTTGCCCGGCGAGACGTGCACAACCTAAAATGAAGAAGTATTGAGGCTTTGCGGGATTGTCAACGCTAATATGTCTGACGAAGACAAAGTCGGTCATTTGTTAAAAGGCATCGCCCAGGACGTGTACAATTCTTTGATAACAAAAGAAAACTTGAACACTCCTTCGATTTTCAGGCAGCAGTGTCGCGTTTTCGAGGCGTTGAAGACCCGGAGAATTCTGCCCAAGTTCGGGCGCTTGGACAATGTTCCCACTGTTGCAAGTATGGACGTCGCCACTTGCGAAGACATTCCCTTCCTCGTACGTCGGGTAGTTCGAAAAGAGCTCGTACGACTTCAAGCAGGTGACGTTCACCACCAATGCTCGTTCGCCACGTGCCCCAAACCGCCTCCCTACTGGATGCGAGAGCGCCACGTCGAAAACCGACCACGCACAGAAACTGCAGATTTTACTCCGCGGCTTCCGTTTTCCCCGACGGGTCATGGCCATTACCAGATGTCATCATCTCGACGTGCCGCTGCGAACCTCAGACCGTCGTCAACCAGGCCTCTACCAGAAGAGTACTATGCGTCATCACAAAATGTTCCTGCGGAGCACGACCCGTCTCCGCGTACTTCTGCCACCTCTGCTCCAGCTAATGTAAGCCGACAAGTCCCCGTTTGCTACACATGTGGTCTCCCAGGGCATATTTCGCGCTTCTGTCCCAGACGGCCGCCTGCACCGCCACGTTTTTCGACGTATCCGACTCGTATGTACGAAAAGCCTGTGCCGCCACGTTTTTCGACGCACCCGCCTCGTATGCACGGAACCTGGACCTCTCACCCGGCCGACCACCGTCCCCGACAGCAATGGCCTAACAAATTTCGCAGCAAGTCCCCCATCTCCGAGCGAAGCCTGACGCCGCCTCCGACACGGTCCCGCCGGTCGCCGTCTCCGCGTCGACGGTCACCTTCCCCGCATCAGCTGGGAAACTAACTGGTGCGACCGATGGAGCTGTGGTCGCAGGACGGTCAGTTTCGCCAATTCCTCCTTCTGCTGTGATGTTGATGAACAAAGTGCGTGTGTGTATAGACGGTGTAGATACTCTTGCTCTTGTAGACACTGGTGCTGCTGTTTCGGTTATGAGCCTTCGTTTCAAACATCGTTTCTTGGGTCACAAAGTTATGTTCGCGTGGAATCGTAAAGAAACTTTTTGTGGAGCTGGAGACGAAGTGTTATGCCCTGTTGGTATTTGTTCATTTGTACTCACGATTGGTGGACAAAATTTCCGAGTTGAATTCACTGTACTGGCTCGCGCAACTCATGACGTCATTTTAGGGATAGACCTCCTTCATGAATGCGGCGCTACGCTTGACTGTGGAACTGGAGAGATTCTTCTACAAAGTACGTTGCCCGCTGAAATAATTGACCATTTTCCGACTCTGCCCATCAATGCTCTTTCGTTGTCTGAAGATGTGACAATCCCTGGTCGGACAGCAGTGTTTGTACCCTTATGCTCTTCTCATGTCCGCTCAGGACCCTGCACTGGACTTGTGGAGCCTGATCATGCAAACGCCATCAAGAAGAATGTGCTGGTCCCACGGTCTGTCCTTACAGCCATCGACGGACATGCTTGCTTGTGGGCGCTCAACGCAGCCTCAGAGCCTGTTGTTCTACCAGCCGGATTTAAACTGGGAACGTTCGAGGAGCAGGCCACAATTGACGTCAGAATGGTCTCAGAGTGTCCAGCCATCAGTCAGACTGCACCCAACTACTCAGCCGAGATTAAACGTATGATCAATAAGTCGTTGCCTTCTTCCGAGCAGAATGTCCTTGAGGAGGGTACTTACACGCAACGCGGGAGTCTTTGATTTCGCTCAAAACAAGCGTTGTTCCATGTTGCCCTAATCCCGTATGCACCACCGCATCAACACAGGAGATGCTACACCGATACGCCAGAAACCCTATCGCGTATCCCCGTCAGAGAGGCAAGTGAGTGCCGATCAGGTCAATGACATGCTGCAGAAAGGCGTTATTCAAGAGTCAAGCAGTCCCTGGGCAGCTCCTGTTATATTGGTAAAAAAAGAGACAACTCTTGGCGATTTTGTGTAGACTACCGCCGTCTCAACGCCGTCACAAAGAAAGACGTGTATCCGATACCACGCATCGACGATGCTGTTGATTGTCTGCACTCGGCCGCATACTTTTCGTCCGTCGACCTAAGGTCTGGATACTGGCAAATACCAATGCATCCGTCTGACAAAGAGAAGACTGCTTTTGTCACGCCTGATGGGTTATTTGAATTCAACGTTATGCCGTTCAGCTTATGCAATGCCCCAGCTACCTTCGAGCGATTCATGGACTATCCTTCGCGGTCTCAAATGGGAGATATGTATGTGTTATCTCGATGATGTAATTATTTTTGGCAAGACATTCCACGAGCACAACCATCGGCTTAGCGTTGTTCTAGATTGCGTTAAACAAGCTGGTCTCGTTTTAAACGCAAAGAAGTGTCATTTTGACGCAAAGAAGTGTCATTTTGGTGAGCGTCAAGCCCTTGTGCTTGGATATCTAGTCGACAGGGACGGTATACCACCAGACCCGCACGAAATCAGTGCTGTCCGAGACTTCAAGCAACCGACGTCTGTGAAGGATCTCCGTAGCTTCGTGGGCCTGTGTTCTTATTTTCGTCAGTTTATCAAAGACTTCGCCCAGCTTGCTCATCCCCTGACAACGCTCCGCAAAAACGCCCCATTCCGATGGACCGTTGAGTGTGAGGCTGCTTTCGAGCAGCTGAAGTATTTGCTTACTTCCGGGCCCCTCTTGCGCCATTTCGACCCGGAGGCACTCACGGAACTGCATACAGATGCTAGTGGTATCGGTGTTGGTGCCGTGCTAGTTCAATATCACGACAGCCGCCAGCACGTCGTGGCGTATGCAAGTCGTACTTTGACTAAGGCGGAGAGGAATTATACGGTCACCGAACTGAAATGTCTTGCAGTTGTTTTCGCCGTTCAAAAGTTCAGACCTTATTTGTACGGCCGGCAGTTCAAGATCGTCACAGATCATCATTCGCTTTGTTGGCTTGTCGGACTACGTGACCCAGCAGGTCGGTTGGCTCGCTGGGCCTTACGGCTTCAAGAACATAATTATTCTGTGACCTACAAGAGCGGTCGATGACACGCAGATGCCGACTGCTCATCTCGTCTTCCATCTCCGACTGTGGATGCTGATGGTGATGATTTCGACAACTACCTGGCCGCAATCTCATCCAACTTCCCAAACTTGGGCGTCTTCCGTCACGAGCAACAGCGTGACCCTTCGCTGAAACCAATGATTGATGTGGCTCGTAGCTCTAAACGCGCCACGGCATTCGTGATTCATGACGCCCTACTATATCGCAAGAATTACTCCAGCCATGGTTCCACACTACTCCTCGTCGTGCCAGAATGCCTGATTCTTGCGGTATTTCAAGCCATGCACAATGACATCACGTCTGGGCACCTTGGATTTGCCCGAACGCTTCACTGTATTCGACAACGTTTGTACTGGCCTCGACTCTGGAAGACCACCAAGCACTACGTCGTAAGTTGTGATGTCTGCCAACGCCACAAACAACCTACCACACCATTGGCCGGCCCACTGCAGCCGGTTAAGCCACCGACATCACCATTCGAAAAAGTCGGCATAGATTTACTGGGCCCTTTCCCCAAGTCTACCACCGGCCGCCGCTGGATTATTGTGTGCGTAGATTACCTGACGCGGTATACTAAAACGATGGCGGTTGCTTCAGCCACATCATCTGATGTGTCATGGTTTCTTCTACACTCGATCATACTTCGTCACGGGGCCCCTCGTGTGGTGATAAGTGATCGCGGCCGACAGTTTACCGCTGACGTTGTCGAAGAGTTGCTACGGCTTTGTGGGTGTCAGTATCGCCATTCCACGCCATACCACCCTCAGACCAACGGCCTCACTGAGCGCACACATCGTACCATCATCAACATGCTTTCAATGTACGTCGCAGCGGATCACAAGAACTGGGATGCCGTATTACCTTTTGTTACATACGTCTTTAATACCGCGAAACACGAAGTTACGGGTTATACGCCTTTTTTTCTTCTCTATGCTCGTCATCCACAAAGTTTTCTCGACACCATACTTCCTTTTTCGACGAACGAAAACGCCAGTGTCGCGCAGACTTTGTGTGGCGCCAAAGAAGCTCGTCGACTTGCTCGGCTCCGAACTCTTTCTGCCCACGCTCGCGCGAAAGACCGTTACGACGCAAAACACCCGCCCGTGAGTTTTGCTAGAGGTGATGTGGTCTGGCTGTGGATGCCTGTTCGAAAGAAGGGACTTTGCCAGAAGTTTATTTCCAAGTACTCAGGACCATTCGTCATTACTCAGTGCCAAAGTGACATCACTTACGCTGTTGCAAAAGTGACAGCTCAGAACCGGCGTTCGAGCAAGACGCAAATTGTGCACATTGCCCGTTTGAAGCCCTACAACAACCGATCGCTTCTACTCGCTCGGTGAGCTTCGTCTGGCCCGGAGGGAAATGTAACGCGGACTGAAAGAGCGAGGAAGAAGAAGAGATCGGACGCTCTCGAGGGATGGTGATTCGGCAGTGACGGTAGAGCGCTGACATTTCTTTCAGTGTAAATAAACCCATCACATCCGTAACAATATTAATATGCATACATACTTGTGTATCTTTTTCACCATGACCGTATCATACAGGCTAAAACTGCTACATGAGTTTTAACTGTGTAAAAACCACGCATGTTTCTATTGGAACCGTTGGAACCTTCTCAAATCTTGTTTTGGATTGTTCTAATCAGAACGCAGGTATGACCTGGTCAGCAAAGACGGGTGTAGAATGAACACGAGCACCAGCAATTATAGTAGACTATAGTGTGTGTGACGTATGTTTCACGAACTAGTGCGGCACATAGGCGGATCAGATTTTGGCGACAAGTGAATGGGCCCATTGCTATAATTGCAAACTTAAACTTCGATACAACAAACATATCTGTAACGAAACATAGGTTATAACATGGTAAATGTCGAATAGTCCAGCAAGATACAGTCAGAAATTTATTGGAGTAATGCTGAAAGAAGAGCTAGTTGGTATGTATACATCGTAATAACGTTTTTCCTAGCGCAGACTGACACACTGAGGACAAAGAGAGGAAAAAAACACCAGCACTTTCGTAAAAAGACATTCAGCCTATACCTTTGCACTCTCTTTAATATGATTTGGTTCTCTGTGTGTCAGTTTGTGCCACAAAAAAAGTTATGATAGAAATTTATGTTTATCAGAAATTTTCACATATAACCAACCCATACCCCTGTCACACTAGAGGGTTTAATGTAATTTTTATCTAATGACATTCAACACACTGAGTGACATTAGGTGCCGCCTGCTGCTACACGGCAAGATATAACGCCCTTTTCGGATAATGGCAATCGCAATGCAGAAAGGACAAGAATGAATGAAAAAAGTCACAGTGCGTGTAAAAAAATGTATTATGCATATTGAGTGCTGTAAAAATTGCTTACACCAGGTTGGCATCTTTTCTGAAATGTTAAAAAGCCCCTGACAGCAAAAGTTTTGTTCGTGACTTTTTTTGTAGCTTTGTGTATGGTAATGCCGAAATTTAATTGTATATGCTCTATTGTATAGTACAATTTATGCTAGCATCGCTAATTCAGAACGATCTAATGTCAGTTCGAGACGGCCGCCTAAATATCGTTACAAACAAACCCTCCACAGTGGCGCAGCGCCTGAGACTATGTGCGCTCAAGCTTCGGCGACGTTGAACGCGCTGTTCTCAAATAGGGGAACCCGCGGGTGGTGAAGAATGTAACGATGGCGATGCTTCGAGTGTGCCCCCCACAGAAAAAAGAAAAGCATTCTTGGTGTAACTAGCCAAAACCACCTTGAAAACAGCCTGACAACAGAGTGAGAGGGGTGAGGAACAATAGACCTCGGGAGTATTGTAAGCGCCCCGCAAATGTTCTCTGATGCCCTGTCTACATCAAACCACAGAGTATGTCGCCTGCCCCTGAATACTCCTACGAGCACGCACCTTTACTTCAAAACAAAATAAAATATCTTATAGGCAATGCTCATTCCTAATATATGGTCAGAAGAGCATGCAGGACTCTCAAACAACACAAGCATCTCGAGTTTCAAATTTGGCGTCAGGGGTCCTTTATTATGCAGTTCTCTAAATATTCAAAAAAAGCTCGTACATAAGAAGTTGAGGCAAAACAGGAACCAATGTTTTAGTCAACGTGCAATATCGCTGCCGTGGCGTAGTGTGAGGGCCTCTTTTCATGCTGAGTGGGTAAGAAGTGTCGTCGCAGTGTATTCATCCTTTTGTGCAAGGTGCATTAGCACTACGAGGCAATGTGATATTCAGGCTGCACACTGACAGCTACTGTAAACACAGAGCGTATGGTAAGCATGGCCGGCACCGTTCTTGACAATCTTGCTGGAAACGAGGGTATTGAAGCATTTCATATCGAATGAAATGAGTTGTTCCAAAAAATTTTAGCAATATTTGAAAATAAGAACAGATTATTCCTTCTTATGATTTATTGCAGCGATGGCGTAGTGGTTAGAGTATCAGCCTCGCCTGTGAGAGCTCTGTGGTTCGAATCCCGGTGCCGCGCAATTCTCCACCGGATATAAAAAAAGAGAAAAAGCTATCCACGTGCTGATGCAATGGGGTGCGGACTGGGGTGCAGCCTCACCCGTGACTACCACCGGTAACAAACTCCCTCACCAGAGAAGGATTCGCCATCCTGATGCAGTATCTGGCCACTATGTTCCTCATGGATACGCCGATTAAACCTGAGCCCTCAGTTCCTAGCGGCTGCGAAGCAACTGAGCACGGCGGCTGTCAGATATGCGACGCAGCAAAGGGTGCTAAGAATCTCTGGGTCCAGACAGGCCGCCATTAATTGGAATTTGAACTTGGCAACGTTTAACGCTAGAACCTTATTGTACTATTCGACGAGCTAGAGAATCTTAAATAGGATGTAATAGGGCTCAATGAGGTTAAGAGGACAGATGAGGCCTATACAGTGCTACAGAAAGGGCACGTCCTTTGCTATCGTGGCTTAGCTGACAGAAGAGAACTGGGGGTGGGGTTCCTTATCCACAGAAATATAGCTGGTGACATAGAGGAATACTATGCAGTAATGAAAGGGTGGCAGGTACCGTAATTACATCTAATAAGAAATACAAGATCGAGATGGTACAGGCCTATGCACCAACATTGAACCATGATAACATATTAGTTGAAAGCTTCTGTGAAGACGTGGAATCGGCAATGAGAAAGGTAAAAATACAGTATACTACTATACGGATGGACGAGTTCAATGCCAAGATGGGGAAGAAGTAGGCTGCAGACCAGACAGTAGAAGATTATGACAATGGTACTAGAAATTACAGAGGGGAGTTATTAGTAGAATTCTCAGAACACAATAATTTACATATCTTGAATACCTTCTACCAAAAACGAGTGAACCCTAAGTGAACATGGAGAAGCCTTAATGGCGAAAGTAAGAGCTAAATCGACCTTACAATAAGTGCTTGGCAAGGTACGATACAGTGACCATAGAATGGTAAGGTCTCAAATTCGCCTATACTTGAAGAAATAACGACAGAAACTGATACACAAGAAGCCAATCAATGAGCTAGCATCGAGAGGGAAAGAACAGTAATTTAGAGTCTCGCTTCAGTACAGGTACTCAGCTCTTATCAAGGAAACCAGCCTCAGCGTTGACGCAATGAATGATAATCTGACAAGCATCATCACGGAGTCTGCAGTGTAAGTTGGAGGTACAGTCGTTAGACAGGAACAAGCTGTCCCAGGAAACGAAAAACAGAGCCTCTGAAGTTGATCAATAAGCATGAGGTATCCGCTGTAGGAAGGTATAACAGGGAGAAAATTGAACACGCTCTGAAGAATGGAGGAAGCGTGAAAGTGGTAAAGAGAAAACTTGGAATGGAGAAAAAAAATAAACAAACAGATGTAAACATTCGACAGAAGTCTGTCTGGTTCGGTATGAAACTGGGAGATTATATAGACTCCAACCAAAAGTTTTGAAGAAACCAGACGTTTCGGAACCCCTGAGGAAGGAACCAAGTCGGTTCCGAAACGTCGGGTTTCATCAAAACCTTTGGTTGGAGTCTATATCATCTCCCAAACAAACAGATGTATGCGCTAAGGGACGAGGAAGGCAAAGTACCTACCAATTTAGATAGAATAGTTAAAGTCACAGAGAAGTTTTACAGAGATCTGTACAGTAGCCCGGACAACTACGGCCATAATGTAAGGCCATAATGTAAGAATGTGGTAATTCAGATGACATCCCACCAGTAATGACAGAGGAAGTCAGGAAAGCCTTGGAGGGAATGCAACAAGGAAAAGCTGCTGGTGAAGAACACGTAACAACAGATCTGCTGAAAGACTGAGGACAGATCGTGTTAGAAAAACTAGCCTGTTTATAAAGCGTCTCCTGACGGGGAGGGTACTAGAATCTTGGAAGAATGCTAACATCATATTAATCTATCTGAAAGGGAACAAGGACATGAAGAATCAGGGGCCGATCTGTTTGCTCTCCGTCTTATACAAGCTATTTACAAAGGTAATTGGTAACAGAATTAAGACAGAAATCATTAGAATTCAATCGCCCAAAGGAACAAGCAAGATTTCGAACAGGCTACTCAAGAATCGACCACATTCATACTATCAATCAGGTGACAGAGAAATGCTCAAAATACACCCAACCACTATATATAGTCCTCATAGATTACGAGAAGGAATTTGATTCAGTAGAGGTATCAGCAGTTACGCAAACACTGTGGAATCAGCGCGTTGACGAAGCATATATATAAGCATCCTGGAAGAAATCTACAGATGATCAACTGACACCTTAGTGCTGCATAAAGAAAGCGACAGAACACAAATAAAGAAGATTGTGGTACAAGGGGATATGATCTCTCCGATGCTATTTACCGTGTGCTTACAGGAAGTTTTCAGAGGCCTATAATGGGAAGAGTTGCGGATAAGAGCTAATGAAGAGCACCTTACTTACCTGCGCTTCGCTGATGAGACTGCATTGCTAAGTAAATCAGGGGACAAATTGCAATTCATAATTACTGAGTTAGACAAGGAGAGCCAAAAGGCACGTCTTAGAATTAATCTGCAGGGAATGAAAGTAATGGACAACCACCTCGGAAAAGAACAGCGCTTCGAGATAGGTAGCAGAGCACTAGAAGCGCTTCGAGATAGGTAGCAGAGCACTAGAAGTTGTAAAAGCATACGTGAATTTAGGACAGGCAGTAACCATGGAGCCAAACCACGAGATGAAGTAACTAGAAAAATAAAAATGGGGGGATCACATTCGGCAAGCATTCTCAAATCATAAATGCAAATCTGCCACTAACCCTCAAGAGGAAGGCACATAACAGCTTCATCTTGCCGGTACTTACCTACGGAGCAGAAACCTGGATACTTAATAAGAGGGTTCAGCTTAAATTGAGGATGACACAGCGAGCGATGGAAAGAAAAATGATAGGTGTAACCTTAATAGACAAGAAGAGAGCAAAGCGGGTTAGGGAACAAACCGGGATTAAGGATATCATGGTTCAAATCAAGAAGAAGAAATGGACATGGCCAGGGCACGTATCATGTGGGAAGGATAACCGTTGGTCATTAAGGGTAACTGACTGAATTCCCAGAGGAGGCAAGCGGGTTAGGGGGAAACAAAGTTAGGTGGGCCGATGAGATTAGGAACTTCGCGGGTATAAAGTGGCAGCAGCAAGCACAGGACCGAGTTGACTGGCGGAAGAAGGGAGAAGCCTTTGTCCTGACGTAGGCGTGGTTGGGCTGATGATGATTTATTCATACATTCATATATAATTTATTCATAGTCCCCTCTGGTGAAAGTACTGTTTTGCAATTAAAACATGGTGAATAACTCATTGGAGTGAGTTCTGCTAACTGCATTCATTTGCCTAAATCATTTTTAATGACATTAAACTAGCCTGTGTGGCACTACACTAATCTCATTAAATATAAATGTCATTAGGTGCAAATGACATTAGGCTTTCTCGTGTCACAGGGGTATTATTTTCTGCAAGATGCAACTTCAATAATGAGGTTTGGGTGCGCGGCAGGTGTTCCTCTCTTTTCTCGGTATAAGTTCGTCCGATAAAGAGTTCAATCCTTACTTGATGCCTTGGCTACTGACCTGTTCACCTTTACATCAATGTTCCATTTATAAAAATAAGCTACAACACACTATGTTCTAATAAAACACTTTGAAATGTAGCTGAAGGATAACTGATTTCAATAAATATAGCAGCTGCTGCCATAGAGCACAGCCTTCACTGTATATAAACTCACAGCAGGTCTAAAACACAAATAAGGTATAAAATAAGATAACGTAAAATCAGCAGGTTCCCTGTAATTAAAACTCATAACATATGCCCGTAACTAGCAGTAACCGTTCATAACAATACTACTCAAGAAGGCGCTAAAGGAAATGAAAAGTTCTCTCGGTTTATACCATTACAGCTATACTAGATGACATTAGTTTACCTGTGTATACATAAAAATGAAACCATACATTCAAGTTTGACACTTGCACATGCCAAGAGTACTAAAAACAACACATAGCATGGCATTGTAGCCCCAACATTCACGCAAGCCTTAACATATATAAGTGCCCAGCTTTTTTTTTTTTCTGGTATAAAACACAAGCAGAGCTGAAACTCTGCTCACGGCATTGCGAGACACTGGTTGACTATTTACTTTGAGCTGGACTCGTGGCCTGACACAACAAAGCAGCAAAGGCTTAGAACTGGAGTGAGAGTTGAGCTGGCAAATTTTTCATGATGCTGACTTGAGAGATCTGAACAGCACCAAACGAGCATGCGGAAGAACAGACTGAAACATTAATGCGATCAAAAAAAAAAAGACAATAAAACAGAAAAAGATTGCTTCGTGCCGCACTACCACAGATGGCTAGGAACGTAAAAAATGTGAAATCTCTGTTAACAAAAAAAGACCAGTCAATGGTGACTGTTTCAACGCTTAATAAAGCTTAGCAGTTCATTCAGGTGCCGAGTTGCAAGATGAAGACGGTTAGGTGTCCTGCGATTGCTGTGTTCAGCAAACCTTCAATAAACATTGCACAAAAAGTGAATGAATTTCTTCATGTCATTGTCACTTTAACTGCAATGAGCTATGAATAAAACCTTCCATCACACAGAATATGAAAGGCAAGCAATACTGAGCTTCAATGCAAATAAAATAAAATTAAAGAACAGGAGTAGGATTTGTACCTGACGGAGTTTAAAAAGTTGTACATCAGTGTGTTCTTTGTTCGGCAAGATTTCTAATGCCAGAAAGAACAAAATCATAGCAGAAGGAGCCCTAATGTAAGAATGAGGCAAGCTTTACATAATATGGTGTGCCCATTCAACATGGTTTCAGGTTCATACCATGATTACTTTGTAGAGGCATGCCCAAGCAGTTAACTGCGACCATACAGTAGGAAATTTGCATACGCATAATATGTATCATTACAATGAACAGTTGCTTTCATTGCTCCTCGTTGCAATAGCCTGTTTCTCTTGAATTTGACTTTTCTCAAGGTTTACACCAGAGGCAGTAGACTTTCCCATACTCTTTTTTTGCTCGAGAAGCTGCAATATGATCGAGCTGACAGTGCAGGCAAGCTGTTGAACACTGTAAGGCTCATCTATAGGCGGAACATGGATGAAGACAGTCGAAGGACTGATCCTGAGCGAGGTGAAGTAGATGAACTCGCACAGGTACCTTGGGAACACATGAAAAGATGTGAGGACACAACACAATGTACAGCAACCAATAGCACAGCCTGATTTTCCTTAAGTTTTTGCATGTCTAGTCATGGAAAAAAATTTTCATTGTTTGAAAGCTGCCTCAGGGCCACTAGGCAGTGCATTGTATGCATTCTATGTTTTCTCAATTTACTACCTGATAGCTAAGGCTGCATGACGACTGCCAGAGGCACACAAAGAAGAGAATATAGGACGTGTACGCGCTTTGTAATTGTCCAGCATTGTCTTCACGTGTGCACTGTGCCACCAATTGTCACAGAGGCAGCTTTCAAACGGCGCTTCGATATTTTGCAGAATTTTGTCCGTGACTGTGAACTGGCAAGACTATGGGTGCAGTGAAACAAGCAAGCTGTAACCGTAATGACGACACCCTTATGGGTAACCAGAGACTTACAATACTGACAAATTTTAAAGGAATATTAGCACAATGATAATGAGGACAAGAACAGAAAGAAGACAAGCTACAGCACCGAGTTTGTCTTTTCTATTCTCGTCCCTGTATTTGCCGTGCGAATATTCATTTAAGATGGAAGCACACCAACTCGACCAATGGTTTGTTCTGATGCAATACTGACAAAGATGAAGTGGTGAAGCTTCTGTGGTTTCGCATTATGATGTTCGTGCTAAACACCCCTAGAATACATACAAAAAAACAGGAATGGTCACTTGTTAGATCAGTGTGAAACACTATAAATGTGTTGGAACTTGACAGTTCTCACATTCATACACAATCATCACACTCATGAAAGATGCACCGTGTTACATGTGGTTGGCAGGGCTACTTGCCACAGGCCTGTGTATTTCCTTCCATGAGTACGATGGTTGTACTAAACGTTGCTAGAGACAGGAAGGCAGAAGAAACTAACTGAAAAGTGGGCCCTAGCTCACTCACAACAGCATGGTACAACGCTTACCTGCCAGCATCATTCGACGTCTCAACAGGAACAGGGCAGCCAGCTGTCTTAAGCTTTTCAGTGAGTGCAGCAAGGTCAAAGCAGGTACTCAGGCGTTCGTTTTGAGGAGACACGCCGCAGCAGAGGCCCTGAAGCATCAGGTAAGTAGAGAGAAAAAAAATTAATCTATTGTTCACTGTTATGTGGAAGGTATGGCATCAGAGAATTTCACTGTTACTACTCAGCAAATATGTGTTTTTAAGAGAATAGCTACATTGCAAATTTTTCAGGAACAAGAATGTTTGCTATAACATGAGTTGTACAATGAGTGCAATAAAGATAGCTTTGTGTTTAGAAATTACTAGTGTAGATTACTATTTCATGAACATCAGTGCAGGCAAAAAAAAGCAAGTGAAAATACCTAAAACAGTACGAGTAGGTATGACTGGAGACAGAAAACTGTTAGATGATAGTGTATGTGTGATTTCCTGGCCCCCTTGGCAGATGTCCTACATTCCCAAAGAGCAGCACCACTGAAGCTACTGCTGTCATGCAACGTATGCAGCACGGGAGCATTTCTTAAATCAAAATGTTTCGCCGAAGAAACAATCGGGACAGAATTTAACATTGTGTGGCGATCGAAGCATGAAAAGTAAGATTTCGATGCAGGCAACGCAGCTGTATTATCAACTTAACTTTTTTTTCTCCTTAGATGTTTTAGAACTTACTAAATCGTGAATAGGTGAATTGGTGCGACTGCCAGGTCTCGCCAACCTGGATGTGACAAACAAGTTGTCTGAACAGCTCACCATGCCTCACACATCAGTTACACTCGGGATATCACCAATGGTACTTGCAAGATGTAACTTTTTCATTTCGATTTCGTTCCCTAGTAGTGGCGTTGGTATTTCGTTATGTTTTCTGGAGCTGTCTAAACTGCTCGGTGTATCTGAAAAAGGAACAACGCAGTGACCATGGGTACGTCACCTGCTTTGGTATGGCACCCTTGTTGTCGGCAGCACAGTAGCTGCCATTATGAGCTTGATTCTCCACAACTAAGTTTCGTGCAGTAGCATTCATGCCACAGTGGACGACAAGCTGCAAAGAGAAACAAAATAAAGTCAGGCCTCTATGCACCTAACTCATGCAGTGCATGCAACATCATTCGCCATTGCCTATCACCAAAAATGTGGCCTTTCAATCTCACAGGGTTATTCATATCAAATAAGAGGATGCAATGCCAGGTAGAGAACTTCTAAATACAGTTAATCAGTTCATCGTAATTACTGGCGAGCAGCATAGAATGGTTATCGCCACATCCAGCTTCATTCGTTTCACCACCAGACTCACATCAGGCTTGAACTCTTCCCACAACCGAGGCACGACGCTTGAAACAGTGTCGTACTCCACTGGAACTTCCTTCGTCACCAGCCTCGTTCCAGGGATACCAGTCTTAGCGAGGGCCTTGACGACTTCACTGCTCGAATTGTGACCATAGTCGCGGAACAGACCGAACCCTGCATAAACCACAACCATGATGATTCGCGCTTACACAAGAACTATCGACGAAAAAAAAAAAAAGAGAGATAAGGCTTTCAAGATCAACAGGTTGAGTAGCATAGGTTGCCTAAGGGTTCAACCGCAACGTTTGGGTAAGTCAGCCACCGCTACCACTGTCAACAAAACACCGTCTATAATAAAAGCGCTGTGAAACGCAATGCAATTCCTCGGATGCACTAGGTTTATCGCTCTAAAGAAGCCAGGAATTTTGACCATCTATGTTGACCTCCGGTGGATTGCCGAGAAATAGGCTAGGCCTCGGGCATTTGAGGTCATAACTAAAAAGAGGCGCATTATTACAACTCACATATACGCGGGCTATTTTAAAGCCGAAAGCAAAACGAACGTTTTTCTGATAGCTTCCGGAGGATTGGGCGCTATTAGGAAAACAAATATCACGTGCTCAGAGTACGACATCGACCGAGTGTGGTTTAAGTGCTTATCACTCCTACCTGTTAGGAGGACGGTGGGTTCGTTTTCGGACGGGCACACACCTGGTAAGAGAGAATAAGGCAAATGATTCCCGTTTCACGACTCCGTAGAGTTGTCGTAATGTTGTGCCGGAATACCACCGTCAGTTTGGCAAGTCACGTATCATAGTGACAGCCGAGCTTAAAATAGTGCTGCCAGCGAGTGCAGCAAGTACCAATGTACCGCTGAGGCACTGCAGCATCTTGCTGTCGTCGCGAGACCTTTTCTGGATCAAAAATCGTGTCCGAAACACGTCAACGAGAACAAACAAAACTTACCGTTTAACGAGTCACTGCTGCTCTTCGCCGCCATGGTAAATTCGAAACTGAAAGCGCCGGGACAACACAACAATATTGGTCGTACTTCTGCATCAGCAAATTCCACCGCCTGAATTGACAAATAATATTAATGGCCAAAATAGAAGATAAATTTTGAAATAGTCATAGTGCTTCGTGCGAAAGGTTAGCCATAGTTTTTGATATAAACAAAAGCGTGACGTCACAAGGCGCGACAATTCAAGCATTGTCACAGTCGCCTTAATACCGCTAGTTGCAATTATAGCGATTCTACGCCACTTTCGCGGTAATTATGCATCCACGTATATATGTATGCGTAACACACGCACAATGGGCTTCACTACAACGAAGCTCGATGGCTTAAAAAAATGCGTTCAGTTCATCCGAACTTCTGCTTGAGCGACTGACACGAAACTCAACTATCGCTCTATTCGAAAAGCGTATCAGTGTTTTCTTTGGGATACTGCTCTGAACAGATACTTTACTGCCCTCTGCCATAAAATTGAACTTAACTTTGCGCAAGCATGGGCACAAGCATCTTTTTATCACATTCATAATAACTGTGGACTTCACAGTGTACCTTTTGCAGCCCAATTGAATATAATAGTGAACATTAGATTAAGCAATATGATTAATTTCGTCAATCACCTTTGCATAGAACGTCATTTGTATTCTTCAGCTGTCACCACGGCTAGACTGAAAAGATGTAATTACTTATTCATTACTCTTCCTTTCCCAGGATCAGGTTCTCATAATTAAAACACCACTACACAATTATGAATATTTAATTATCATAAAACTTCGCAAAACCACCAAGCGACCTAAATTTTATTTACTATTACAAACGTCATCAAATTACATGTTTGTCACAATTCTGTTCCATACATAGATGACCTTCCATTCAACCACAGTTCATAAAGGGATGCCTTCTGTATGTCGGAAGTTTCTTGGCACTTTATCAGTGGGCAGCAAACCAAAGTTTACACAACTCTTGCGCTTATCTCCCCATTTTCTTTTCAATAAATTTTGTTATCTGGCATCCACAGCATTGCCAAGGCGTGCAAGTATCCACCACCTGCCTGCTGAAGGATACACATAGCAATGCAAGGCACTTTATTGATTTGCTCTTCTGGTTCATCCATGATGCGCAGCTATGGAATATATATCTAACAGCATCATGCTTACACCTTTGAATTTCTTCCCGTTTTACAGCGAAAGCCGCTACGAGATCATAACTCTGGTCATGAGCAGTTGTCCGCTGTCGCTGCCGGTGTCCGTAACTACACCGCGAGAAATTGGAGAAAAAACCTAGGACCAATGACGCTAAGGCTCGGACCCGGGTCCACAGGGGGCCAGCCCAGTATTCTACCACTGTGTTATGCTGGTGCTTGTAACTTGTTGTCAAACTTGTTTTAGGCAGGCTTGACCTAGCACCAATGACACGGTGGGGCTCGAACACGGGTTCCACTGGGTGCCAGCCCAGTATTCTACCACTGAGCTACACCGGTGCTTCCGACTTGTTGTCAAACTCAGCCTTAGGCAGGCTTGATGTCAGGAAAGCGATCGCATTGATATGACTTATAAAGCGTTTTAAAACAGCGAAAGAACAACCAGTCAGTCGCACAATGGCAATAGAGTAACGAGTGTGTGTCAAATGCTGCAACTCATTACAAAAGCTTGTTCTTGTTCCCCCATTAAATGTGGCGCATACCCACTTCAGCCATGATTCCTCATTGTCATCAGCCACTGCACGAATTGATTGATATGTGGGGTTTAACGTCCCAAAACCACTATATGATTATGAGAGACGCCGTATTGGAGGGCTCCGGAAATTTCGACCACCTGGGGTTCTTTAACGTGCACCCAAATCTGAGCACACGGGCCTACAACATTTCTGCCTCCATCGGAAATGCAGCCGCCGCAGCCGGGATTCGAACCCGCGACCTGCGGGTCAGCAGCCGAGTGCCTTAGCCACTAGACCACTGCGGCGGGGCACAGCCACTGCACGAACAATTGGCACAAAATTCCTTTTATGTCTTTAGTGGATACCACGCTTCTCAGAAGAATGACAAAAAAGAGCATAGTGAATGCCGGCCTACTAACCTAATAAATTAAAAAATGACTTAGTGGGTATCAAGCAAGTGTGCTTGCAGTAGTTACCCAATGAGTGTTTTGAAAAGGCTCTGAAAGGCCACTCTTCTAGCTTTCGCTGTGACTGTGCTGCGCCTTCCGCGCAGGCCTGGCGTTTTTTTCACATATCTCACCCTCTTTACCACATGACAGATACATAGTCATCCAACAAGAATGTAAAAGTACTTCAATAAATATACTCCAACAACTCTATGAAGGAGCCAGGATTCAATCTCGCGACCTGCGGGTCAGCAGCCAAGTACCTTAGCCACAAGACCACCACAGGCGGGGTACAAACTAGCAGCCTACTGCTCGTCCTGTCTACTTCTGCGTGTATTCCATTACGCTGTACACTTTTAACTCACTTTAAATGTTGTACCAAACCCCCTCCCTCTCCTATGCACATTACTTGTGTCCAGAGAATATGAAAGTACTGTAATGCTGAGTTTGGTCAAATGCAGGAAAATTAAAAGATACGAGGTGGGGACCCCGACAGATTGCAAAGAAGAGTTTTTCACAAACAATTTTACGAGATGATCAGAGGGCGTGACCTTCAAGAAGGTCACGCATTTTTATTGCTCGACACAGAGGGGCTACAATTGCTCCCCTCCCCGTCACCCGTTGAGTCTCTATCCACCGTTCCAGCTCTGGTGAGCACGGTATATCTTTCGGCAGCACATTACGGCCCTTTCATTGCAGGCGTACGACTAGTAGAGTACATTGCGAGTTGAACGTGGCAGCCTTTTTTAAGGCAACCTCGAGGGCCAGGCGATTCTTAGTCCTAGCTCCTACGTTGCCGCATGGGGTGTCTGCCAAGCTCGGGGAGAAAACCTACAGCACGGGCGGGCGGCTGAACACTTGCCCCTCACAAGTCCTGAATGAGAGGCACTCCGGTTGGAATGCATAGTGAAAGACTGGCAGCCGTCTGCCAGTTGGGAGTAGTAGTAGTTTGCCCGGTTCTCGCCAACTGTGGCATCTCGATGAGATGGCTAGCCGCGGCAATGCACGGACGGTGATGACAATGGTAGTCTTTAGTTTTTCTTTCCCATTCGCTTTTGGAGAGAGTGGTCATAAGTCCAGTGCTCGCCTTCCAAATGGAACACCTGAAATTAAAAAAAAAATAGCGAGCAAAAACACATTAGCACTACCCATGAGATTCGATTCCATTAACTCTCACTTTTCCATTTTGTGAGAATTGTGTAGAAGCTCATTAGTATTGCTGCTGTCTAGCTGTGTGCACGTTTAACTATACCGATAATTGATATGTATTTATACTTCATTTGAGTGCTGACCAATACAATTTTTTTCTACAGTTTCATCTGGGGCAACATTGAGGAACGACACCTTCAACACAGATTCTAAGCTTCTCGTCATGCCAGCTTTCCGAAACACCTTTCGATGCAACGCTGAACACTGCTACCACTTTCAAGGCTTTGCCTACTGGCAATACTACGATTCCTTACGAGGAAAACAAGTATAAAATCGAATTCAATCTGCAGTCAAGCCAACTGTGTTGTCAAAAGAAAAATACCATGTAGCGGACATATATTCAAAAGACAACACCAGGCACACAATAAGTCATCGGCTCTCTTCTGCAAAATAGTGCAATTTTCCTAACCAGTGAAACCACAGCTTCCATTGTTGAGTGAATGTTTTTTCACTGTTACACTTGCTAAAGGCCTATCTTACAAATAAATTTTTCTTTCGTTCTTCTCTCGCCTATTTTCCTTAAGGGATGTGGATGTACAATAGAGGCTTCATTGGGTAGTCAACGCGATTTTCTTTTTCACATTCCTTTTTTTTTTCTTCCTACTTTCCCGAGAATAAGGCTGTGCTAACAAGCTCCTGCTTGGATGCTACTTTTGTCTACACACCCTCGGCTTCCATGCGTGGCCGCTGTGGAGTCGCTCGCTGGCTTCCCTGCGCTGCTTTTCCTCAAGAAACGTCTTGCTGCTTGTTGCCTTGTTGACATCCTTGTTTTTCAGTGCTAGCGTCACTTCCTTCCATAACCTAGTTAAAGGTAAGCAAAGCACAAGAAGTCAGAGACGAATTAGCAGGTCAATGCATGAGGTGTGTTAAACTATTGAAAGACCTTGATCAATCATAAATCATCATATTTTCTCACGCATAAAGAACACAAAGTATGCCGAATATGTGAAGGTCACATTCTGTACACAGGTTGGCTTCATGGCATCGCTTTACAGTAATGCAAGCAAGGCAGCTTCACATCAATTTACGGCATTCTTTATATTTTTATTTTGTCGCAGTTTGTAGGGGTGCATCACACACACACACACACACACACGCACACACACACAAAAAAAACAAAAAAAACAATATGGTACTTTCTAAGCTAGTGTGAATAGTAAATATTACATTCGTAGCAAATTCAAAGCGAATAGTGGTTATGTTGAATAATTTCAAATCAAATTGAAATAGTATATATATCATATATTATAAAAAAACAAGAATACTTTTCATGACCCAATTACATATACAATATTTTTTAAAAATTTAAACAAAGCATGCGCAGATGTTTTAATTTTTTTATTCAAAAACAGCTGGAAGCAACTTCAAAAGCGGCAGGATTAGACTTCCAGCAGAAAACAAGTGATAACCTATAATATATGTTATGTTTTAACATTTACTATACTTGGACCATGTGAGCTGGTACAAGAAATGTTTAAACTTAAAAAAAATGTTGAATATATGTTTGTTCTAGCCTTGACGTGGGGCTCAACAAAAGTGTGAATTGACCATGAATAGGTGTAATCGCGATATAGCACCCCTCCACTGCAGCAAAACCACCTTTATAAAAATTATGTGCAGTTTATAGATGTTTATACTTCGAAATTTGAAAGAATTTAAATTTGTTTCGAAGTGAATTCGAATACTGTAGTATCCGTACAGATATTTCAGGTTTTACATTATTCGCACAAGCCTAGTACTTTCACATTGTGCCGATATTATAGCAGTAAAGACAGCAGGCTTCACACATTACACACACTTGACACAAGCTCTCATGGTCTTGTAATATTTAACAAAATTATATTTCGAGGACATTAAACACACTTTCGCATACCAAAGCGTCCACATGCTGAAAGTTGCCCGGCCTCAGTGGTAAAACACAGGATGTCTTCGAAACCAAAGCTTGAACAAAGCATCTTTCGCCAACAAAGTTGACTACTGGGCCATTTTTCGTCCTACCTGTTGTGCTCCGCCATTCTAAGTATACGTATTCGTTTAGATTCCGCACTTCCACTTTTTTTCAAGTGGTTATTGCGTTATCACGAGAAAAATAAATGTGGCGTTTTTTTTTTTTTCTGAGAAAGCCAAATGCACATTAACTGAAACTGGGAAAAATGCACTTTTTTGCTACCAGCAATATTGTCTGGCCTGCTCAAACAACTTTTTTGCCAGTAACTTTCTCTCCCCTTGATACCTCAGATCTATATTGTTGCTAAAATCTACATTGCCCAATATAGTCAGTATTCACGAGTAAAAGTTTGTATTTGGTTCATATAGATTGTGACATTTCATTTGAGGTTTTATTAGCTTGTAATGTCTAAAAAAATTCGAATGTACGCTATAGCAATATTTCGCCATGAAACTAATGTCACCCTTGTGCTTCCGTCGAAGCCGTGCTTTGTTGCACGGGCGTGATGGCGATTACTAGACATGAAGGGTGAGTGGCCCCTCCTGGCAAAAAGCCCGCTATTCTGGACTGTCGGCAGTGTTTTCTTGTTCTTGGCACCTATTGAAAGACTTGGAGAGTGCTCCAGCTCGTTTTATGTCATGCCGCTTTGGATTACTTTTTCTTCTTATAGAAATGAATCGGTGCCCAATATAATCATTTCATGTGCATTTTATTTCAAATACATCGTGTTGGAGCAAAAGGAGGACATGATACTGTAGCGCTAAACTTGAAAACAAACATTAAAAGGCAAAAATAAGTAGGCAAGTCGGCCTCTCACTCTTTATATTGGAGCTTTGTCACAGAACATCACGTCCTTTAGTAAATGTCAATGAGTAAATGTCAACGATAAACTAATTGAGGAATGCAAAATCGATAGCAAGACAACTAGGACACAAATGAAACATTTCGGGTGAAACCATGTTTGGTCGCGATTGTTGACGCAGTGCTGATTTAATAAATGTAGCTTAGTTTGAAACAGTATATTTGGCTGATTTCTGATACGAAACTGCCTCTAAGAGTTCACGTTACGACCAGACATTGCACCATTTTGATTCCGACTGTTTTAGAAGTTAAAGATACTTAGGCGCGCTTTACGCCCCCGTGAAATTAAGCCTAGTTTCGGTTTCTGCATATCACTCTTTTTTGAGGAAAAAAAAAAAACACCACAAATACAAACGTGACTATATCAAAGTGTGAATATTGATACAAGACGACTAAGTAGTTAAGGTCAGATAACAGTCTTTGGTACTGCACGATTATACAAGGCGGGGAGTTTGACATTTACAACAGTATTCATGAAGCCAGTTGTTCAGGCCTTGCCTGAATTGAAGACCACACAATTCAACACAATCTTAAAAGTCTAGATTGCATTGCAGCTCTGACATGGAAACCCTCGCTGATACGGCTGACAGATGCTGTCAGTATGCAACAACAAAAAGTGGGTGAAGAAGGGCGGACTTCATTATCTCCAAAAGTAGAGATGTGCAAATATTTGAAATTTCAAGTATTTTTTTTAATACTGTTTGCTATTCGATCCAATTCGCGCTATAATTTTACTATTCGAACTTCTCAAAGACAATAGTCATCAGATAGGCAGCGGCCCCTTCAAATCTTTAACATGTTTTAACCAATTGCCTTTATATTCAGGCAAAGCTGCCTTTCAGGCTCTGCTACGGTCGGCTCCAGTCTGGAGATGATAGATGTGGCACACATGGGGGCTCAATCAATGCTGCTTTGGAACATAAATTTCGGCAGGAAGTCCTAGAAACTGAACACTGAATATTTTTAGCACAAAAAATTTCTGAATTTTTTGTATATTGACGTCTACGAGGCATACCGTAATTACTCGAATCTAACACGAACCTTTTTTCCGGTTAAGTGAGTTCATAAATCGCATGCGTGTTAGATTCGAGTACGAAAAAAAAAAAATGAATACGGTCATTCTATTGTCATCGGCATTTCCAAAATGGCCGCCCTCTACGTGCGTCGGCATGGCACGTCGATCATTTCTGCTTATGTGTTTCCCATGTGCAGCACTTCGTACGTGTGCTGAGGAGTTCGTCATCTTGTAGTGCATTAGCATCGACGGCATGGAAGGGCCGACTCCAAAAAATCGAGTGCACCACGATGACGCTTTTAAAAGAAAAGTCATCGCGTGTGCAGAAACGGACGGAAATCGGGCCGCATCGCGGCCATTCGGAGTTCCCGAAACATGTGTGTGGGACTGGCGGAAACAAAACCAAAAGATTGTCGACAGCAAAGCTTAACGCAAAAGCTTCAGTGGACCACAGCAGTGTCGGTTTGCGCAAATTGAAGAACTGCTCGGCGAGTATGTGCTTGAGCAGGGAGCGGCACAGCGGCCCGTGACGACAGAACTGCCCCAAGTGCGGGCTATGCATTTAGCCTTAGAAAAAGGTCTATCGCGGAGCCAGTTTAAAGCGAGCAGGTGCTGGCTAACTAACTTTATGAAAAGGAAAGTTTTTCTCTCCGAACGTGAACGGCATTTGTGAAAAGTTTTGCGGAGGAGTAAATGAAAAGCTTCACAGTTTTCAGAGGTTCGTACTAAACTTGCGGCACAACAAGGGCTACCTGCTTGAGCAAATCGGGAATGCCGATCAGACGCCTCTTTACTTCGACATGCCTGGCACCACAACCGTCGAGAAGAAGGGGGCGAAGGAAGTTCGCGTGCTGGCATCGGTCCACGGTAAAACTACAGTGACGGCAATGCTCTGTTACACGTCAGATGGGCACAAGCTTCCCCCGTACCTCATATTTAAATGGAAGACACTCCCGAAAGGAGTAGTTTTTTCGAGTGGTGTGATCGTGCGGGCCAGCCAGAAAAATGGGTACTTTTTTTTTTCCATCGTGGAAATCCGGTGCGCGTTACAAGCGAGGGCGCGGTAGAATCGAGTAAATACGATATTTGGAATTCCGGACTCGAAAGGAGCACGCACTTGACCGCCAAATCAGTTGGGCTTCCATAGCACAGGAGTTGAAAGAGGAGGAGAGGCTGAGGAAATAGCATCTTTGCCCTTGACGTACAACTTTAAAGTCTTCTCGGTACGAGGTCACGTACATAAATACTATTCCACCCCTGCATTGCCTCGTCCCTTGATAAGAAAACTATGAAATACATACCACACCGCCAGCAGTTCATCAACCCAGCCAAAGGAAACACTTTTATGTTGCTATCTCATAGGAATATGCTTAGAAATACTTTCCAACTTTCGTTCCCTGCAATTTCGCTTTCGAGTATTCGAAAAACATTCTTGAAATATTCGATTTGATTCGCACTCACACTTCGAAATTCGAATTCACTTTGCACTCAAAAACTTTGCTATTCGCACAGCTCTTAACCCGAGGAGAGGGTGAGGTCACTGCCTATGGCCGTACTTTCGCCGACAGTGACCAGAGAACGGGCGCCCAAGAACGCGATCTCAATTCACAATACGTAATAGGGTGACTTGAATTCTAGGCTGCCTCGTTGTGTCAATGATGTAGATGCAAATAAGCTAAAGGTATACCAATCAACGACAGTGCTAATCAACAAGGTACTATCCTATGACACTTTAAAGAGTTCTATGCATTGTCATTCAAAAGAATTAGAGAAAGCAGAACAACCACCACAAATACTTTAGTATGACGACTCACCTGCGCGACTCATAAGGCTCTTGCTGCTGAATTGGCTGCACTACTTTCTTTGTGGTCGCCAAGGTGGTTGTATCCACAAACACAGTTTGCTCCTGAGAAATAAAAAAAAAAAGGAAATGTGCATATGTTGCTCACAAGTCGCCTTCTAGCCCGGCCATTTTGGCGCTTAGCTTCTCAGATGGTAAAAAGAGAAGACAATGACTTTACCTTTGAATTAACAGTAAGTAAACAATAAAAACAAAAAAGGGAACGCGAACAAGTAAATAGGTTTCCTTTATAAAGACAGCTTCTTAGTTCTATCAGTGAAACAATGTTGCATGTAACTTGACAATAAGCATAAAAACCAAAGCTTTAAATTTAAATGAGGGTCTTAAAAAAAGCCTTTTATTTATTGCCCTGTCTTAATGAAAATCGCAAAATTGTCATTCATGCATATCATCGAATGGAGATTTCAGATCTGCTAACAAATTTGAAATGTGTCATTTAGAAAGGAAGAAATGACAAATTTCCACATTGTGATTAGGTAATTTCTTAATAGGTCGATATGGTAACTCACACTAGAAAAGTTGGTTTTCAGAACTATGTGGTTTATCTAAAAGGTCCACCCAACAGGCTAAATTAAGCAAACTAGATGTCAAAACAGATATTTCTCTGAACATAAAGAATTTTCAAACTTGGAAGGTAGACAAAACCTACAAATAATTAGCTGGTATTTATAAAATAATTTAAATTACATCAAGGTTGCTAAAAAAAGAAGAACTTTGGTCTGGAGTTCAGGTACTGTGGAAAAAAGGTTACCAAGTTTAGGTTTGTTCATATAAATCTCCTCAAAACTTCTTTAAGACAGATTTACTTCACAAAAATAACAAAGCCAAGCAAATTGCATTTCAAGTTTTAGAAACATCTGTAAGTTAATCTATTGAGCCAGTAACAAAAAGAAAGGGTATTTCGCCATTATATATTATTTTTCCAGAGCATAACCTGGACTATAAGTACCTCGAATTGCGATTTCCAAAAGTCAACATTTTTTACAATTTTTTCGCTACATTAAGACCCTCGTGCCCCCTTAATCTATAGAGGATGTGTTCTAACTTACACCATTGGGGTATTTGGCAGTCATAACACCGTTCCATTCACCCGTAACAGTCATGAACGGCTTCCGCTCATTGGGAGGGAACACCTCTGCTGTGAGCTGATGCTTCTTGCCACCAATCATGGGCTGTGGAAGAAAAACAATTATTGTGCTCAGCAGTTGTACCAACTTCTTTCCTCAAAATCGTGGCTGAATGACTAATTGCCTACTACCCATAACTCAGCTGGTGCTGCATATTTTAACTTCAAGTGGCACATATTTCAGATCTCTTGGAAAGGAGAGGGAGACACTGGCTGGGGTAGAGGCACTTGTTCTGTTTTTTTGAGGTAGTGTGCCATTCAATTCGATTTGAAGCAGAAAATTGCTATTCGAAGGATTTGAAATTCTGAAAAATACAGCAGACTCTCAGTAAACGAAAATCTCTTAAATGAAACTTTTTAAATGGGACTACTGTCTCTCATATGATAGGCTCAGTACTTGTGTTCTGCACCCCTGCTTATCTCTCTATAAATGGAACTCCTGTTAAATAGAACATATTTTTCTGGTCCCTTCAGGTACCATTTAAGGAGAGCCTACTGCATAGTTTCATTCCCTCAAAGGGACCATGGCACAATCACCCAACCTCTTGCGGTTTTTCGCAAAAAATCCATTGTGCTTGTGCATATATGAAAAATACACTGTACGAGAGAATTTCAGTCAATGCCAAGCTAAACAAAGCTGAACAAGCTTGACCGCATGTGCACCTGATCATGGGAAGAAACTCCTTGCTGGAAACTGTATTTCATGCGAACATCTGTATTCTAAGCTGTTCGCATGGCCAGACTTTGTTATATCAAGATATGCGAGTGTGCCAGTAATGCCCAACTAGTCGCCCATTCGCATGTTTAGAAAAATATGCAATCATAGGTCAAGTGCTTGACCGAATGTGCTGAAATTTCACCAGCTTGTCTGTGAACCCCATAGAATAACCTACATAATACAAATTATGCTCAAAAAAGGGTGTCATGGCCCCTTTAAAATTAAGTCATAGAGCTTAAGTGATAGTCATACACCCAAATCTTCTGGCGAAGTTTGACCTATCAAAAGATTAACACTCTGACACTGTTTTAGACAAAATAGCTCGATCACTGCGCACAGACTAGAAAGATTGCAGTGTAAAAATGCCAAGTTCAGCAGCTGCTTATGCCATACTTGAATGTACCGTGCACGCAATTTTTAAGTTCTAAATAACATTGTATCTGCATGTCATGTTAAGAGATCTTTCTAAACTCTGGCATGCCAGAATCTTGACGATCAGAAGAAAAAAAAAAAGGCAAGCGCAATGTAGCTTCATAGAAAGTCAAGTTTATTCAGCTGGCAGTTCCTTTCTCTCTGTGATCCAATATTGCTTACTTTAAGGTCCCTTCTGGATATGCACCAATCACGTGCCGTTACAGAGCTGCTTGAACAAGCCTGCGAACTTGTTTACATCAAGATATGTTCCGATTTTCGGCTCATAGAAACTCTGTGAAGATTTCCTTTTGTATGCACTGTTCATGGATACAAGTTTTGGGCAGGCTACATAGACATAATATTTTCCTTTTGGCCACGTTTTGCACTACATTTTGACACGAAAGCGTTAGTTTGCCAGGACTGCGAAAGTATGCCCTAGCCCGGCTTCCACAAAAGCCATGTGCGGAAAACGCACAACCTCCTCACCAGCACTGACGTCGGTGCCAACATGTAGAGTGTCATCTACAATACATTGGTTGTAGCAAGTCATGTAAATAAATGTTATTCAGCCTCTGGATTACCTTATTCTGCATCAGACCACTAAGAAACACCACTTAGCAGTGTCCCTCCAGTTCTTCACCAACCTAGCCTTAAGAAATGCATTCGTGTGCCATCTTGTATGAATATGCTTAGGGGGATCCTCAGCAACTTATTTCTGCAATTTCAGTTAGTAGTATATGAAAATTATTTGGAAATTATTCCAAAATTATTCAATTCAATTCACACTCAAACTTAATTGTTCAAACTCTCTTCACTATTTTGCTAACCTGAATAGCCAAATTCTGCAATTCACACAGCTTTGGAATCTAGAAATACAGATTACAAAGTCCTTTATCACAAATTCCCCCCACAAAGAAAAGCATGAATTCTGCAAGCTAGCAACGCTGCACACCTACACGAGGGAACTTGACAGCGTAGGCGAAACTTTTCGGTGCGGACGTCGAAATATCGGCGTTGATTTCATTGCAATTTCACTGAAATATTTCCATCACTAGTAGTGGGAGAGTGATACTTCTTGGACAAGCTTCATGGTACTAGAAGCATAGCCACAGAACACCGTTTTTCCGTCTGCATGGTAGCTTTCCGATTCAGCCCACCAGCTGTATTTAGCATGTCTCCATTGTCCATTCCAGACAATAGGTTGCTTTTCAGAGGCTGTTCCGGGCGAGATCGAGAGAAAGCAAGCATGAAGAATTGTAGCACAAACAAATAAAAACAGGTTGTCTGCAAGAAGGTATTTTTTTTTTCAGGCTACAGTGACTTGTGCATCATGCGAAAAGCATATTTAATTTGGTCACCGCATGCAAGCACAGCCAGCTGTTTTCTAAGAGTATGCGAACAACATGCTAACAAGCACATGCAAAACTACTGTATTTTCCTATGCATTATTTTTATTCCTAAAGTTTATTCCTAAAGTTTTTTATTCCTAAATCAATTTTTATTTTTAAAGTTTACTCATGGGGGCCTTTAAATGAAGAAATCATGTGCACAGCACGACTTATGCACATGAACATTCTTTTCACGAGTATGATAAACCATGTACACAGCCCAGCGACCACGGTGACATGTCAGCTCCTTGCAACACAGCAGTGGCATTTTAAATGCTGTCGTCATCCCATATGCAAGTGTTTTGTTAGCTTCAGAGATTATGCTACTCTTCAAAGGTAATATCAGCGTTCATTCTCGAATGTGCCTCCAGCGATGCATACAAAGAGGCCGATGTGGGTAATTCAGCTATGCTGATGGACGGCAACCTAACTTTTTGAGAGCGAGTTAGGGGATGAAGCCTCCAATAAAGATAGCCCCCCAAGTTCAACGGAAAGACTACACGTTTGCTCTATATGAAGCAAATGAGAGTACATCCACTTGATGCTACTAATACAAAAACCGTTCAATAAAATCATTTGCAGAACTAGTGCATGGAGATTTCCCAGGAAAGAGGCACACTGAAAGACAAAAAAAAAAAAAAAAAGCCAATAAGGACAAGTGTGTTTTACAAACTGGTTTACTATTGGAAAAACTTCGTAATAATGACTGTTGCGGTGGTTGTATGTCCTGAAACCACGATCTGATTAAGAACGATGCCACAGTAGAGGCTTTGTAAATTTTGACCACCTGGTGTTCTGTAACATGCACCTAAATGATAATACATGGGCATACTGCCTCCGTCAAAATGTAACCATTGCAGCCAAGATTCGATCGGCAGTTGGGTACAATAACCACCACACCATCGTGACGGGCCTTAAAGAGCTGTTCCAAGTAACAACCAGTTGGTAGTGTGCAACTGTCCTTGTTGCCCTTGAAAACAGCTACTATAGAAGCTAACAAGTATACACTGCTGACAATGAAAATGGGTGAAGAATGCAGCTAACTTTGGTGTGGAAATCGATGACAGCGTTGTAGCCGGTCTTGTGGCAGGTGATCTCGACCTTGCCACCCAGCTCGATCCAGGGCACGGTGAAGATTGAGCGACCGTAGCCGCTAGGGAAGGTCACCACGTACTCCTCATCGTGCCGGAGGAACATAATGCAGCCCTGGCCCACGTTGTGCACGCCGATGCTCATGCCCAGATACTTAGACTTGGTCCAGATGTGGGCACAGCATGCTATGCCCTTGGCTGCATGCTCAGCGTAGAAGGCTGACACTGGAAGAAGAAAGTGTGGAGGCAATGCTTTGAAGACGACACCTCGTTGAGCCTCTTCCTATCGTATTCCGTAACAAGGCATAGTGAATAATGTATATACACGAATGCGAGTCGACTCGAATGTAGGTCAACCCACCTAAGATTGCTCAGCAGGGGTAGAGCTTTAATTTCGGTCCCAAAACCACCATATGATTATGTGAGATGCCGTAGTGGAGGGCTCCGAAAATTTCGACCACCTGGGGTTTTTTTAACATGCACCCAAATCTTAGCACATGGGCCCACAGCATTTTCACCTCCATCGAAACAGCCGCAGCAGCCCGGATTCAATCACACGACCTGTGGGTCAGCAGCCAAGTACCTTAGCCACTAGACTATCCCGGCGGGGCCAATGGCGAACTTCAGATTTTGAATTTAGATAAAATGGGTCGACCTACCATCGTGGAAATACTGTTAAGTCGAGACATAAGAGCCCCGTAGTGAAGACACCACATGAGACGGTGGCTGCCGAGAAGCTCGTTATTAACTCTTTAAAAGCAAACGCAAGAGGTTGCAGAGGGCAACGCGTGATAATGCACCGCATGTGCATGAGCATGTCGGTTGCACCTGCAAGCGAAGCACAGCACTTGGACTGGCCGTGTGTCAGTCGGTGTGAGCGTACATGGCATTTTGCGGTGGTGGACGAATCGCAAAGCGGTTGACATACAATAAAACAAATGGCATGTTTGCCCGGACTGCAAGAGCAGCATCAAGATTAAAAAGCACTCTTCCAAGGTACCATTTATGCTTGTGTAGCATAGATGTGGGTGACGAATACAAGCAGGCCACCTTATATGAGCAACGAAGTAAACATGTATGCAAAGTAGGACAACAGGTGTGGGCTTTTGGTCCTTGCATGCCAATTTTCTGTTTTTATGCAAGCAACGTCGTAGGCCGCGACTCTTAATGACTGTTAGAATCAAGGTACTGAGGAAGAAGAAAATAAGCAAGAACTGTAGCGAGCTCACATATAAAAAAATCTTGGTAGGTGCTTGGAGCTGCACATTACTCGACTGGGCTGTGCTATGCATTAACTAAAAAACCTCAGAGGCACTAACCCGGGGGGTGATGAGAGACTTGTTCCGCAATGAACGTTAAATCATTTGCGGTGGCCCAGGGCACGGGACCATCTTTGACCACACCCTGCAAGTGGAAAAAAAAAAATGAAATTGCAGAAAACACATTAATATACTGATTGAGGGAAAAAGAAAAGCATGGACATCAGTCAAATGCTGAAATAGTTATTTTGAATAAAGAAATAGTGCTAGAGCATGAAGGCGAGAGGACGCAAACACGGCGCTGACTGAAAAACAATTCATTGCATTTGCACATCAATGCAAAGAGGAAAAACATAAACAGCATATGGACCAGGAAACAAGATATTGCTGTGAAAATGCCAAATCACACTTTTGAACTTTCATGTTTGCGGAGTGATAGTGAAGCTACGCTGACACAACATTCTCCACTTTTGTGGATGCAAAAAGCCTCAATTATTTCACGTTCGTATGGCACTGCATAGGTGCCTAGTATTTTGTTATCTTTAAAAACCAGCTCACAATCACATTCCTTGCAGTGATCTGCAAGTGGTAACTGAGGAACCGTTTTAGCAAATACGCATGTTTTTGCAACCTTTCATCGATGCAATCGCCTGTTTCGCCAATGTAACACCTTCCAGAAGTGGGAAATGAAAGCTATCAAGACGCATGTCATGATGGGTAGTACATGTGCTTAAATATAAGAACACAGGCGTCTTGAGTTTTGTACCCATCGAGATACAAATACTGTGGCTGGCGTTGAACCCACAATCTGAATTTCTTATCACACTGCTGCGTAGCCACTAATTTACAGCAGCAGGTGCATTCTGGGATTCAGCCAGACGTACGTCGTCCCTATTAGCGCGCGATGAGAGACGGACAATGGTGGGAAAAGAAGAGAAAGAAATAGAGCAGGAAAACTAGCAAGTCCTGAAGTAACGAGTCTATGCAGGAAATAAAAGTGCGATCAAAGCAGTGTGCTTCTGTCGCTGAATTAAGTGTATGGCCTGCTTTCCCTTGCCAACGTACCATGCCATTTCCAAAATACAGAAGCTGCTGCTCCCCCCCCCCCCCCCCTTCCCTGCTCCCTCTTAGGCAAGCTTAACAGAAATGATGAAACGGACAAGCATTCAGTTTTCGACCTCAGTGAATTACACTCAATGAACAAAAAAGCATTGGTTCGAATCGTTTAGAATCTTTATGGTATCATTAAAAACATAGAGAACTGCTTGAAAAAGAGAGATGCAGTTAAATTAGGCAGTCAGAACACTAAATACTACATCATATAATTTGATTTCCCATAATTAAAACCAAAAACTAACCAAATATACTATTTAGTAATACTCTCTCACATTAGTGGCAATTCTGCAATGTCAAACTTAGTGATTACAATGCATACAATAGAGATAAGTTAAGACAGAAGCTTGATGGGATGAAAAATTTATGAACACAGGGTGTCACTGCAACAAACATTTCAACAAGCGAGTGGACTTGTCTTCTTTGCGGTTACAGCTGCCTCATTAGCGTGTCTATATGTTCATATTTCATACCCTCTCCTCTAGCCTTAACAAAAGGGTTAGAGGAGAGACTATGAACATCCACATACACAAGCTTTGGTGAGCTTTGGCCGCCTTGAAGAAGACGAGCTTACTTGTTCAAATGTTCCCTCCAGTGACACCCTTGGTTGATGAATTTTCCGTCTGCACACTATGCAACACAGAGTCTAGAATAACAGAATTAGGCTGGTTGGCAGATATTAATTTCTAAGAGAGCCATTGCTAGGTGTTCGTGGCATCCCTACTTCTCCCTTGCATCCATTGATTGATTGATTCATTAAGTGGGGTTTAACGTCCCCAAACCACCATATAATTATTAGGGATGTCGTAGTGGAGAGCTCTCAAAATTTCGACCACCAGCGGTTCTTTAACGTGCACCCAAATCTGAGCACACGGGCCTACAGCATTTCCGCCTCCATCGGAATGCAGCCGCCGCAGTGGAGATTTGATCCTGCGACCTGCGGTTCAGCAGCTGAGTACCTTAGCCACTAGACTGCCGCGACGGGGCTGCCTTGTGTCCATGTTTGTCCGCCCAGTCTCTTAAACATGTCAGCAACACAGAGGCAGAGTAAAAGGTGCACAAACCCCAGGCTTGTCCTCGACTTTCCAGTAGCAGCGGAAGACCTCCCCTAGGATCGGGTTGTAAGGCTTTTTGGCAACGGAGCTCTTGCGGCCGGCATGGAAGGCAGACAGGTACCACCGCACCACCTCGACCATCCTCTCCTTGGGGTCGTCATGGTCCACAATGCTGCAGACAACAACAAACTGTCCCGTCAGACTTGGCGTCCCAGGGGCGTAGCCAGGAAGTGGCACACCAGACATGTGCCCCCGTACAAACAAGTTGAGTGGTTCTCAGCCCATTGGTTTAAATATATGCTGCAGTGTGAAACCAAGCCCGCGGTAACCGCTGCATATCTAAAGCTAAGCTAGAGTTTTCAGCTTAATGCCTTGATTTCATTTTGGCAACAATCACTTGCTTAAAATTTTGATATCCTGGAGGTGGAGCACTGCCAGCTTTGGCATTTTTAAAATGATCTCTGGTGGCTCAATGCACTTTCATGCGTAAAAGGAGGGAAAATTTTTGCTCACTGATTCCTCCCAATAAGCGAAGGCGCGCAGCCCTCTATAGGCATAATATGCTACAGTCGAGCTCACATATAACGGCCCCACTTAAAACGAACTTTCGCTTAAAACGAACAATATCCGCGTGACCGTGAAAATATACATTGGTTCAATGGCACAAAATCGCACTTACAACGAACGTCTCTGAGCGCCGCTGATCGGTTACAGCGAATCGAGTCGGCGCTCTGCCGACTTCCCGGAAAACCTCTTTCGACCACCGATCAGGCATCAGCGAGGTGCCTATAAACGACGACCCTGCCTCTGCACACCTCTAGTTTCCGCTCTCCCCAACCGCTTTTTGTTACGCACCCCTCCGCTCTTTGTCCCCCTGCTAGTCTGAGCACCCCGCATCGCCAGACCAGGCCTGTGTTTTCACACTGCCACCAATCTTTTGAAGACTGGTCAGTCATCTACCCTGTTTCAGACTGGTCTGCCATCTACCCGGCAGAGTAGATGGCCACCCTGTCAGCCATCTACCCTGCCGGCCTGGATTCACGAGACCATTTGCCAACATCGCCGGCCACTGACTGTATCCGATGGTCTGCGTCTAGTACATGCACGTACACTACCCCACCGACTCTGATAATTTGCGATTTGTTTTGTGTTTAGGACTTGCTCTCGCTCACTTCGCACTCGGCTCAGCATGCCATCCGCACGTGTGCGGAAGCGCGAGAACGGCTGTTAATTCACCCGGAACGAATCGCGAAATATCAAAATTCGTGAGGCCACACAAACCCGCTGGCGAAACAAAACGATTTTTTGACCACGGCCGTTGATTATTTAACCACCGCCGCGCGCACCGATTCAGGCGTCCGTGCTTAGACCTCTGCCCGCGCAGGAACTCTTTCAATTTTTTCTATGTGGGAGTTGCGCGTTTCGCCGACCTTCAAGCAAGCTACCTAACCTGCCTCCTTTCCGTGCGTTTTGGTTTTCAAGGTCGCCTTCTTGCCGCATCCTCCCCTGTCTTCACTCTATCGCAACTCCTTGCCCTTCTTCTCTCGCAAATCTGCTCTCCTCTCTTGATCACAACCTATTCGACCATCGCCACCACTCCGCGACACCAGCCACGCTGGCTTGAATTAGTTTCATTTTCTGACTAGAAACGGGCCCAGAGCTGTTCAATGTTTTCTGGCATTTGTGTCACGTGTGCGCGTCTTGCTCGCTCTTGGTGTGCGTGTGTGGTCAAGATGGCAGATGGGAGGACTGATGTTTTTTCCTGCCGCTCAACAAAACGTTGAAAGTGTGATCGCTCGGCTTGAGCGTAATCGGCGCGTTAGGTGCCGCGTTGCAGATCGCTTGCTCATAGCTGTTGATCACCTGGCAACCAACTTGCCGCTTCGGGGGTCCCGGTATTCAGCTGTGGAGATGGTGAATATTTCGTGGGCAGCGGTGACGACTACATGCGCGCGAAACTGTTTTCGCAAGGCCGACTTCGTCGGTGTCGGGCCTGATGCCGAGCCTGATGCTTCCGAACAGGATCACTCCGGCAGCAATTTGTGGCAGCATGTTGACGACTTTGACCTGGGAGAAGGGGTGGGACATCTGTTGCGATGGTTTAATTACGATTGATGATGATGCCGACACTATGGAACCGTGCGGGGATTAGAGCATTGTGATTAAAGTACGTGGCGAGAGCGACTAGGAGGAATCGGATCGCGAGAACGACGAAACTTTGGAGCCAGTACATCATGCAGCTTATGCCACGGGTCTTGGCGAACGAGCACCCTGCCGTTTTAAGTTAACTCGAGACCGCCCTTATCGCTTCTGTTCTTCGGAACACGTGCATAACAGATGTTTTGGGGCAAAAAAAGTTTGTGTTTTCACTCGCAACTTTTTTAAAAGCTGTATTTCATTTACTACGAACTTCTGGATAGAGCGAATGAATGCCGCGTCAGGCTCAGGTTCGTTATAAGTGGGCTCGACTGATAAATGACAAATCAAAGATGAAAGCAAGACATGGAACATTCATGTCTTCTAGCTTACATAACAAGCACGTTGCACTTTACAATGGCCACAGTTGTATTACTTGCACATGTACTGAAACAACCGTACTCTCCTGTTATTTGTCTTATTCTGTCATAGTGATAGGAGCAAGTTTACAGCTTATGCAATGTCAGCCTTTTGAGCAACCAGTATTAGTTCTTGTACGAATTTGCAATGTGTGAATGAAAAAAAAGTGTCAACTAAACCAGCAAGCGATAGACTCGGAACAGTTTAAGAAAGGGTATACTTATATTCACTACAATAAAAACAAGCAAGTTGGCAAATAGCAACCAGACCCATTGCCACAAAGCACAAGAGCAGGAAGAGTGAAGCTACCAGCCTCGAAATCTTGGCAGAAAAGCTCAAGGTTCTCACCTGACAAAGATGTCGGGATGGGCAAAGAAGTCCGCATACATTTCTAATAGGGACCGCCGCTCCAAGATGAACGTTGGCAGTGTGACTTTAGTGAGGTCCATGCCAATGCGAACTTGGGACAGGAGGTGAGAAAAGACACTCTTCTGACCCTCCAGGGAACCCACTGCGTGTTGAGAAGAAACGCGCCCATGATGAAAAAATCAGAATTGTAGAACAAAGCAGCAGTTCTTTTCACTCGTGAAGAGACGATACTAACTACTGACGTTTTACATGCCAAAACCATGATATTATTATGACGCATGTTGTGGTTGGGGACTCTAGGTTTATTTCACTGACCTAGTTTTCTTTATGTGCACCAGAATCTAAGCCCACCGGGTGTTCTTGGCATTCAACTGTGGCCGGGAATCAGACCATGTCAGTTAAGCTTAGCAGCGCGAGACCTCACATGTTAAACTACCATGGCGGGTGAGCAGGATGCGTAGCTCCCAGGCGGTATTTCTTTGCATACAACTCATTGCACAATACTCTCTGTTCATTCTTTTAGGTTGCCCCTGAGACCATAAAAATGAACAGTGATAACAGTGAATACTTACATTCATCTTCATCATCATCTTCATAGGCAGCTGTAAAAAGTGAAAAAAAGAAAAAGTTCTAAGAAATATCTGTGATTAGCAGTTTAGGACATTGTGTTCTTTTGCCTTACACCGGCAGAACTTCAAAATAAAGGTATAGCCCTAGCTATGCAGAGCACTGGAACAACAGCTCATAGTTAGCTCCGACCATATCTACGTTCTATCTCAGGTCATGCAACATAGAGAAATAACTGATAATAATTATAATAATTGTTGGGGTTTAACATCCCAAAACCACCATATAATTATGGCAGACGCCATAGTGAAGGACTCCGGAAATTTCGACCCCCTAGGGTTCTTAACGTGCACTTAAATCTAAGCACACGAGCCTCAAGCAGGGCCGCGGCCGGGATTCGATCCCGCAACCTGCGGGTCAGCAACAGAGTGCTTTAGGCACTAGACCAACGTGGCGGGTAGAGACTGTAAGCGGCTGTAACTGTAAGCGGCTTTACATAAAGACAAGAGAACTGGTAGCAACAGCTAGCCCAGCACAGGAATACAACTGCTTGTAAATATATTCTTATTTGTCTACACCTCTTGCAGCAGTAGGTCATCCTCTCTTGGTGTCTTCAAAGTCTATTGTCTTCTAGTCACAAAGCTCCTTTACTGTGCGGCATGGGTCTCAAACAGGCTTCTGCGGAACACAGGGGTTCCACGAAGGACATTTTTGGGTTCCACGAGCAGTTAGAACGAGTGCAACCTACACCTGTTTTACCCCCATTAGCAACTAATTTATTTGGCGAGCAAACTTGCATCGTATTCTGCACTTAGCGAAGCCATGACATGACGCATCCGTGCATTGGCTGTCCGTAGATAGCGTGACCCACTCGGTAGCAGCACTAAAGGGTTGTCTAGTGTGCCAAGACACAGAATTTGCAGATGCATGGTTAAAGAATGCACAAAGTGCTTTTAATTCATGCTTGTGAGCATTCTGCATTCATGTTTTACATTCATGTTCTGAAGTTCTCTACAACGGCGATGGCACTCAATATTAAAGAAAAGAGAATAGGCCAATGCAGGCAGCGTGAACACTGCTTGTGCGCATCAAGATGCGATATCAAGTCCTTTTCCAATGCCCCTCTCTATCTTGGTTGTCTTAATGCTTAAGAAATGTTTGCCCAGTTTGCTTAAGAAAAAGTTTACTAGTCTGCTGATGTTATGCTGTCTTCAGCTCCACGGTTATAAAACACAACAAGCACCAACAAAGCAATTATGTTTAGGTTTATTTGCATGAAAGCTCGGTGCAGTACAGAGTGCTAGACTCCAGCCCCCCCTACGAAGCATCTCTACATGAATCACAGAAGTGTCACACACATCGACGAAGTAGATAATGTAAATGGACTTTGTAGAGCTTGTGCATCTTAGCAAGTGCAGCGAAACAAATACAAAAGAAAGAAACACATAAAGGGGACGTGACTTTTCTGTTTGTTCCCACTGCGCTTGCTAAACTGCAGACGTTCTATACCAACCAACTAGCCCAAATATCTGTGACGAATGGACTTTGTGTCTAGATTGTTTTATACTGTTTATAATATAAAACAGATTATAAAGTCTCACCATCGTAGACTGAGTAGGCAGATGGGGTGGCTTGTGATGAGGTAGCTGAGTTCATAACTTCAGTGCCAGTCTTGTCACCTGTGAGTTCAGTGGTCCGAGCATCAGCACTAGATAAATGAAGGAAACAAGAGTTGAAACATGTAGAACTGCTGCAATATTAAAGGGGGTGAATGAAAAATTATGTTAGCCAAGTCTCCTGCACTTCATCTTACTAACATGTGCATTTCAGTGAAAATTATGCGATATATCAGCCAACCAGAACCGCACGTTCAGCTGCCTGCCTATGACTGTGGTCCACATGGTCCAGTATGAATGCAAGCTTTGTAGAAACATGCAACGAGGAAGCACTCAAACCTTACTCGGGATACGCAACTGGCTCTCCCATTTCTGAATGGTTGACATGATCACTGGCGTTCCTTCACTGTAAGGAACTTGCGAGACATGTATAATTAAAGCATATTGTCACATGCTCTCTCTTTCTTGAGAGAACACGTGACATTTGCCTCCCTCCGAAAGAGGCATCGTCCCAATGCGCAACTTAGATGCTCTACCAGGCATATGAAGTGGTCGTACGAAAACGGTAACCGGGAGCTAATCAACTCGATAAATACGGTTTCATATGAACGACGTGCATGACTTCGGGTAAATTTTAGTATGATTTTGTATCTTTCCTAGCCTACCGCTTTTCAGCAAGTACTAATGTACTTATGTACCCTTTCTTTTTTTAAAATGAGGCTTTTTTCACTTCAATGAGTAACGTTCTGCTACTCATGTTTAGCTGCATGCTGATTGAAGCATGCAACAACATTCTAAGGAAAGCTACACCCATGCATTCGCTATGGGTGCACTGAAGTCGAGCTTCGCATGTGAAGCAAAACGAAGGCCACCTTCGGCTACACAGTTGTGAGCAGCAGCAGAAATAGTTGACTGTTACACAAACGTAAATCACTGAAAAGGTGCGAAATTAAAAAAAAAAAAAAAAGCCATGAAGAAGTGCTTTAAGTGTTGTGGAGATCAAGATGCAAAAGAAACGAGTGTAATAAGCGTGTCTTCGTCACACTGAAAATGCTGCACAATGTGAAAGCATGCTGAGCCCAACAGGTAACTCCCTCCATTTACACTAAATGCAACTTGCATTTGTGTTTCATTCAACAAGTACATAGAACCCTAGCGCCTGCGTGCGCATTTGTGCGGTTACCCAAAAAATGCATAGCATGGCTAAGTGCGAATGAAATCCAATGTAGCGGTTTCACAAAACTCGCTAAACTTCGAATGAAGCACTGTCACAGTCTAGAACAACCACACCTACAGAACAATTAAGGCCACGGATACTGCTGCTGAGGTTGACGAGTGAGAAAATGAATTCCTGGAAGTTTATTGGGCAACAGGAGGTACTAAAGGGGTGCAGTCATTTGGATTTGATACCACCTGAAACCAAATACCTAACCACATCCTTCAACATCTCAACACACGTGTGTTTTCTACGCTCAGCTTCTTTTAAAAAGTGGTCGAAAAATGAGACTATCACGGCCAGCCGATGGTTTTGACGGTGATCACGGCGACGTGGCAACACAATGAGATAACTATGTCTGCAAGAGCAGAAATACTGAAAAAATAAAATTGCACGAAGTCTGGCCTGAAGAAAAGTGGCAAAGTGGCTCAAGGTCAAGTCAATTAGGACAGAACAGTCAAACAGCTGATATGCAATGTAATAGAAAGAAGGCACAGCGGGTGTTAAACAAGACAAAAAAGGTTAACCTTGTATGAGAAATAGTCTGCAACTATGTGAATAATTTATATCTACTCATTACTGTTGAAGATACAGAAGAGTCCAATGAAAAATATATCGCACCATGATAAATTGAAGAAATGAAAAAGCTGCACAGAGTGATTTAAGAGAAAATGTTTGGCGGCTGGAAGATTGACAATGACAACCGAGCAGCTTGAAAATGGTTGGACCCAAAATTCAAATGAGCGGTGAAAAATTTAGTCCTCTTCCAGAAACAAAAGGTATGGTGCCTCCATCACATTCCAATCATAAGCAGAGTCATGATAATATTGTGTTGTCATGGTAATAGTATCGTATTTCTATAGCGCAGCTCAGTTTGAGCATGAAAAAAGGAGGCAATGGCGAAAAAAAAAGGAAAACCCAGGCAACAGGATGAGCACGAAACTTCCAACTTTTGTTTATTGCCTGACCCTACAGCACTTCTTATGGCTCACCTCACAGCACACGTGACATCACACACTTGACCAAAAAGCAATGGCATGATGCGCAACACACGAGACCAGACAATGCAATTTAAGCAAATGTCAAATTAGCAAATCTACGTCAGCCCTTCACACGCCCACGAAAATTGAGCTCTTTTTCAGATGAGGCTACAGATGGCGTAGAGCGCTGTAGCGTCAGGCAATAAACAAAAGTTGGAAGTTTAGCACTCATCCTGTTGCCTGTATTTTCCTTTTTTCTCTATTGCCTCTCTTGTTCATGTTCAAAATGAGCTGCACTCTAACATTATGGTATCATAATGCACAAACTTGCCCAATCTGCAGTACAGTCATGATGTCAGCCTGTATGACTGGCATCGCAAAAGTTGAATGAATGAATTAAAAATAGCTATCATGACAAACAAAAAAAACATCCTTTCCAAGGAAGTACGGTCGCATCAGTTGCCACAGGCTTACTTATGCAACTTCCGTATCTCACATCGTCTTACCACATTTCTGAGGGTGAATCAACAGCAAGATTGAGGTCACAGTTATTCTGTCAAGATTATCTCGTCAATCACGATTTTTTTCTTTTTGTTATCGCATATTGCTGATAGCCTATCAAGGAACAATGCTCATGGTAACAGTGTCCAGCATCTCCTTATTACCAATATCAGCATAAGCCACTATGCAAACGTGCACACAAATGCCGCAAACTTCCACAGGGCAGCCTGCAGTAATTGGACTTCCCTTTCTTCATTTTAAAAGACGGGGCGTGCAAACACAGACACACAAAGGAAGTCAATACAAAACAAGACAAGTCTTAACCAAGATATCTTGAAAAAAGAAATTTTTTTTCATGCTTCTTTTTCTTTCTGCCTTTGTGCGCATCTGAAGTTGTTAGTCGGCATTTGTGGTGTCTTGTGTTCTTCTCCTGTCTTTTGCTTATCAATCTAATCAGCTCTGTTATTCTAATTTTTCTTTCCTGTTTTTTTTTGTATTATCCTGCAAGTGACTTGCAGGTAGACCAGGCAATGGCACAGTGCAGCTGGACTTGTTATAATGTGCTCGATGCTAATTGAAACAGCCACATTATAATGGAGGTGAAACACAAAAGTATTTGTGTGCTTCCATGTGCAAATTCGAAGTTTAAAGACGCTGAGACACTCAAAATTATTCCAGAGCCGACCTGGAGTGATTGTTTTCAAGCTGAGCCCTCCTAACAAGGGATGGCTTTGATGCTAGCTGGTGCTTCAAATTATCGCCAGTGTCCCCTTTTCTGAAAAGGTACCGATGAGAAAACAATATTTCCTTGCTGACAGACATTGACGTCACAACATTTAGATGGCAGATAACGACAGCCTGAATTGGGAACTATCAGTTTATGTGTGCTCCTCTTCTTATCAGCTGCTGCTATGCAGCTCCGATTGTCCACACTGCCACTATCTCCCGAAGGTGTCAGCATGGTGTGTGGAGGTCTACTGTGCAATCTTGATCAGGCTTTTCTCCAAGGTTCGTAGCATAGACTAGTGACATTTGGTCAGGGCAAAGTTTTTAGGTGCAAAGAGCATGAATGTGTTGACAGGGAACTCGTATACTGTTTCTAAGAAGACTTAGAAGCAGCCATTTTGCTTTCATATGGTGGTTCAGCTGGTGATATTAAGTGTTGCAATGTACCACCTACATTATGCAATGGTTTGTGGTACATGGCAATTATGCAGTCCCCAATTAGTAAAGTGATCATTAGTACCTCATTCACAGAGCCTTACTGTGACCCATTTTAACACATGGGATGTATTCAGGGGCCCTGCAATACTTATACTTTTTAAGCATGGTCAGAAAATGCTGCTGATCAATAGTCAAGCCTTTGGAGAACAGAACACGCGAGCCAAACATAAGAGTACAGCACGGGGCCTGAGGTTTACTTAGTCAGCTAGATATCATTCCCTCTCCTCTCGAAAAATCATGCCATAAACCCAAAGTCTACAGTCATTGGCCGATTTATGCATCACGAGAAGCATGGTTACCGTGGTGGCTGCCAGATACCACCACATGACCACGTGTGTGTTCGCAAGCACATTGAAAGTAAGGAGCGCATTCGAAAAAAAAAAAGTGTTGAAAGTAATGATACATGCTCATCAGCAGATACACATTCCCGGCACCTTGCCATCCACCATACTTCTGCACAGCTTTTAACACACTTCGTAGTACAAAAGGAGAGAGAAAGTGTTTGAAGCATGTGACAAACCCCTATAACCCTGCTCGTACTAGACCGATTCTCAAAATTTTCGCAGCAGTCGATTCGTGAGACGGTAAGTTCTTTTGATGAAGCCATTCGGTGATTACTTGGAAAACAGTTGAAAGGCCTCTAAATATGTTGCAAGTACCCATTTCGAACCATAACTAGAAAAGTCTAGTCCATCTCACAGCTGTAAACAGTGCCCCTTAACAAGGGACAAACTAGCTGATATATGTGCCATTGATACAGTATAAACCAGAGAATAAGTCGAGATATTTTCAATAAAACAACGAGCTAAAGACGCCCCTCGTTTTATATAGCGGTGTCTAGCCGACAGTGCACCGCTGCCTGGCAACATGTGGCTTGCATGTGCATGAGAAGCTGGACACAACCATATTCGCATTCAAATCCAATAGCAGGTTTTTTTTTTTTTTCTCTCTTGTCTGTTTTTTGTGTTTGTGATTTGCCTCCGATCTGTTCGAAGTTCTCGCTCCGCTTGACATTGCGTTTCATTTTTGGTGGTCTTTTTTTTCGTTCACTGAATATGAGTAACGGTACGAGAAGGCAGTACTCAGCCGCACCGAAAGTAGAGGTTGTCGAGTTCGCAGAAGCAAATTGGAATATGGCTGCTCAGCGGCGTTTTGGTGTATCAGAAAAAAGCATGCACTATTAGAGGGTGCAGAAAGGAAAGCTGCAGATGTGCAATCCTTGGAAAATGTCATTTTGTGTGCAAAGTGCGGTTCATCCGTAGCTGGAGAATACGCTAGGAAACTTTGTGTGGGAAATTCATGCGTGCTCGCTGCCAGTGACCGTAGATATCATTCGCAAGAAAGCTGTGGAACTCGCTCGATAAGCTGGGGCTCACGAAAGAAGAGTTTTGTGCACCAAACTCTTGGGTGCGTCGATTCATGAGACGCAAAGGACTTTCTTTCTGGTGACGCACATCCACCTGTCAGAAGTTTCCTGACGAGTTCGAGGACAAGCTTATAAACTTTCAGGGCTTCGCGAATCGGCTTCGGGAGCAGAACAAATACATGATGGGGCAGATTGACAATGCCGATTAGACCCCCGTGTGGTTTGAAATGTCTTCATCGACCATGATCATGCAGCGTGGTGCCAAGGATATGAAGCTATCGTCTACTGGCAACGAGCACTCGCGCTTCACCGTCATGCTGGCATGCATGGCAGATGGTAGAAAGCTTCCGCCCTTCATCATTTTCAAACATAAGACAATGCCGAAGGAAGTGTTCTCGTCCAGTGTTGTCGTTCCCATCAACAAAAAAGGGATACATGGACAAGGTCATGATGCTTGAATGGATACGAGTAGTCTAGAACCGTCAGCCAGGTGCACTGCTGCGTATTTGCAGCATGCTGGTGTTAGATGCGTTTGTGGTCACTTAACCGACGCTGTGAAGCGCGCACTGGGTGATGGAAAAACGGACTTCGCCGTGATACCAGGTGGTATGACGTCCACCCTCCAACTGATCGATGTTGTGCTAAACAAGCCATTCAAGGACCGAGTGCGGCTGGAGTACCAAAAGTGGATGTCTGGTGACAACCCAAAGACACCGCCGTGCTACCTACAGAGGCCTCTGCTTGCGACTGTTTGTGGCTGGGTGCTTTCCGCCTGGCGTTCCTTGCCAGATTCCACGGTGGAAAATGCTTTTAAGAAATTTTCCATCAGCAACTCACTGTATGGCACGGAAGACAACGCATTGTGAAAGGCGGCCAGCGACAAACTCTCGTCTTCAGAAGACAGTGGTGCTTCGTCTGACGAATCAGTTGCGGTGGTGGTTAAGGGGGGACGCGGCACTTCGGGACCGAAAATCAGCCAAAAAATCGAGTTTTCGCGGACCTTCTTTTCGCGTTCCCGACATCATTGCGCACCTATTTACAAAATTTCCTAGCCGAATACCATCAACTTTTATCGTTATTCAACTTTAAAAAACCGAAAACGGGCGTCCTGCCCTTTAAATTGAGGGCGAATAGCGCAGGTTTCGGCTCTACGATACGCGGGAACTACGCGCTCGATCGGCGCCATTTTGGTCTTGTTTGAAAGAACGCATTTTCAGCTGTTTTTTTTTATTCAGTAAGCAACATTGAGCGTTTCCCCGGCTCGAAAAACGGGGCCTCAAAGCATAGCCTCCTATATACTTTCTGTGCCCGCTCGATCCCCGCGCTTTCCATTCTATTGCACCGTCGCGTCTAGTTCGAGCCGAGCCGACAGGGGGCGCCGGCAGCCCTGGGGAGTGCAGACGACGCGTAGTCTCTCTGCTTACTCAGTGAGCATCCCAGAAAGCATAAATATCTTCGACGCAAAAGTAAAAACGCACTATTATATCCATTCTGGACAACTTTACCATCGTCAGCAAGCATTAACGTGAGTTGAAATGCATCATACAAGTAAACATAAGCGTATAAATGCAAAATGCGTATCGCGTTCTCTGTGCACGCGCTGCGTCGTGTTCACGATAAACTGATGCGCTAAACTCATACTTGTCACCAAGGATATTAAGTCCCCGGTATCCAAGAGGTTCATAGGTGAATCCACAATACTTGTAGCTGCCTCGCCGCTTTAAAAATATATAAGAAAGCGACATGACAGCACCACTTGACGGCTCCTTACTTAAGCGGGATTACGTTGCGAAGCACAAAGCTGCGGGTTGGTTTCGCAGCCTCAAAGTCGCATTTTGACGAATATGAAATGCAAATATGCTGCGTACGTGTGCGTTAAAACATGGCCTTTTTTACGAGTGCGTTAAACATGGCCTCAAGACTGCGCGCTAGCAGGTAACCTGCCAGCGCGCAGTCTTGACGGCCACGGTGAAGAGGCGCATCTGATCAAAATTAATCCATAGTCCTATATTACGGCATGCCTCGCATTTTCATTGCGGTTTTGCAGTAAAACCCGAAACTCAAGTGACAACACTTGTTACTTTGTTCTGGACATCAACTTTTATTTTGTTGGTATTCTGAATATGCATATGTTGCATAGGAAATTCCTAACATCAATGAAAGAAAAATAGTACAGTCAGTCAAGCAGCTGCAAAAACACAATTCACAGTTTTAGTCAGTCAAGCAGCTGCAAAAACACAATTCACAGTTTTAGAACTTTTCTCGACAAGGGCTTGTGGTGAAGTGCCTTCCTCACATCGTGTTTGTCAATCACGCCCAGGGCGTAGTTTATGAACACAGGCTTGCAAAATTTCATGCAAACAAGCTCCAGAAACTGCAAGCGGTGCTCAATGCAAACATGCTTAAAAACTTCACTGTTTGCCATAGCAGAAACAGCATTGCTGACTGTTTCCTGCAGAGGCCTTGGTATTGCTCTGCGCTTGCTTAAAATGAGTTCAGTGTACTTTTTTAGCGCGTACAAAACATGAACAAGCTCACTTGAGGGGTACAGTAGCCCACCTCTGTCTTGGTGCCTAATCAGACTGTCAATGGGGGCGGAGGACGCTGGCTTTGTGACAACTGAAATGCAGGAGCTGCAAGCAATCTTTTCTTGTATGACACGGACCACGAAGCCTCCCACCATAGCAAGTGCCTGGGTGGCTTCGTGCTTTGAGGTAGGTTCAGAAGGAGCATCCACCTAAACTTGAAGTGGTACGGTGAAGCACGGAACTTCTGCGAGACCCGGATAGCTAAAACTTGAAGTAAGTCCATCCGCAGGCACGGTGTCTCCATCGGCTCCAACAAAAAGGCCTGTTGCAGTCCTTGTCTTGAGAGGCCGCGCAGCAGCGTTGTCAGTAGCAAGCGCTCGTTTCCTCGCAGCCGCATCACTTCGCGGTTTCTTCGGCTGCATGTACTCCGGGTAGTCATCGAACGTGCTGGGAGTTGCACTCCTCTTGAGTTTTCGAGTTTTACATCCTTCTTTGTAGTCCGTCAGGAGAAAATGTCGGCACACAACGGAGTAGCGTGATGTCGTGTTCGGCATCCAGTCTTTCCTAGCGATGGCTTTCAACCAGGCTGCCCTCGCTTCACTGTCACTAAAAATTTCATGAAACGAAATGCGCGGTACCTTACGTTTTGCATCAGATTTGCACTTTGCAACACAGCAGTAGGCCATGGCATCACGAGAACACGCACAAGTTCTTCAATCGCGGGAACACAACGCGCACATCGACTGCGGCCTGCGGCGATCTAAAACAAACTGCTTTCACGCTCCCCAGGGCTGGTGGCGCCATCTCTTGGGCAACGGCATCAGCCGGTGGGAGAGCGCGGACGGAGGCTCTGGCTTCTTCGAGCGGGCACAGAAAGTATATAGGAGGCTATGCTCAAAGACGAAGAGCCGCGCTCACTGCCATTGGCTAAATGGCGCACGTGACTGAAATGGCGCTTTCCGGTTGGCTGGAAGCTCGCGGCTTGCGCCTGCATACGCGACCCGATGCCATTTTGAAAGGGTTACCGCTGTGACGCCTCGAAATCGGCAGAGCACTCTGAAGCTTCTGATCGTATCGCCATGCCTGGAAACGCAAAAAAGTATCGGACCGTGCACGCATTTGGTCGCAGGAAATGCAAAGGTCGTGGGAGAAAGTCTACGAAGCCATCGGAGCCCTTGGTTGACTCCGACGAACGATGTGTCGACGCTCCGCGGCCGTTCAGCAATGGTGCGACCAAGCGCGTTGCCTCCGACGACGATGACGGGGAAGCGAACTCCGGACGACTACGAATCGACGCCAAGGTGGTGACAAACGCCGAAGTTGAAGAAAATCATGCCCGGGAGAAAGCGACGCTCGACCGGCTTTCATCGGCGCCAGCAACTGCACGGAAAATTGACTTTTTCACCGCGAGTTGTAGCGAGGCAACCGCACAGGACTCGGACCACGCTGCTCCTTATCTGCTTATGCATCTAGATATCCTAAACGCGATAATGGGTGCCTTGTGTTGCAAAGCCTGCCACGGACCGGCTACGATCGTCAGAGGGGATCGGGACTACGGACTTGCCGTGAAAGTGCTAGTGCAGTGTGAAAGGTGCGGCGAGATCGCGAATGAATGGACTTCGCCCCGTGCGAACGGCACGAAAACGTGCAATCCGTTTGAAGTAAATCTTCTCGCTTCGAGGGCGATGGTGGCTACCAGCAACGGCCAAACGAAAATGAACGATATTTTCGCAACAATGGGCATCTCACACCGCGGTATGCACCACAAGACGTTTCAGCGGCATTTGAAGAACACGCTGGCACCCGCTGCAACGCGAGCGGCTGAGTCCGCTATGAGCGAATGTGCGGAAAAGGTTAGAACAATTTATAATGACTTGTGCTTCGGCCACCGGGGCAATATTGCCGTTAGCTACGACGGCACGTGGAAGACGCGAGGCCATTCTTCCCACATCGGCGTGGGCACAGTTATCGAATTATTTAGTGGCTACGTGTTGGACTACGTCGTTCTTTCCAACTTTTGCCTAGGCTGCGAGGTGGGCCCAAAGCCTAGTAGTGAGGGCTATCAAGAATGGAAGGCTAACCACAAATGCCAAAAAAATACGAACAGCAAAGCGGGGCAAATGGAAGTGGAGGCGGCTCTAATTCTATTTCAGAGGTCGCTTGAACGCCATGGCCTGCGCTACACAACTGTGCTGTCTGATGGAGACTCTAGGACATTTTGCGCCATACAAGACGCCAAGGTGTATGGTTACATTGACGTGCAGAAGGAAGACTGTATTAATCATGTACAGAAACGGATGGGCACCGCATTGAGAAACCTGGTGCAGAAACAAAAGTGCGATGGGAAAAGAGGCCTTGGTGGGAAAGGCAGGGTCACAGGTGAGCTGATCACCAGGCTGAGCACATATTATGGCCGGGCTCTGAAATCGCATGAAGGTGACGTGGGCGAGATGCAAAAGGCTGTGATGGCCACATACCGCCACGTCACCTCCACTGATGAATGCTCGGACCACAGTCTGTGCCCAGCTGGTGAAACTTCATGGTGTCGGCACAATGCCGCAAAAGCAAAGGGTGAGCCCGACCCCAGGCATGCCTACAATCTACCGAAAGACGTGGCAGAGGCATTACTACCGGTTTATACCCTGCTTTCGGAAAGAGCCCTGCTTCAGAGGTGCGAACGCGGCAAAACGCAGAACTCCAACGAGAGCCTACATTCGGTAATCTGGAGTTTGGCCCCCAAGGAGCACCATGCGTCCCTGTTCGCTGTTGAAGCAGCTGTTGCAGAAGCAGTGCTGCGCTTCAACACGGGCAATTTGAATTCTGCAACGGAAATCTTAGGTGAAATGGACATGAATGCGACAAGTACTGGTGCCAGGAGAGCGAGAGAAAAAGACCACCGTCGCAGCATTGTCTCCAACAAGAAAAGAACAGCCTCATTGGAACTCCGGAAGCTAGTGAAGAGGAGGCATGAGCACAGAATGCATTCAGACTATGCTTCTGGTGCGTTTTGAGGTTGTCTTGTTGCATCTTCTGCAATAAAAATGTGTGCCCACGTTTTTTCTCGATTTCTCAAAACGACAATTTTCATGTGCTTCCCATTATGCCGGAGCAATATCTCTTGTTCTATCTGGGTTATCATTACGATTTCTTTTTTGTTTCGAAGATAAATGCAGGGGATGTGTCGTAAAGTAAGTTTTATTGTAATAATTTTTGGAGAAAATTCTCTAAATGGATCTTTTGTTTCAAGTGTAGATGGGGAAATTTTTCATGTCATATTCAACATCCCACAACTTTGCTTCGAAATAGCCCAGAACAATAATTTATACTTTATTGCACACTGTGAACATACCGAATTGGTTCTATAGGTTGCACATCAATATCCAAGTTACAGTTAATTAGCTAATTAGGCCTTAATTGAAAAAGTCGCAGTTTATTATATCTTTAAAACTAATTGTCACAGCAAAAAAAGAATTAGATTTTTGAAATGAGCAGTAAAATCTACATAGGCTCTCCAAATTTGACTGAGGTACTCGCAAAAATAAAAGAGTTTTTGGAAGGTGTAGCATCCCCCCTTAACCTGAACTTGGGGGGTTGACCTATATTTCCACTCGACCTATAGTCCGGTTTACACGGTATATTCAGAAACTACTTTATGCTTGAAGGGTCACTAAAAGCAAATACTACCGTATTACTTGCACAATGCTCAGACTTTCTTCCCAGAACTCCGACGAAAAGTTGGGAAATGCGAAAATCGTGCAAGAAAAATTTTCTGCAAAACATAACAAAGTGGGGGGAGGGGGGGGCACCGAAGTGGTTGCAAATCACAATTACCACGCTAGCAATTAACTACAAAATTTGAAAAGTACTAATCATGACTTGCCTCAACAATAAAATCACAGGTTCAGTGAACTGGGAGCGCTCATGCTATGTGCCTCCTCTTTGCTTTGTGCGTGTGTTCCCCGCGTGCTCCCAGTTCGCTGAACAATTATGAATGACAAACTAACCCACCTTTCTATCCTGTTGCAAAACCACAGGTACAACAAAAGGAAAGATTTATGTGAGACACAGTGCTACAAGCAAATAGTAGAGGGTTTCGGAATACGTACACAAAGCTTGCGGGCATAGTGGGCGCAGCGTTAGCATTTGTCACTCAACAGGAGACTACAAAAGATTACCGTATGACATCAACCTTGGGTTCATGACCATCTAACACTAAATCGTCCGCAGTTGCCTTCTGACCATCCATTCCAAACTGAAATACGCGGCCCAACGCGTCCTATTGGCTTTCAGCTGCCTGTGCAGGCGTTGCCAGCGACGAACACAAAACTTGACTCCTAAGTGCCTACCAGCCGCCCTCTTGCCATTGTTTAGTGCACGATCAATCACTTGAAAGCAGCCAGTTAGCTTTTGTACTGCCCCATAGTGTAACCGCAAAACCGACATGACGTATGTACATTAACGACACTAACATGCTGCAGCGCGCACTTGCCACTTGGGGTTGGCTTGGATTGGATAGGGGCTCCGTGCGTTGATAGTACGCATAATGCTTAATGGTGCCAGATTGTTGTGTGCTATCACCATGAGTGGTTTAGGACAAGACGACATTTTGGCTGTAATTTTTCAAAATGCGATAATTACTTGAAAAAAAAAAAAGATAGTATTTTTCTTGGGCAATGTGGTGGGTATCAGAATCGTGAGTGCATGAGGATTACGCAAGTAAATATGGTATTAAGTCGACGTTGATTGTTGAAATAGCGGTCCAGAAACCTCGTAGTGGTACTTTTGTGCCAATTAGGTGTTTATGTTCAAATAAAATCATGTTTTAGTTGTCCGCGTTGGCACACTTCAAATCACTCGCATGAAAGCAGTCTTTTTGACGTAACTGTTACTGTGCCCAAAGTTCCCCGCTTTTACTGCGCGGCACTGTGGGCCAATAATCAAGACACATAGCACATTAAAGTATTAATGAAAGGATAATGAATTGATAGCTTTGTCATGCACTACTGCGTCACAGTAGATTTCGAACAACTCACAGTGGCTGAGGCATAGAATGGGGCACTGTTGGCATGTGTTCCGTTTCTTCCTGAGTGTCAAAGAAGAACTCCTCGTCCTCGTCGTCGCTGGAGTAAGACACAGGTGGCACTGCACGAAGATATAAGGTCATCTGAACGATGTAAAAACTAACTCCCTGATAACCTGATTTTTTTTTAATTTCATTCACAGCAGTTCAGTACTTTTTCATACAAACTCTGCAAATGAACACCAATAGCAAATGTTACTTGAGGTTGAAGCAATACATTCCAACAAATTCAGGGTATAAGTATTTATAGACAACGGAGCTTTTGTACAGTATGAAACTGTGTAAACATAAGAGACATTTGGTGCCAGCATTGTGAAGTTGCAATAGTAGCTCCTGACCTACACTACTGCACTCTTAAAGAAGCACTGACATCAAATTTCAAAGTCAAGATGTGCCCATCATTTGACCGCTTGGTACCCATAGGTCTTCTTGGCCAAATTTGAATGGCATCCATCGTGTGAAAGTTATTTCAATTCGATGTCAAACAGCGTAGAAAAGCTAAGGAAAAAAAAACAGAAAATAGATTGCCTTGCGACATCGACACTAGTGCTATGTGTTCGGCGTGATACACTCCACAAATACCATCCTGAGTGACGATACACTAGTAACAATGACGTTGACGATCCGAGTGTGTTTGGAGCTGACTACTGGCTATAGCTCTCCTTGCTTTGTTAAAACGTGCGTGCGATTCATCGTGTCGCATCGACTGATTTGACATGTGCTCTACAGCGAGAGTTCAGAGTGACAACACGTTGCCAGAATATCAAGGAACCGCTGTGCAGTGGGAACCTGTACGTCGAGGTGCGAAAAAAGCGGAAATTGCGTGGCATTTCATGCCTTTCCAAGCCACGAACCTCGACGCAGCCAGTGGGTTGACTTTGTACGTGTCAATGGACAGAGGGACTGGATGCCTAAAAGACACCCACATTTGCTCGCTTTACTTGGCGCCGAGCTGCTACAGGGTAAATCCTGTGTTGGGGAACAAGTTGGGTTTCACTGGCAGTACGAGGCCCCTTCTTGAGGCTGGGGCTAAAGAGAGAGGGGAAGAATTAGTTGGTGCTACGTAACTTAGCCGGCAGAAAACGCATGGAGGGACTTTAGTCTGCATCATGAAAGACACAGCTGGACTGACTGCACGTGCGCTCCTAGCAGATGAAATTCCAGTGTGCGTGACGTCACCATTTTTTGTGAAATCAGCATCAGCTGTGCAGCAACCTCAACGTGGTCGCGAGGAAGCGCTGACAGCACTACAATTTGGTGGGCTATTGACCCATTGTGAACCAGGTTCGATAGCAAATATATTATTCAATATTACAAATATTCATTCATACCTCAGATGCGTTTTAGGTCGAGAATCGCTACTAGGACGTCGACAGCAACTAGCTGGCGCGAAAATCTTGACATCAGTAAATTTGATGTCAGTGCCCCTTTAAAGTAGTGAACTGTAGTTAACAAACTAAAACGAAAATCTTAAGCTTGTTTTTATTTTCATTAACACAGTACACTGTATCTTTTCTATAGCCTCTCCTGTTCCGGCAACAAAGTCAGACCACTACAACTGCAAGTGAACTCTAAGGTAAAACTGTAATTCACAAACCTAACTCCACTTGGCAGCCCAAGAAATTAAGTAGTCCCATGAAAGCAACCTAATTTTAACACATGATGATGTTTGATGTTTTATGGCGCAAGGGCCATTTCACGGCCAAAGAGCGCCAGTTCATCTTACTAAAAAAGTGGACAACGATTGTGATAAGCGGCTGTATAAGGGCCATAAAATTCCTCGCGGTAAGGCGGGTAAAAACATACAAGTAATAAAATCATGATCATGCCGTGAAATGTGTGTGTGGTGTGAATAGATGACAAAAGTTGGTGATAATAAAAGACGATGGTGGATATGTATGGCATTAGCACAAGTGCCTCACTCGTTCATACCCTTGCGTCCAAGGGCCGTGAGGCAAGTGCCTTTCTTGTGTAACCACCGCAGCAAAATCTCTCTAGAGAGGTAACGCTACGGGATGCCTGGGTATACGATATGAAAACTATGAATTTCTTTAAAAAACGCTAACAGTGATTTGTGACTAAAAAGCGGTTCCCTACCGACGAACATTGCAGGGTGTAAAGGTATATGTTGTCGGTAGGGTAATGGAAAGTGTTGTTTTCTTAATGTGTCCAATTGTTTGCACTCAATTAAAATGTGAAGGACTGTCAATGCTTCACCACATCTGTCACACAATGGTGGATTGCCACCAGACAAAAGGTGTGTGTGTGTCGTGTATGTGTGTCCTATCCTGAGTCTCGTTAGTATTACCTCTGTATGACGCGATTTCGATACGGGCAGCCAATGACCAAGGTGTGGCTTAATAACGTGTAGTTTGTTTTGTGTGTGTGTATCCCACTTGCTCTGCCAGTAGTCCCTGAGGTTTCGTTTGAGAGACGGCTTAAGATCGAAGACCGAGATTGATATGGATGTAATGGCGGTGCTCTCATGGACGGATGCAGCGAGCTGATCCGCCCTCACGTTGCCTTGGATCTCACGGTGCCCTGGCACCCAGCACACTACAACATGTTGTTTGAGTGTGTAGAGTGTGCACAAAATGGAGTAAAGTGAGACAAGGACCGGGTTTTTTTGTTTTTTAAGACTGTGCAGAGCCGTTACCACACTGAGGGAGTCTGTATAAATTACTGCTTTTTGTATTTGTAATTGTTTGATGTGTTTAGCTGCCACAAGTATCGCGTAAGCTTCCGCTGTGAAGATACTTGTGCGTGAATGTAGAGGGCCAGCATCCGAAAAGGATGGGCTGACAACAGCGTAGGACACAGAGGAGTTAGTCTTGGAGGCATCTGTGAAGAACTCGGGACATATGAATTTGTGTTGAAGTTCCAAAAAGTATGTTCGGATGTGGGCAAGAGGTGCATGTTTTGTAACTTCTAGGAAAGACATATCGCAGTCTATAGTCTGCCACTGCCACGGTGGCGGGTATGCTACAGGAGCCATTAAATTGTGTTCAAGTGATACTGCAGTTTCTTCAGCTAGACACTTCAGGCGAACTGAGAAGGGCTGCCTCACCGAAGGCCTGTTTTGAAACAGAGTTGAGCTCGACAAATCGTTAATTGTAGAGTATGAGGGGTGCTCCTTGTCTGCTTTCACCTTAAGGAAATACACAAAGGACATGTAAGTTCTTTGCAGATGAAGCGACCACTCATTTGACTCAACGTAAAGGCTTTCTACGGGGCTGGTGCGAAAAGCACCCGTAGAAAGGCGGATGCCCAAATGGTGCACGGGGTCCAGCATCTTCAAGGCACTTTGAGTAGCAGACTGATAGACAACGGCTCCATAATCTAAGCAAGTGCGAATGAGGCTTCTATAGAGGTTCATGAGACATTGCCTGTCACTACCCCACGTAGTATGTGACAACACTTTTAAAACATTCATGGCTTTTAAACATTTAGTTTTTAGATACTTGATGTGCGGTACGAAGGTCAACTTGTTGTCCAAGATTAATCCTAAGAATTTATGCTCCGCATTGACAGACAGACGTTGACCGTTCAACTCAATGTCGGGTTCTGAGTGCATGCCTCTCTTTCGGGAGAACAAGACACACGTGCTCTTTTGTGGGTTTAGTCGGAATCCGTTTACCTCAGCCCATTTGGAGACCTTGTTTAAACCTAACTGAACCTGTCGCTCACACATTACCAGATTGCTAGATCTAAAGCCAAGCTGGACGTCGTCGACATATGTACAATAAAACATATTGCGAGGGATGGACAAGTGCAAGGAATTCATCTTGATGAGAAAAAGTGTGCAGCTAAGTACACCACCTTGTGGCACGCCTGTTTCCTGAACGAAGGTTTGGGAAAGAACCGTGCCTACTCGGACACGGAATGTCCGGTTTGACAGGTAACTTTCGATTATGTGAAACATTCTTCCGCGCACGCCAAGGTGGGACAGGTCTCTTAGAATTCCGAAACGCCATGTTGTATCATAAGCCTTTTCGATATCGAGGAATACAGAGAGAAAATATTGTTTATGGACGAAAGCGCCTCTGATCTGTGCCTCGATACGAACAAGGTGGTCTGTCGTGGATCTACTCTCTCGAAACCCGCACTGAAATGGGTCGAGCAAACTGTTTGTTTCAAGAAAGTGTACAAGCCGGCCGTTTATCATTTTTTCGAAGACTTTGCACAAGCAGCTTGTAAGTGCAATCGGCCTGTAACTCGAAGCTAAAGATGGGTCCTTGCCTTCTTTCAAAATGGGAATAACAATTGCCTCTTTCCAGGAGGTAGGAATAGTGCCAGAAGACCAAATAGCATTGTACAAAGTAAGGTTTTTCGGGTTTCGTTTGGTAGGTTTTTTAACATTTCATACATCACACGGTCTGAACCTGGGGCGGAAGTACTGCAGGAGTTTAGAGATGTTTGGAGCTCAGCTAGACTGAAAGCTTGGTTATATGCCTCATATCTAGTGTATTTGTGTTCGAGTTTCTGCTTTTCTATTCTTGTTCTGTATTTTTGGAAAGTGTCAGTATAGTGGCACGAGCTGGATACCTGTTCGAAGTGTGCACCGAGGAAGTTTGCCTGATCTTCCAAGGTATCACCCTGAGTGTTTACGAGGGGAAGTGTGTGTACTTGTTTTCCTGCTATCCTACCGACCATGTTCCAGACTTTAGCCTCCTGTGTGTATGAATTAACCCCTGATAAAAACTTCTGCCAGCTTTCTCTTCTGGCCTGCCGACGCGTTCTCCTGCATTGAGACTTTATTTTCTTGAAGGTTTCAAGATTTTCGGCTGTCGGTGAGTTCCGAAGCAGCCTCCAAGCTCTGTTTTGCTGTTTGCGCGCGTTTCGGCATTCAGAGTTCCACCATGGCACAGGTCGTTTTCCAGGTTGTCCATTCGTTTGTGGGATGCATTTTGTTGCAGCATCAATCAAAAACGCTGTGAAGTAGTTCACAGCAACATCAATGTTCAAAGTACAGATGTCATTCCAACCTAGACTAGCGATAGTATAAAACTGTTCCCAGTCGGCTCTGTTTATTAGCCACTTGGGAACACGTGGTGGGCACTCGGTTACTGTAGTTGTGCTCAAAACTACGGGGAAGTGGTCACTTCCGTACAGATTACTGACGACATACCACTGGAGTAGAGGGACAAGAGATGGAGATGCTATGCTTAGGTCTATGGAGGAGTAGGTGTTATTAGCGAGATTGTAATAGGTTGGTTCTTTTCGATTCAGGAGACACGCGCTCGACGAGAGAAGGAACTGTTCGATCAGTCGACCTCACGCGTCATACCGAGAGTCACCCCATAGCCTACTATGCGCAAAGTCTCCAAGGAGAACATAAGGCTCCGGAAGTTCGTCAATTAGAGAGTGTAAATCACTTTTCTGCAGCTGATAGCTAGGAGGAATGTAAATAGTGCAGATTGTGATCAGTTTATCAAAAAGAACCGCTCGAACAGCCACTGCTTCAAGGGATGTTTGGAGTTGTGTGTGCATGCAATTCCTTGAGTCACTATGATGGCAACACCTCCGGATGATGTCATGGCATCATCACGGTCTTTTCGAAAAATAACGTATTTGCGAAGAAAATTTGTGTGTTTTGAATTAAGGTGTGTTTCTTGTACACACAGCACTTTTGGTGAGTGTTCGTGTAGGAGTTCTTGGATGTCGTCAAGGTTTCTGAGAAGGCCCCTGACGTTCCACTGTATAAATTGAGTGTTCATGGTGAATGTAAAATAATGCTGCGTGTACGAAAAGCGAGTGGCTGTTTAGACGGGGAGTTTGAGTTCACTTAACAGGGCCGTCACCAGGCCCTGTTATTTGCTTTTTTGTTTTCTTGGCGCGCTCCAAGGAGCCACGCCGCTCTTTCGGCACCAAGGGTGCCGACGTATCCATTGCCTCCTCAGAGGCACTGGATGCCCGCACGTGCGGGCTGTTAGTTTGGATTTTGGGCCTCGCCTGGTGAGGGGAGGCCTTGAGGCCCGAAGACTCTGGAGTCTCCGGTCTCTGCTTGGGAGTAGGCGGTGTAGCCTGGGCTACAGCCGCCTTGGGGGCAGGTGTCACAGCCGACGGCTCGCTCTGCGCGGGCCGAAGGGGTGGCGAGGGCTGGTGCGGCGGTGCCCCCTGACGTGCCGCATCAGCGTATGTAGGTCCATAGAATGGAGCGACTCTTCGCCGTGCTTCCTTAAACGTAATGTTCTCCTTCACCTTCAATGTAATTATTTCTTTTTCTTTTTTCCAGTATGTGCAGGAGCGTGAATATGCGGCATGGTTTCCTTCGCAGATTACACAGTGGGGCGGTTCTTTGCAGTTCTCGGACACGTGGCCTAGGACTCCACATTGTGCACAAGTCTGGCGACCACGACAGGTTTTAGAGCCGTGGCCGTATCTCTGGCATTGGAAGCAACGACGAGGATTTGGTATATACGGCCTGATAGATGTCTTTGTGTACCCTGTTTGAATGCAATCTGGTAGTTTACTGGATGCAAACGTGAGTATCAAGTGTTTCGTTGGTATTTCCTTGTTATCTCTTCTGATGATAATTCTCTGTACATTATTGACATTTTGGCTCTTCCACCCTTCCAAAAGTTCAGTCTCGGTGAGCTCAAGTAAGTCTGCATCAGATACCACTCCGCGAGTGGTGTTCATAGATCGGTGTGGTGTTACGGTGATCGGTACATCACCAAACGTTGAGAGGCTGTTTAGCTTTACAAATTGTGCTTTGTCCCGAATTTCTAGAAGAAGGTCTCCGCTCGCCATTTTGGTTACTTTGTATCCAGCCCCGAGAGTTTCCGTAAGACACCTGGCAACTACGAAAGGAGATACGGTCCTGGCTTGCTTTCCGGTTTTTTCACAGTGAATGACGTGGAAGTGGGGAAAAGTTTCTTTTAGCTGGTTGAAGAGATTTATGTCGTCGGTGCGTACCCGCTTTAGGCCGGTACGATCAGGTAGTAGAAGAAATGCGCCATGCATGCCGGTCTTATTTTTGTTCAGCAGCGTTGGCGGCCACCCACCACGGAGCCCAACAAGGGGACGCTGCAAGTTTACAGGTGCTGAAAGCTTGCAGACGTCAGCCGTACAACACTGCCATAACCCAATGCGCCTAGACCAAGGTAGGCTATTTGCACAGGGTTAACCCTTGCCGCCAGGAAAAATGGAAGTAAACAGAAGAGAGTAGAAGACAGGACAGATAAACAGTAAGAGATAAAGACGAAGATGTAGGGAGAGAGTGATAGGAAAAGGCGACTGCCGATTTCCCCTGGGTGGGTCAGCCCAGGGGTGCCGTCTACGTGAAGCCGGGGCCAAAGGGGTGTGTTGCCTCTGCCGGGGGGCCTTAAAGGTCCAATCGCCCAGCGTCGGCTCAACCCCCAGGATCCCCTTTTCCCCGGACACGGCAAAGCCACACACGGCTAGGTGTGGGGGGGAGCCGAAACTCCCCCGTTAGCTTGGGTCCGTGGTGTCGCTACACACCAAACGCCTACTCGCGCAGGCGCCCCTGCGGGGTAATTTTAACACATTCTGACTAATTTACCTCTAGATGAACCCAACGATACTACTATACCTGGTACGATTTGTGCATGGGCTTATTTTATATGTACTCTCTTAGGTACCTTCTAGGCATTGTACACCAGTGACAAGGTATCCAAACTCTTTATTTGTACTTTTTATTTAATCAAAAAGGTACCCTCCTACTGCACCCCCCCCCCCTCCAAAAAAAAAAGTTTCTTGCCTTTAAAAAACAAGATCCCCATGTCAAAATGCTGCGTTCAGAGACATCCCTTGTTTGAGTACAATGGTAATTGCTTCAACTTTATCTTTCCATGTGCTTTTTGCTAACACAATTCGTGATTATTTGACTATGCCGGGCAAATTTTTCACAAATGACTCAGACATGGCACAGTTTTTTATTTTTCACACTTTTGTGCATTTTTTCATCACACAATTAGCATTAATTTTTCTTAACTATCAAGCACATGCAAGTTTTCCATGAATATGAAACCAAAGCTGTTGTTAAAAAAAAGGTTTCTAAATTTTTTTTAACTTTAAGGCATGCGCATTTGTATCAAACACAATTGCGGCTTTCACACAAATATTCACATTTTTTTTTACATTTCACTGTGTTTACAGCTCATATTCATTCAAAGGCTAATGTGTGCTGCCAAATGAGCAAACTGCAGTAGTATACTATAACCTGAACCCATATACTCAACACTGAGGATCATTCACCATATTTTAACTAACATGATTATTTAGGCACTAAAGAAAACGTCAATGAAATCTTGGTCAAGTAGCTCACGTCATCTTCTAAAAATGTATTAATTTTCTTAAAAAGTGATGTTTGATAAGAAAAGGAACAAGGCACCAATAATACGAACACAAGAAATGACACAAATTAACACTGCACCGCTTCTTGCCCGAATAGAAAGCATGTTTTTTCAAGCATTGGTAGTAAAACTGCTAACAAGCTCTACCAACGAATTTCCACACATTTCGTGCCCCCTTTGTGTGACTGACTTCTATTTCGGACAACTGTATGTCTGCATTGTTAGCATTATCCAATGTGGCAATTAAATGAAGCATTAAAAATGCAATGATATTTTCAGAATTTCTGAACACAGACAGATTAATGTCAACAAAACCATTTCAATCCACTTTTTGTTCCACATAAAAATTCAACGAAAATTTACAATATTTCCTTTTCTTAATTTTATCACCACAATCTGAAAAACCAACAGGTACTGGTTTTACCACCTTGAGGCAACTACACGTATATGCGGATTGTGTATGCCATACGTGGGGGAGGGGGTGTTTGCACCAGCTGTGAAGTTGTTTTCATCTTATGGCACCCATGTGCTTTAATAACGTAGTTAGCTTAGCTGCTGCTGCTGAGCAAGAGTTGTTCCACTGGCGAGGTGTTGCGTTGGCTGCGTGGAGTAATGTGGAGTGGAGTTAATTCTCTTAAGAGGCTTGCTCTGGCCATCGGTGGTCATCTCACGCACTGGGCCCCTGGGAACTATACTTGCTGCCGTGGACTTCCGTACAGAGTTTTAACGTCTGCCATGCCGCATTGGTGCTACTTTGTCTGAATTGTGTTGTTGTGCTGGCACTGGGTTATTTCTCGCGTTAATTTACAATATTCGGCTGGCAGGCTCACCATTGTGTAAAAGCTACAAATGGTCCATGTGTACATGGTACTAGAGCACGTACTGTGTCTGTTAGTTTCAGGAACGGCTTTCCAAGACCACACATATAGAAAGACTGCCCTTGAGGTAAATGTGACCGATACAGCTCGGCTTAGCTCAACACTGTCTTCATACTTTTTGAAGTTGACAATCTCAATGCGAAATGGAAGATGAGGCTGTCAGCGAGACTTACCTTTAGAGTCTGGGGGAGCACTCTCGTGGTCGGCGGTGCTCAGGGCCCGGGGGGAATCGTGGGCTGGGACGCCCGCTGCAGCTGCGGCCTCATCTGCGTATTAGAAATCCAACAAAGATCACTTCCTGCAAGGATTGTTGTTAAAGGCTGCATGAAGGAGAGGCCGGAGAGCATAACTTTATCGTGGGAAAAATTGGTTCACTAAGAAACACATGTTTGAATGGCCACAGAAATTTAGGAGAGATAGTATTTGTTAATTCCAATGAACCGAGGGCACAAAGATTGAATAAAAAAATTTTAAATTAAAAGTAATAGGTCTTATTAGCCACTCGGAGATTTAGGATAAATGGAACTCAGAGGGTCCATGTGCCAAAACCATGATACGATTATGAGGTGCTCTGCAGTATGGTCTCCGCATCAATTTTGACCAGACAGATTTCCTTCACTTGCAGTAAAGTGCATCAGCATTTCTGCAGCCAGCCACAGCCACAAGTGTCAAACTCATTACATAAAGCTACACAACATCACACGGATAGAAAACAACAAGCACAAACCTAAAGAGGCAGATCTGTTAAGAGGGAAGCAACAAGCTTAAAATGAGCAGAAATTTAAATATGTCGTTGAATTCGTAACCTGTAAACTTTTCTGGCTGACTGCCCTTCCTGAACAAAGCGAACACAATTTATATGCACACTGTGCTGCATCAATTTGTGCATCTTCTATCAGAGCTGACGTTTCTGGTACAAGACAACACATAACCATGCAGTAATGCAAATAAAGATGCCTACTCCACTGCCAAATCCAACCATTCATAGCCAACAGTACTGGCTATTTTCTGTGACAAGTGACTGGAAAACAAAAATTAACAGGAAATGCGCTTTACATAATAGGAACCCTGGTACTTCCGCTTATATGCGCTAAGATTTCCTAACCTTATGCTGTTCAGAATGCTGCTTCTCTTTTTACTGCCACCTACTGTAAAAATACTACAGCCTGTATATTCAACGCATATGAACAATTTCTTGCCCCGCTTTTCCTGCTTTTCATAATGCAAAACGCTGGCAGTTGTACGAGACTTAATTAAAAAAAATGCTAGCATAAAGACACTCAACAGCGACAGCCGGCGTCAACCACATATGAATACGCATACATGTGAAATAGTGACACAGCAAGTTGCATGCCGCAGTGACATAGCTGTACCGATCTTTTTCGAATAATACAAAGAAGGGAGGGCCAACTGGGTACTGTTGAAAAGGTCAGTTTAAATCCACAAGTCCCTTAAGGCAGTACCAATTTGTTGCTTTATGCACTATGCATGATACGCAGCCGATGAGGTATGATTATCGGTAAACACACACACACACATCTTATCCATGCGGCACCAAAGAGTCAAGTGCAACTCATAGCTGCCCTATTTAGTGCACGACATAAGGGGACTCAGAACAGTACCTCGAGCTCTCAACGGGGCTGGACGATCTTCGGTTCCTCTGCGCTGAGGGTAGACTCCATTCACAGGTTGAGCTGTGTTCTGGCAAACACCCAGAAAACAGATTTACGTTAACAGGATGGCAGACTTGCCAAATACGTAGCTGTTCATTTTACATAAAGCGCGAATGAACAATGACAGAGCAAGAAAACAGGATGGCCACTTCGGAAAACTGAAAGGAAGGTCCACTTGTGCTTTACGTTAAATGAAATTTACGTTGTAAGCGGCGTTCCCCTGAAACAGGTGCACAGCTCAGTTGCTCACCTTAGCGATCTGCAGCAGCACAATAGTGTGCTTGACTGTTTCCAGAAGTGCCTGGGGAAAAGAAAAATAAAAAAAGTGAAGTGAGTAAATTTCGCTTGACGTTTACAAAAAAAGATAATAATGAAAGAACCAAGTTCGCTCTTCGCATTTAAGCTTGCTTGAGTTTGCATGAAAAACCTGAAACAAATTTTGCAAAATTGCGGCTGGGTTCAGTCTAGCTTTATGTAAAATTTTGGCCGAATTTCGTAAATTCGGAGCCGCAATGATTCTACAACGGGTGGCATCTCCGGGTGTACTTGACAAACTAGTGAATTACTGCAATCGAATTTCGCACTAGGTAGAAAAAGAATGGCCTTTTTTTAGTTATGCAATTAATAATAACAAGGATCACCTAGCTGCACGCGTACAAATCTCGAACTTGCATTCTCTCAATGACCTTCACCGCTTGAAGACATTAATATTACCACCTCGTAAATATATTAAATATATATAAAACTGAGATTAGAGCGCGCCCGCGTGTACACGGTGAATAAGAGGTTTTTCGCGATCGGCGAACGGACATGTGTGCGCACTCACGTTGGCATTGCTCCCGATGCCGGACAGCTGCACTTTCTCGCGCGGATCGGCAACCTTGTCGATGCTGTACTCCAAGTCCTGTCGACGAGACAAACGAAGAGAGAGAGCCACAGTCACCGTTTCTGCACACACTTTCCGATCGCACGTCGGACCGCTCCAGCTGGCAAGCAGCGATCGGCGGCGGTCGTCGTGCGGGAAAGCCACCGTGCCACGAAACGTGGTCGAGTCCAGCCGCGGCTATTCGTTGTGGCACGGCGGCGGCCTTGAACGGCGATTCAACGCGTGGGAGAGATCCGCGGCGCCACCAGAAGGAAAGCAAGACGGGGAAGTGCGAACATGATCACCTCCGTCAGCCGCGGACCGGCCCTCATCAGTAGCATCGGCCCACCATCCTTCATTTCCGCGCAGAAACAATTGCGACTTCCGATTGGTTCGCTCGGGTCACGTGGCGCGAGTCCTTTAAAAACGGAGCAGTGGCATCCGCGTTTCCGTCCGCTAGCCCCAGAGATGCCGTCCGCGCAATCACACAAGTGTTGCCACATCATCGTGTTCTCTTCGAGCCGAGCGCAACAACAACACTGCGGTGCATCGATCCGCCGCAGCGGAGGCCAAGCGGGGAACTAAGAAAAAGGTCTCGCGAGGCTTTCCCGTAAACAGCGTTAGCCCGCGCAGCCCTTCACCACACGTAAGCCACAAATTTCCTGCGCATAGCGTAAACAAATCGAAGCCGATTTTGCGACAGCGCTAGCCGTTTCGCGCAAGAGCGCCATTGTCGATCCGAAACCGAAACCCAGAGCTGCCGCAGCAACGGCCGAGAAAACGTGGTTCGCGCCTCATCCGCGAAGCGACAAGCGCTTTGAAATTTTCGAGGAACTAAGAATCAATAATGTCCTCCTCCAGATTCTCGTAAACTTAAAGCTATCAAAGCTCCATTCTCGGGAGATGAAAAAGGAAGAGAAAAAGTCACACACGGCGATAGATACTGCAGATCACACACATTAAACGACACAACGTGAGGCACGTGCATGGTGACTGGAGATAAATAACGCTAAAGCTAGTGTTCCGGAGCGCGATTCACGATGAACTGGGCGGTTCACGTAATTGCACACACGGACTTCTGCTAGACGTTTATCTAGATTTCGCTGTCAGGTGCCTCACGAAGCAATGAAACACATTACATGGCACATACTCTGTATGCACTAAACTTGATTGCTTTCGCTGACCGGAAAACAACGTTTTATATGCAGTCAGTGCTAACCCATCTAAAGAATTGGGAACAGTAAGTAAAGACAAGGCAACTCACAAGGCATAAGGAAATTATGAGCCAAAGCGATGTTAAACACGCAGAAATGCACCATTAGCTCAACAGTTTCTGTCAAATTCAAGACTGTGCTGCCGAACTAGCCATACATACAACTCTTACCTTGCCATCCCTTCACTCAGTCTTAGTTATGAAGCCCTCAAAGCAAAGGTATGTCACGCAAATGCTTGCAAAAGATGAGTTGCCTCACTGAGACAGAAGCTGCCTTTCCAACATGCAGACATGGCTTCTTAGCCGTTATCTTTCCATGGCGCATCTTAACAGCGGGCGTATTGCACTATGGCGGCAGAAACAAAGAATGAAGAAAAAGATAATGAGAGAGATAAGACCACTCCCAACTTCCTCAGTGTGAGGGAGTCATTTTATCAACACGCTGCATCCACAACACCCTAAAGCGGACAGAAAACAACATGCGTTCACTGTGCCCTGGGGACAGCCAGTGCACAAAACAAGCACCCTACGGGCTACTTTTTAATTTCTTTTTCACACTGTATGAAAGAGCTTTTTTATTTTTGTAGTTTAAATGTAAACCAATGAACAATAAAGAGGGATGTTCATAACTGGGCTAGGATTACCAAACATAAAATAATTACATGCTACTAAAGATGAAAGTTCAGTTACACTCTAATTAACGAAGTGTAGGCGACAAGTCAGCACCAATCACACAATTGATGCACACAATATTCACACAACTTTTGCAGTTTCAAAAAAAAGCACTGTGTGCATAAAAGCACATACAAAGCTTTGCTACGAAGAATGTTACCTGCACAATACGTGTAAGGCACACTTGCCTAATGAGTGAAGAAATGCGCTAAAATAGACTTTTATAGAGAATTACATCAGTACAAGTGTTACATACTCCTGAAAGTAGCACAATATAGTAAATTTAGTTAGTGTGTTCCGATAGATCAGTAATGCAAAAAAAAAAGTAACTGTTTCATGTATCAGTATTGCACCAAACAGGAAACATGACCGAGTGAGTCGAGTTTCAGATAACTTCAAATAGCACATAAATGAACATAGCGATGATGGCACGGCACATGCAACTCTACTTGGTACGTTTCTGATGGGTCACAAGTCTTGAAGAAATTGGCTCCCTACCCTGATTTGTTCGATGAGAAGCTGCAGATACGAGTCTGCTTCGGTGAGCTTGGTGTCAAAGTTGTGCTGTGTCGGCGCCACAATACCCGTCTGATCCCACAGACGCTGAAAATGCACAAGTGTGTTGTATGAGAAACGTTTTGCCCGCAGAAAGCCTGTGTGATGGACGGACGTTGTAAGAAATGTTGGTTTTGCACATTTCAAGGAACAGGTAATGTGAAACGTTGGATGAGAAGAAAACAGCTGACAGACTAGATACTTACGGAGTTTGACAGCTGACAGACTAGAAACTTACCGAGTTTGGTTGCCGCTGTAACGTATGCCTCAGGATCGTATCCTCCAGCGCACGCACCCATCGCTCTCGCTCCTCTGCGTCGCGCGCTGCATGACGTCCGAAACAATACAAGCGACGGTCTTCACAAAGGCGACATGGGCACTCTCAAAGCGACAGCTCTGGTTACTCATGAGCGGAAAAGCGCCGACACGTGCGCCGCATTCCTTGAGCGAAGTCGGCCAGGCTCGCTCACCTTGGAAGTGAAAGATCTTGCGGTCCACGCGAATCGTGAAGGTGCTGTCGTCTTCATCGTCGATTCCTATAACTGCCCCCTGCATCGGCCGGGCGCGAATCAGTGCGAACGTAAAAAATGGAACGTCGCTCAATCAACAAAGCTTACCTGGAGTCGCACACAGCCACGCCGGGCTCCCCGGGCCATGTTTTCTTTAGACTGAAAATTTTGAAGCAAGGAGGCAAAGGAAGCGTTGAAAACGATTCAGACACCGGCTTCGTGCGCTGCGAATGCAACCTTCCCGAAAGCATGCAACTACGCCCAAAACCGATGGGTTGCGCAATGCACGGCTACGTCGTCGAGACAAATGAATACGTACGGTGTAGTAGGACAACAGCCCCGCGTTGTCGTCTAGCACAAACCAGCGATACTGCCAGCCTTTCATGACGTTTGTCCATTTGCTAAGCGGTCCTTCGACGCTTGAAGCAGCCATCTTCACCTGCCGATCATGGCACACAGGGTTGCGAGGCGGCTCGTCCGACATACCGCACAGCAGCATCATAGCCAGCCCACAACAGTTTACAAAAAGGATCAACGCTTTTGTTCGCGGGAACGTGCTGACTTGCGGTGGTTATGAAATAGCGGGAAGGATACTTTATGAGTCAACGAATTCATTGTTATCTCAGGTTTGATTGGTGACTGATAGATGAATGTACTGAAAAAAAGACAACGCCCACTTAGCCAATGCAGTTTCGGTTTCGGTTTAAATTGAGCGCGTGTTGTGGACGCTGCGGTAAAGATATCGTGGCTGTGCTACTTACGTTGCCTTCTCACTGTGAACGCCTTTTCAGTTCCTCCGTGAAGCATTCCAGTCATTCGGGATTGCTCATTACAATACACCAAACATGGCAGCGGGCGTTTCTATAATATCAAAGCAAAGTTTATTTTATTTAAAGTTTTGTTATATGGCGCAAATCTGTTGGTTGTGGTGTGAATTTTGTAAGAGGACTACGTTCTTCGCCCGTTTCGCTCAAAGAAGCACTTGAGACCTGTGGTTTACTGCATTGTTTAGAATTAATAATTATTGCAGTGCACTGGTTTTATGCCTAACCATTGCAGATGCGGGCCAATTTACGAAAGTGGAGTGATTCTGATGTCTGCTGGTAGTTGAATGTCTTCCCGAAAAATAAGAATAAACAACGATGACACATGGTTTCTTTAAGGAAGAAAAAAAAAGGAAACAGTATTGATGCTTTATTATACAGTGAGCACAAAACCACGAGGACCGCTACTATTTTCTTACAGAGTTTTGAATAGTGGTGCATGCAACTGCACGCATCATCAAACACTTACGAGAGTCGTCGAGCACGTGCACCAGTGATGACAATTAATGAATGATTCGAGAACTAAAGAGACGTAGTTGGTGAAAAAATGCATAAATATAACTTTATTCACTCTGTGTTTCTTAATATCCGAAATTAGGCAGCTACCAAGAAATCGTGTAGCTCTGAGAGCTAAATGAATATATGAGTAATATAAGACATTTCTCACGAAGCAGTGAAGTTCTAAGGAAACAGGTATAATCTGTACGAGTTAAATACGCTATTGGCACTTTGGAACCTTATAATGAGCGTATCATATTTCAATAACAGGTCAATAAATATAAAGTAGAATATGTCCATTAAATTGTAGAGACTATGAGTGCATGGCATCATACAAAAGCCAAACGTTTGGTGGAAAGACTACTGGAAATATTCACACACACACACACACACACACACACACACACACACACACACACACACACACACACACACACACACACACACACACACACACACACACACACACACACACACACACGCACACACACACACACATTGTAAGCATGCATATATATATATATATATATATATATATATATATATATATATATATATATATATATACATACATACATACATATATATGGTAATAATTATTTATGTATATATATTTATATACTTCGTTTTCACGTCAATGCAAATTGATGAATGACGGCTCCATCAATTCCTCCGCTCCTGGCTAATGTGAACACTGCGCAGTACTATATCCACCCCTTTTTAATGTTTAGTACGTAACTTAGCATAGTTACTCATTTTTAGTGTTTTAGCATTGCCCAATAAAAAATGGGGCTAACGAATAAATGTTAAACTTTTCTGATTGTTTTGTTGCAAAGCAAATTTCAACCAGATAATTTGTAACAAAACTTCAGGTCATTAAAATAGGTGTCTTCTAAGAGAATAACCCCGTATAGAAGCAGTGATCTTATATGAATAACGGGCATATGCATTTTTATGGCAGTTTATGGCGTATATATGCCATGAACGACCCTGAAGGGAAAAGAAAAAAATAATTCGAATTTGTGACAATGTGAAATAAAAGGATACACTCGAAAGAAAAGATATATGCGTGAATTCTGCTCCGTAATCTTCTGTTGACTTTGCGTGTTATCTTATCACCGTGCTTTCCCGAGTCCTTAATGGGGTATCAGGGGTGTCATTTATGTGAGGTGCCTAGGTGTGATATTTCCTCACCTACATGAGGTGAGCGTTCACTACCGCAAGCGTTTCCCACTCACTGTGTAGCGGATACTGGCAGCACTTTTGAATGCACGTATGTATATTATGTAAAGTGAACGGAGGGAGGACAGCCACCGTAGCTTAGTGGCAGAGCTTCTGGCGTGTTTTCCGAAGGTCGCAGGTACGGCCCCTGTTGCCAGCAAGTTATTTTTTTTGTCCTCTACAATTTCGTTAAACTTATATTACGGTTATTCCATGACAGCATCCCCTGTACTTTCCTCGGCATCACTGTTTGTTAGTTCTCATTAACATTGTGTCTAACGAACGAAACAAGCCCCTTAAGTTTACGCTTCTTTCCTGATTTTTCACAATAAAAATGTGTCTTAATAACGTTCATTCCACCCATTACAAAAAAACACGGTAGCCGCAGCTTTTATTAAAACAACATAATGAGAAATTTGTTTTCGAGGTTATCACTGTTCTGTTCTTGCTTAAATTTATAAAAAAAAAGATATCCCCCTTTTTCGTCCATATTACCCAACGAAGCGTTTCGCACATTCGCTTTACTGATTTGTTTAGAATGATTAACTAAATTCCGTGGTTTTATGCCTCACCATTGCTACAGTGCAACAACACTCTGCTATCACGAATGTTAGCTGATTTGCGAAAGTGGGCCGATACTGATGTCTGTCGGCAGTAAAATGCCCCGACGAATAACAAGCACAAACATCATTTCCCAATGCTGCATCGATAAACGAGGACGACACAAAACAAACCAAACCAACAACAAACAACCTTGTTGCTGGATCATGAAGTGATGACAAAGCCCCGGGGACCACTAGTGTTTTATTTGCATAGTTTCGAATTGGGATGCAGGTGATTGCACGCCCAAGTTCACACGTGCGTGATGATCACAGTAGAAAACGAACTCATAAATAATCGAGAATATCGAGACGTAACCGACGTACAAACACAGAAAGATTTTATTCGCTCTGAAATTCCAAAGAATACGAGGCTTGAGAACTATCCAGTAATCCTCTAGCTCTGCAGAATTCCTGCCTGCATTGGTGGAATGAATATTGCGTAAATCAGCTTTATATTTGTATCACAACAACGGTTTATTTCTCGGGCGCCAACATCTGCGCCGCAAGTGAATCACAGACAGTTCTCGAAAGCTGTTAAAAGATGTGGAATGCTTAGTCCTGGTCGCAATGAGTCCCGCCTATAATCAGCGACTCGAGCAGAGCAGGACGATAGGCCCCGAAAGGAAGTGGTCGAAATGCGAAATCGGTCATCGCGGAATTAATCATACGATCGGCGATAGCTAGGCCGACAATGTGCGCGCCATCCTAGATGTAAGTGCTCTGGAACGAGCGGGGCGGAGTCCAGTCAACGAAGACGCCGTCGTCGGAGGCGGTGTCCCCCGGCGCGGGATGTTTGCAGCGCTCGAACTCTTCGAGCTCCATGGTCGAGGCTGTCGAACTCCTGAACGGGCCATTGCTGACATCCAGACTACGGCGCTTCCTGCGATCCAAATATAAGCGGCGGCGGCGTAAATAAAAAAAAATAGCGACCATTTTGTTCATATACGTATGGGTTGTGTTTTATTGACTTAAGAATTAAATGATGCTTTAAAATAAAGTTTGAATGAAACGAGCATGGGTTCCCAGGTCGCGAGCGATGGCATCGTTCTATTCAGTCTTCTCTTAATCGGTCGAGCGGCGTTTGCAATTTTCATGGTCTCGCACAGCTGAGGGGTATTGAATGCGAGTGCACACTCAAAAATAATCACCCCTCCGTCATAGGAATTGGTACTACAAGAAAGAGAAACGTGCCTTCGCTCTTCGCAGATGCAGTTGAGCGGTTTGTTTTGCATTGTTTCTCCGCGAGGGCGAATGGGTGAATGCTATAGAATCAAATTGTAATGTAACGCAAAGACCGGCAACCAGCTCGAAACTTGAATCGTGCTCCTCGGGCAGAAAGGGTGCACAAAAAGAACATACGCAGAAGGAGCGCGATCTGATAACCGTCACGGCTCGACACCTAAAAGCGCTCTGGTCGAACACAAAGCGTGAACTCACAAATGTCACAATTGTTTCTTATCGGTGTGTGAGCAGCGTGCTACTTTCACAAACCCGGCTGCCGTATCGAGGGAAGCAATCTTCATGCTCTCTGTAACTTCAACGTGCACTTGCGCAAAATGCGCACGACATATACAAACCACCCTGATCACGAGATAAACGCACGAGTGACCACGCCATGTTGAGGCACGCGCACATCGCAACGTGTGGGGCGATGACCCTTAAGCTCGCCCTTCGCACCACCTCGCTGGTGATAACAACAACACGCCGAAGCCATCTAGCCCTGAGTACCACCAACGGTAAATGGTGTATATATAGATAGCATGCCACTATAAAGCTGAGGAACCTACGCTTTGTGACCGAGTTAATTCGTGCCGTTCGCGCTGCGAAGTTAGAGGTCGTAGGTTCGACTCGCGGTGACGACAATTCTTTTTCTGTTTTTTTCTTTGCCATGTGCTGGTGCATATTTTACAGCGTCATATTCGTGATGGAAATACGTCAGTGGAGTCATGGTGCAACCCAGCATAACACCTTCGTGTTAAAAAGAAAGTAATTCAAATTTGTTTTAAAGCTCAATCTCAAGGCGGAACACTTGCTAGGGTTGTCTCGCCCCCAAAGCCTTAGCACAAAAATGGTCAGAGCTTCCCTCCTCCCGCCATGGTTTAACGCCGATGGTAAGTGGGAAGGAGAGAACGAGCAGGAAATGTCGCGTTGTATGCCATCTCTATACAAGCATTTATGTACAAACATTTATGTAGCAGCAACAAGCTTAGACGGCTAAGGTATAACCGATAGTTTGCCACAGCTATGATCTCGATCTTTAGGCACGCGAATAGAAATCTGCCTACACAAAGAAGATAAAAGACTGCACGAACGTCATCTACCGAGTGGTATGATCTATAGTGCTGTCTCTTTAATCTGTCTTTTTTTCATTTTTCAGTAGGCATCAAAGTTCCATATCGATGATAAATCCCCATGGCCTGTTGTAGGCCTTATACATGCAGCATTGACTATTATTTCAATCACAGCCCCGTACACTAGCATTACTGAAATGGTGGAATTGTGGGGGTAACTGCGCACAGTTCACACGTTTTCGGAATTTCAAGTGCGATTTGAAGACAAGCTTATTTGTTACAAGGACATCGATACTTCCGTTTTATTGACTTTTTCTTGAAACAAGAAAGGAACCGTAGTAAGATGAAAGTTGGGGAATCGGTACGGGGTCATCAACTCCAAAAAATTAACGCCGAGATCCGCGTGTTAAGTTCTACCATGCTCTCGCGAACTGTGGGCTCTGATCTAATCAAGAAAGAAAAGGAGTGCGAAAAAAATTGGCCCCATATCTGCATGATTTACTGCGAATGTCGTCGAAAGACGACAGTACTCCGTCTGGGGAGACTGAATAAAAAACGTTTATTTGATGTTCTGCGCGAGAAAACTGGCGAGTGGCATTCTGGAGGCGCTACGTGAGACATTAGCGCCATACGGCAGTGATTTTTGAAAACGAAAGAATGGCCCCTGATATTGCGAGCGTGCGGCGTGCGTAATCTCGGAGGCCATAATTAGTAGAACGCAAGGCCACGGGTAGGTGGCGGCAACGTATGGTCTAAGCTAGAGCGCCTCGATACCCGTTCAACCTGTAGTCTTCGCAAAGCGCAGGAAACACCCGCCTTTCGTGCATAGCGCCGCATTGTCAGCACAACGCAGTAGATGATACGGTCCGTAGAATTACTCATGTATGCCTTTTCTAGTATAACGAAACGCACCGAAAATATTGACGTGTTCATACGGCGCCTTAGATATGCGCAATATTTGCTTTTCAATTGATAATGCGCACACGTATGAACGTAGAACCCAGATCAAGATTGATGGGCGTTGAGGATGTGGTTGAACTTTAGACGTTTCGGTTATTATTTATTTTATTTATTTGGAATATTACCCGCTGCGCCATGGATATTAGGCACTATTGCGGGCAGCGCAGTGACTCATGGAATGAATCCGTAGTCCTGCGGCCAACTAAATCAGGTGGTAACATATTACATTCGACAATGGCTTGCGGAAAAAAAGAATGCTTAAACAGATCCGTTCTGGGGTTGTATGGCCGTACTTTAAATTTGTGGCCATGACGAGAGGATTGATAATGCGCTGGTTTTAAATATTTTGTTTTCTTGTTATAGATAGAATAAAATAGGTTCAATCTTAGATTACGTCTTTGATCTTGTAAGTATTGCCAACTAAGTTCTCTTTTCATACATTGGGAGCTTTCAGTTCGGTTATATTTTCCCACAACAAATCTTGATGCTATCGACTGAATGCGCTCTATAGTGCACAGTTGTGTACTTTGTGAAACAGATCCCACACAGGACAGGCGTATTCCAGTATTGGTCTGAGATAGGCGTAATATGCGGCCTGTTTAACCTCCTTGGTTAGATGGTTAACATTTCTTTGTAAAAAGCCTACGGCTTTTCCAGCTCTGCTGAGAACACAGTCAGACTGGCAGACAGAGAGACCAAAATTTCTGCGTTGAAGTAGCCCAAGAAAAGCTAACGTCTTAAAAAAAAAAAAAACACCAGGCCTGCGGGGAAGGCACAGCACAGTCACAGCGAAAACTAGAACGGTCTTTAAGAGCCTTTTCAAAACACTCATTGGGCTACTACTGCAAACACACTTGCTTGATGCCCACTAGGGCATTAATAATAAAGTTTTTTGGCTATAGTAGGCCGGCATTCGCGTTGCTGTTTTTCGTCATTTTTCTGAGAAGCGTGGTATCCGCTAAACTCTTGCAAAAAATTTTTCGCCAATTGTTCACGGAGTGAACAATTGGCAAAAATGAGGCTGACGACAATGAGGAATTATGGCTGAAGCTAGTGGGTATGCGCCAAAGTTAATAGGGGAACAAGAACAAGCTTTTGTAATGGGTTGGAGCACTGGACGGCCCACTCGTTACGCTATTCGCATTGTGTGACGATTGGTTATTATTTCGCTGTTTTAAAACGCTTTATAAGTCGTATTAACGCGATTGCTTTCCCGACATCAAGCATGCCTAAGGCGAGCTTGCCAACAAGTCACAAGCCCCGGCGAGGCTCAGTGGTAGAATACTGGGCTGGCACCCAGCAGACTCGGTTTCGAGCCCCACTGTGTCATTGGTGCAAGGTTTTTTTTTTTTTAAAGAAGATATTAAAGACGATAGTCTTCCTTGGGCACCTTCGACGTAAAAATTTTGGTATGTCTGTACATTTGTCGGTTTGTCCACGCTTAACGGTACTGGGTAATGCGAACGGACCAGCCAATCCCCCCAAACAGCCGACCCCATCCGCAGTGCCCACGAATGTTGCTCAAGGTTTAGCGTTATTACTTGTGCGTTTGTCAAATAAAAAGCAACTATTGCACATATCTGAGGCACCATAACAACACGTATATACACTGTATGTGCGTCTTTTACTAGAAAAGGCATACATAGGTAATTATAAGGACCATAGCGCTTATCACGCTGCGCTGACGATGCAACGCTTGCACGAAAAGGCGAGTGTTTCCAACGCTTTGCTAAGACGACACGGTAGTGGCACCTACCCGTCGTCTTGCGTTCTACCCCTTATCACCTCTGAGACGGGCGCGCACACCCGTCGCAGATCCACGCGCTTCGTTTTCCAAGAAAACTGCCAGATGGCGCTCATGTCTCACGTGTGACGTGACTTGATGCGCTCGTTCGCCTCCGCTGCATGCTCGAGGCACTCTAACGCAGCGCCTCCAGAATACCATTCACCGATTTCTTACGCAGAACTTCAAATAAATGTTTTGTTCCCTCTCTCCACACGCAAGATTATCGTCTTTCAAACACATCTGCAGATTAACATGCAGATACGGGGCCAATTTTTTAAATATAATTTCGCGCACTGTGGTTACGGACACCGATGGTGGCGGACAACTGCGCGTGACCGGAGCTGTGATCTCATAAGAGCTTTTGCTGTAAAAAGAAAACACGAACGTAATTACAGAAAAGCCAGCTTCCCCGCGACAATAAGTCATACTGAGGAAAACCCATCTTTCATGAAACGGCAGTGCTAGGTGAAACCCTAGCAATCTACGCAGGTGCAAGCATGGATAACCTTCTGGCTTTACAAGCGCCGTATATCTAGGCTACCGCATCTAAAAGACCACAGTCTATTCCTCACATTCGGTTTGTTCCGTAAACGTGACATCAAAGGCTAGGCGTTTTATGATGATTTAATTCACTCACTCCCACTCACTCACTCACTCTCACTCACTCACTGATGCACTTACCTACGGCTGACGATTATCACGAGCGCCACGTTGACCACAAGTAGAAAGATGGCAACGCAGAAGACAACCATAATCCATAGAACCATGGATTGTAGATACCTAAAGTTGTCGTTCTGCACCGACGCACCCACTGCACGAAGAATGATCGACACGTCGGCTCAATGTTTCTCTCATGTCGTGCTTCTGGAATGCAGTTGAACCGCGTTATAATGAAGCCAGATATAGCGAATCATCGGTTATAGCGAACTATATAAGGCATTGGTTAACCGCATTTCATTTCTATGATATTTGTATTTTTTTACAATGAAAACGAAAACGCGAGCGCTGCCACGTTATCAGCTGTGACTAAGGGCAATTTGGTTTATGCGAAGGTCAGAAATCCAAGGGTAGCGTAAAAAAGCAAAATAACTTTTGATACACAACTCAACTTTTTTTTTTCAAAATGTGGTCGCGATTTTAAAAATTTGCTTTTTAAAGTGCGATCACATCTTTCTTCAAATAAATGAGGACGCGGGCCTGTTTTGTCAAACGAACTTCATTGTGTTGTAATTTGAACTTCTCATGTCGCATTTCGTTTAGCTTAAAATGCCAAGAGGAGACAGGTAAGCACTGCTTTGTTTATAGTCGGCATCAAGCCTAGAATAACTAGTTTTAAGTGCGTGGCACTGTAAGGGCCTGGCTTGTCGTTTATCCATAGATCTCATGCGGCGTGATCACGCTCAATATTAAGTGGTTAATGCAAGCGTAAAACAAAACTACTAGTGCTCAAAACCAGGAGAAAATAAACGAATGAGGTCTAAAACAATATAATGAACAATAACAACCGAGGAACAATCGTTATAGTTGAACTAAAATAACCCAAAAACTTCGGAAAGATGTGGCTGACTCCCGCACCACGCAAGAGAGGGCGCCACCGCCTCGCAAAGCACGTGATCGGTCTTTCCATTGGTGCTACATATGAAGGGAGAAACAACTTGACGGAACACGCTGCAGACGACACGCGTCTCAGCTGTCGTGACGAGCAGGAAATCGATAAAGCAAGGCAAAAAGTAGCACGCATGTCGCACATCAACTTTGGGAGTCTTCCTAGCAAGACTCTACTCGTGCCGGGGAAACACTACATACTTACATCAAACATTGACGTCATTGATGGTTTGGTAAACGCTGCAGTGGAATCTTTATACGATCGGAAATCACTGGGCGCCCGTGCTGCGCGCTTTCTAAAGTTTTACCCTAAAGGTTAACGAAGGACTTAACGAAGAGAGCTGTAACGTGGTAAAGTGTGAGGGAATTCACAGATTCATGATCTTCAGCCCGAACCAGGTAAGTATCCACAGGTGGGTGTTGGAGAGTTCAACAGCTTTTTTCTCCCTATCCCATGAAAAAAAGTTCTGGCTAAATTTCTGACCTAAAACACTGACGTTGAATGCACTGTCGGAATTCATGACGTCAAGGCGACTTGGAGCTGGATTATCAAGTAGCCATTCCCACCGGTGTTCTATTTACCACGGTTTCTCAAACGGCGACAGTGGCTTTCTATCGTTTATTCGGTTACGTTAGTGTCCTTTTAACATAGCTCGGATAAGCTTATAGGATAGAAGCGTACCGGGTCAGTCTGCGTGCGTTCCCCTTACCCAATGAGACCTTGGAAAAGTGGACCGCGAGGGCAGGGCCGTGTCCCACGCTCGTGGCCGCCCTCACAGTGGCGGTGTAGCTGCGTCCGTTTAAGAGCTGCGGCAGCAGCAGGTCCCTCACGTCGGCTCCCACAACCGTGGCTAGGAGAACGGAACCCTCATCCTCTGTGCCGTTGTCGGCCTGCACCATTACTGTAATCTAGAGACAGGAAATCCAAAACAGAGGTTCAGTGTATACTAGAGTTCACGCAAGAAAAAAAAAAAAAACTTCGCGCAGCCCATATTTAAGTTCGGAAGCTAAAAAGGCGCAAAGAACGAATAAGAAGCGTGAAGGAGACGAATGACACGAGCTTACAGCTCGTAATAGCTGCGTGCATGGTTCTGCTTCTAGGCAGACAAATGAAATATCTTTCACAACAGACAAGAAAAACCACCAGCAGATAAGAGAGAGAAGTGATTCAAGTAGCGTGTCCTACCAAAGCGCATTTGTTATCTAAAAAAGTGCCCGTGAAGTTGAAGGCAACAGTCACCGGATTCAAGACAAAACTTTTTATTCAGGTGAACGTATGCCCGGAAAATGGGAAGTCGCGGTACAATCAATACATGCTGCACGCTTATAGCGGCGTATATATGGCGTCGACCGTCGGTTAACCTGATCGGTGGTCAGCTGCATCGGCATTACCACAAGCGGCATGGACCATTCTAGTTTTACAGCTAGTGCTCGCGTAAACTCCCGAAAGAACTTGAGTACGCGCATTCTGTGCGTGAGCTTAATTGATTGGTCTTGAACAAAATCACCAAGCTTCACAAGCATTGTGACGTGGTCTTTAACGAGCATTTCAAGCTTTGTTGGTCACGGTAATCTGGATACATCAAAATAAACCACTTAATACACGTTAAGCAACATCTAGCCGTTTCGCAATTATTTAAAAGCTATCGAACAATACTGAGCACGAGCACGCACCTCGTAACCGGTGAGGACTCCATTGGGTTCTTGGGGTGGTTGCCACGCCAGCCGAGCAGTGGTCTCGTTAACAACAGCGACCTCAAACCACTCGGGCTCCCCGGGTACTGCGAATGACAATTATAATAATGTATAGTTGATTGACTTTCCAACTTTGTATACCTGAAAACGAATACTTAGAAAACAGCGGTTGCACGATAGTTAAGCCCAGTTTCATATCTTTGAAATGCTTCGTTTTGTTACTGCCACCACATGACGAAAACAAGGTTTCAAAAGGGTCTCGAATGACCGAATGGTGCCGTCATCTTCAAAAAGGAATAACATTATTAAAAAAAAAACGTCCAGCGAGTTATTCGGGAATCATGGTGAATATCCCCGCGTAGTTATCGGCCACGAGCTGCTCTGCATGGCGGCTGGCTTGGCCGGCTGGAGGATCCACAGTCGGTCCTTGGGGTCGAAGCTGTACAGTGCAGTCTTCCAGCGCGTTGGGTTCGAGTCTGCGTCCCCGTCTCAAGCTCCACCACCTCTGTTACATTCTTATAACGTATGTTCAGGGTTACCCTGGTCTCGCAAAACTTACCGTTTGATAAATTGATGACGGACATTTAAGATCACTGAACTCAGAAACGTGTAGCATAGCCAAATTTTTTTTCGAGGTGGGCTCAGACATACTTTATGTAGGTTCATGCATGGGTTTGTAGGTGTGCCTGCGTGTATACGCGTGCATAATTGAAAATATTTAAGTAGACCAGGGGTTGACCCCCTGTTCTTGTCTACGCCAGTGGTCACTAGAATATTTCTTCTATCATACTAGTTGAGAAACGGCATTCTGCAGCCCGGGCATGCTTATGGCCGATGCTATAGAAGCACGCAGATCATAACGTCATCTTGGTGCAGCAATACAAAACACTAGAGCACCGCGCCAACATTTAGCATCTTGCATTTCTTGCAGGCTGCTAAATGCCACACACAGTGCTAGCATCGTCGCGAGTGTCTATTAGTTAATTTTTGGTCAACACATGACGTGACAACCAGCAGATCCCGCGACTTCAGCCGATGGCATGTTCGGATATTGATAAATTGGGTCTATACAGGGAGTCAATTGATATGATTGAAGAACCCTGGCTGCTACGTCAGGGGATGCTCCTCCTCCACATCCAACGTTAACCCTATAAAGAATGCATCTGAGCAATCATGTTACCCCTGATATTGCATTCTAAAGAAAATTAAGAAAAGAAAAAGTAAGGAACACGGTGGCATCAGCGGCTGGCTGGGCGCCAATGCCCCCATGTTGCCTCGTATTTCGCCACTGCAACATTCGGCATACATAAAGAAGAGATGACCTGGTAAAGCATGTTACGCCGAAAATGAGAAATAATTAAAACATATGGGAATCTACGCTGGGCATAGTGTGAATGGAAGACTGCGCTTACCATCTTCTGTAGTGCTGACTGTCACACGAGAACAGAGAGGACCTTCTCCGGCACTGTTGACGGCTCTCACGCGCATTGTGTGCTTTTCGAAAGGCAACAGGTCCTGGAGCGTCAAGTTCGTGTCTACGAAAAACACCAAAAGGAAACTTGCTGAATCACTGATCTGAAGGGCAAGGGACAGAGAGAGAGCTTTTGGACACTTAATTTCGCACGACCGTCGGGCCACTCTAATAAATATGGCCGCACTGCACCGTACCATATTACCAATCTATCCAATCTTTCCAACCAATCTATCCATCATTGCGTCCGTACATGCACTCACTCACTCACTCATCCATCTATCCATCCATCTATCCATCCATCCATCCATCCATCCATCCATCCATCCATCCATCCATTCATCCATCTATCCGTCCGTCCGTCCGTCCGTCCGTCCGTACATCCGTCCGTACATCTATCTATCTATCTATCTATCTATCTATCTATCTATCTATCTATCTATCTATCTATCTATCTATCTATCTATCTATCTATCTATCTATCTATCTATCTATCTATCTATCTATCTATCTATCTATCTATCTATCTATCTATCTATCTATCTATCTATCTATCTATCTATCTATCTATCTATCTATCTATCTATCTATCTATCTATCTATCTATCTATCTATCTATCTATCTATCTATCTATCTATCTATCTATCTATCTATCTATCTATCTATCTATCTATCTAATCACTATTTTACTCCAGATACGCTCCATTAGAGACTACGCTGTTCACCTGTGGTATTCGCCCAATGTTCATCCTCTGCTCTCGAGTCAGCGTAGTAAAGGACGCGGTAGAAAAGGAGAGGGCCGTGCGAGTCAATGCAGGAAGGCTCTTCCCAGCTCAGGTGCAGACTCCTCGACGATGCCCACACCACGTGTACATTGCCAGGAGGCTTGCTGGGCGCTGTGGAGAAAGGCCCCAATGGAAAAATGTTGAGCATGCAGCAGTGCAAAAAAAAAAAAAAACGCCTCAATTATTTTTTGGAACCTTTAAGCCAGAAAAGTCGCGGTGATCGAATCGCCTCTAAACAGTTTTGGTACTTCGGTATGAGGTTTATGAAGTGTTATCAATTCGTGTGCTGTGCTCGACGTACCGTTTGAAACGCATCTTGAAAGTGCTCGGCAGGCGTCCGATGTACCACGTATCTGGGTCCTATACTAAAATATCTGGGTAACAGGGTAGCCATCCGGTCTGAGAACTGGCTAACCTCCCTGTCCTTCCTCTTTCAATCCTCCTCCTAATGTATAAAACGTCCGTAAGAGAATATGTCAGCCAATAACGATTCCGACATATGATCATAAGCGTGTGCACGGGGGGTGGAAATGAGAGCTCTGCCCCCCCTCTCTAGTCTCGTAAGCAGAGGTCAAGGGTTGCAAAGGCTGCCCAATACCTCGACTTAACAGGGGAGGGGGCACTGAGATGAACATTCAACCCCCTTTAGGTTGCGCACGCTTATTAATATAATTAGTGATGCCATTTGACGAATGGGAAAACGCACTTTCGATATAGAAGTTTTGTCAATTCAGCCCCTGGTGTTTTATATTGACATGTTATTCTTCTGCTTCACGATGGTCACCCTGTCAGTTAATCACCATTATGTATTAATTATGAAATAGACGATAAAGACAGCGCCTTCTCTTGTTGTTTGAGATCGCTTTGATTGCACTCACGTGCAGCAGCCGTGAGGAAGCCGACCTCCCTCCTTTTGCCGTATCCGTGACCTCTGCTGGCGCTCACACGTGCCTCGTACCACGAGTGCGGTACGAGCCCTTCGACCTGAAACTACACAAACAGAATGCGTGTATAAGGACTCTGTACCTGTTAGCACAACACGTTACTACTGCAGGTAACTTAAAGATGCACGAACATTCCAACCTTTGAGGTTGGTGAAAAGAGCACATCCTGTGGATGAACAGGCATTGCTATATGAAACATCTCCCGTTAAATGTTGGCAGCCATGAAGTGCGAAGCTGCTATTTCACCAGGCCCTATTTTTTTTATACAAAAGCGTTTGCTCACTCAATTCGGAGCTGCCGGCGCCTGCTGTATGATGTCGAACAACAGACAACACGTTATTGGCCAATAGCCGACATCAGCCAAGAGTGGCGTTAGGACCAGACACGCTTCTTGCCACGGGGTGCCGCCACCTGCCACGCCGCTCTCGATGGTCGTACTGAGCCACACTCGCGCGCAGGAATCACAAGAGACAGCGATCGCGTTTCGTCACGTCCAGTGACGTCACTTCCTTTCCCGCGCCATTCCTTTCTGCCAGCGCGCTCTCCATGACCACATGAAGAGCGAAGGCGCTCAAAGCGTGCGTTGAATCCCCGTAACTCTGCTTGCTACTTAAAGATTGAATAAATTTAGTTTTCAGTAATTGATCCGGGATGCAATAAACTCCGATGCTGAGATCACTCGATGATTACTTGGAGAGGTGGTTCAAGACGCCTTTAAAGAGCTCTCAAAAGTGCGCCTACATTCACTTAGAGCAATATCTTACGGATGTTGCAAAGAAAGTATGGCGAGAAAAGGGTCATTTAATTTTATTCGCATAGCTTGCTTTCAATAGAACCGAAAGAATAGAAGAAGCTGATAACTTCTGTCTTCATTTTAGTTGATCCCTAACAGCAAAGCCAGAAGTCGGCTTTATGAGAAGTGCACATGAGGGAAATGTAGGATGATTTATATATAAAGCTTTGAATAATTTCTTCATGCATCTAACTTGCACTCCAGCCAGCGTAATATATATATTCATATCTAATATACGCGTATGGTTTTGAACATATTGATCCTTCATTTAATCTAAGAGATGAGCAAGGGTAGTTCGCGTAAGATAGACATGTAGGCCACAAAAGTAGTAGTCTGAGTTAAGAAGAGATAAACGCGGTAGTGTATCCATGTACAAAACTCAGTTATATTTTACAGTCTTTTTGTGCGCTATACTTGTACTGAATTACAAGTATTCAGGAGTAGTTAAAGTAACGAAGTCAAATTTTATGCTGTGGGGCAGACGGGAATAAGGTAGGGTCGAAAAAAGCTGAGTCGTACGCACCACGCGGTCAGAAATCAATCAACCAATCAATCAATCAATCAATCAATATTCAGTATTAGTTAAAGTAACGAAGTCAAATTTTATGCTGTGGGGCAGACGTCAAAAGGGTAGGGGCGAAAGAAGTTGAGTCGTATGCGCCACTTCGTCAGAAATCAATCAATCAATCAATCAACCAATCAATCAATCACCTGCGTAGATTGCGTGAGGGACACTTGTTCGGAACCCTTGCCACCACATCCTCCCAGGTCTCTAGCAAGGAGAGCCACGCGGTACTCCAGCTGCTGCGGGTGGCGCTCCCCCAAAGGAGCATCCCACGTGATCAAGGCCTCGGTGGCATTCGTCCAGACCACGCTCAGGTGCTCCACGGGGCCCGGAACTAAGTTTGAGACAGCATGAAAACGGTACGTTCGAGCAACGCAATTTCACGTTGTGCGAAGCACGCTGGAACAATTGTACCGACGCCAGTTTCCCGTACAACCAGCAGCCTGTGAATGTTTAAGAATCGGGCAAGTTGAGATTGGTTTTCAACGATGACATGCAATGGCTTTAGGCCTACTTGATGTCTCTGGCCGTTCGCGCAAAGTAATTTGCGCCACTTCAAGTTTTGCATTCAATGCTAACATTGCATGCGTAGATGATATATAGAGGGGTTCACCTGGATTGCGTTCGAGATATCGTGAATTCTAAAGTGTAGAAGGAATAGACCACAATAGTCAAGAACCCCAGGAATCCGCAGACGCATTCGTACCTGACGGTGCCGTTTTTGCAGTAGCCGATCCGCTGTGCATGCTGCGTCCCACGGAGGTGACGGCGTAAACGGCCACGTCGTAGCTGCTGTCGGCGTCAAGGTCGTCCACCACGGTGCTCAACGTGTCGGCGTCCAAGCTATGCACTTTCGACGGTGAGCTGCGCGCACTGAGGTGCACCTCGAAGCCGACAAGTTTGCAGCCCAGTAGCTTGGGGTCCGGTCTCTGAGGATATAGATAGTACTAGTGAATCTATCAAATCACGATAGATAGGTGACAATGATGCCCTATTCTCCCAGGAAAGACATTGGTTCGAATCTCCCCACAGGGAAATTTTGTAGCGTTAGCTACACTAGCCTCGCTGAGCCAATTTCGCGTGGCACTGGTCTGCGCATGCGCAATGATACTCCGCCGCCGCCGCGCGCGGCTCGCCGCCGGTGTACGCGCAATTCGATGCGCTGCGCAGACGATCAGTGGTGTCACGCACCGGAGCCGGCACCTCCCTCGCACTCGGCCGCGGCCGCGCGCGACTCGCCGTCGCCGGTCTGCGCTTTCCAGAGGAGTGACGTCATAGCCTTGGTAGACATATGGACGCCGACGCGCGCGCCTTCCCTGTGCAGTCGCCATCTGACACTGCGCTGGAGCCGCTTGATAGCGCCTCTGACTAGCGTTTGCCACTGTGGTATAACCATGGAGAAGGAAGAATAATCAGCTGAACCTTTGCTAACGCTACGTATATCTTGGCATAGCTGAGCTAAGCCACTGCCATTTTTTTCTTCAGCTGAGGAACTTTCTCTGTGAGAAATCGAGTTTAACGGCATACAAACTGATGAATGTAAAATTTTCCTGTTTGCGAATTTTCCCGTTATGTTTTGTACTCCCACAGACTGTGCCTGTATTCGCAAAAACGATTTATAGCTAAAAAATTTCGTGAAATAATATTTCTGCCAGTCACGATGTAGAAGATATTGTTAACGAAACCAGCTGACCAATGGGAAAACGCACTAACGAACGAGAAGTTTTGTGCACTCGGACCCTGATGTGACAGACCAACGGAGCACTTCCAGATTGCTATGCAAGTAATATATCGTCTAATTTTTGTGTTAGCTTTTTGCGAATGAATATTTTTGCCATCGCGAAAAAATAAATGTGAATAAGAAATAGGCGTTCGCAACTGCCTTGCTTGATTACAGGGTGCTCCTTGCTAGTTGGTCGTTACAGCCACAATGAAGTAAAATGAATGTTACCTCCCACTGAATGGAAATGCGCTTGTCCGAGAGGGCCTTGGCTGCCACGTTTTTCGGCACCGCCTCGGGGCTGTCAGCTGGAACAAAAATGACGCATAGACTGTGTTCAGATAATGACGTGGACGCATGTCCACTGGCCCCTTAAATTTCGCTGAAATGTATACATATTGTGCTCTCTGAGTGCTCACACCCACTTGAACCATATTAGCTTCATAAAAAATTAATTTTGATTTTGTCAAAAAATGAAAAAAAAGGAAACCCAAGTCTACACTGAGCCAGAATGACTTTCTGAGAATTGCACAAAAATGCAACCTTGAAGTTGACGAAATACAACAACAACAACAACAACAACGACGACGACGACGATGACAACAACGACGATGATAACAACGACAATAACGACAACGACAATAACGACAACAACAACAATAACGACAACAACAACAATGAGAACGACAACAACGACGACGGCGACGATGACGACAACAACAACAACAACAACAACAACAACAACAACAACAACAACAAGAACAACAACAACAACAACAACAACAGAGACGACGACGACGACAACAATGACAACAACAACAACGACAACAATGACAACAACAACAACAACAATGTAGTTGTTGGTATGCACTTCTTTGCGCACTGTGAATAGCTATGTTCACAAAATGTTGCCTTGTCGTTATGGAAACGTATTGCAGAAATGTCGCTATTATGACACAAAGTTGAATAATATTCTAATTTGCTCCGATTATTTTGCTCCGTTTCCGTAATAGGCAGAATTTTCGAAATCATTCGGCGTTGCTACACATTAGGTTAACAATTTACTATTGCTGCTACTGACAAGAAACACGAACAGAAAATTTTCAAGTATGGGCATGCCTGTCAAAACGAAAAAAAAGTTGACGAACAAATGAAAATAATGCACAGCTTTTATTTCGTTTACACTCCCTAAGACTAAAGCCGCGATCATGTTCTGACTTAATCTGAACAAACATGCGGCATTATTTTTGTGTAATCACCGTCACGAAGCCCTCCAATGTAGCCAGATTGACGTGAAAGAAAACCACTCAAGTTAGCGAGCATGCCATCGTCGTCATTTTCAGGTCGCAAACGTAGCAACGTGTTCCAAGACTGAATGAGTGACTCGTAGACCGAAAGGGTCAAAGGACGAATCAGTCGAACCTCGACAGGGTGTGCGCACAGACACAGGGAGTCCCCAGGAGGTGAGCTTTCCCCTTCGCAGTTGCACGGCGAACTCGTACTCCGTGTCCGGTTCGAGAGGCGAGACATTCTGGCGCACCGCTGTCTGCCACGGTCCCGCCGTCGTCCAGTTTCCGCCGGAAGATTTCGCGCGAAAGTGCAGCTGCAAGAAGAACGTAATATATAGACCTATTTCCATGTTTGTAAACAGCGGCAGGTGCCGTTGCCACACTCAGGCGCTTGAAGCGACGTCACTATACAGGCGCCTCAGTGTGCCCATGGCACCTACCGCTGTTTGCAGACGTAGAATATGTCTATCCGGTATAAGTATTCTGCGTATTTATGACAAAATTCACGCAGCGTTGCATGAAATTCATCATGACGCTCCAATATCAATTATGGGCCTTCGAGAAAGCCCGAGAAGTGGCGGAGAGTTTTGAGGTAGAGAGCTTAGGGCTCTCGATACCTCAACGTGGGAGATGTCCCTTGCCCCTAAGGTTTAGCCGGGCGTCCCTCAGGACCCCTTTTTGAGAAATGAGGTTAACACCCCCCCCCCCCCCCCCCCCGCTACTACTCTTAACAGCTTGAATCGGCCTGTGACGAGTGATTAAGTGTTTCAGAGGAAACGTACAATAGTCCATTTGTGACGCATTTCGCCGGCGGTAACTCCATGCACAATCAGAATGAGAGACTAGAACACTAGTTGATCCTGCATAACTCGTGGTATGGTGCTGTGCCTGGCATCCCGTGTGCTAGTTGGCATGATATCGCATGTCATATATTGCACTGACTTTCTCAAAATCATACTCGCAGGCTTATTCATTATAGTTAGAGCTCAGAGACTACTCTGTATTTTACTTGTTTATCGAGCTATAAGATCGACAGAAATTAACTCCACTACCTAAACAATAAAAGAAAACAAAATAGAAAAAAGACAAAAAGATAGAGATCAAGTAGAAACAGAAAAGAAAACAATACCGAGTGAACAAAATTTGCTTTCTTTATAAAATGTGTGAGATATTCATTGATGGTGTTTGCTAGGTATACCTGGTACTCGATCTGGTTGCCTCGCCCACCCCGTTTCTTGATTGGCGAATTGGAAGGTTCCCAGGATGCGACTGCCGAGTCGGCGGACACCTTCACTTTCGGCGGAGAAGTCAGCTCGGGGGGACCTTGAGCGAGAAGGGGACGATAAGAGAGCGAACATGAACAAAACGTTCTATATCCAGGAAAAAGAAACGAAGTTTCATTTAAAATAGAACACTTTTTTAGTTGGGCAGCAGTGAAGAACAGAGCAGGAAAGAAGTCACAAACAACATGTACTAGGGAGGTCGCAATGACCGTGAAGAATGGCTTCAACGTTCTTGTGCTCTTTAATGTCCACCCAAATTGTTCTGAATAAAAGTATCTAAAAAGAAGTCATGGTTGTACGCTGGCTATGGTGTTCTGCTGGTGAACCTAAGGTTGCGTGCTTGACTGCCAGCTGCGGTTATCAAGGTGGTGAAGACCACTGTTTATTTGTATATAGATGTGCAGTCGTTAGCAAGTTCAACTCGAACGCTACGGAGCGTGTCTTGAAATGGTTTAATTGACACCTGGGCCGGGTGGCCTTGGGCTACGTTGCCGAAATGTTGCCTATGCCCGCAGACGTATTATTCGGCGTATCAGACGTATTATCTCGTTGACAGCGCCCCAGTGCTTTGAGGATGGTATCAGTTAAATCAATCCCAATCACACTGCAGAGCGTTCGAGTTAAGCTTGCTGATGACGGTACGTTAATAAAGACCATTAAATAACAATTAAAAATACTGCACTATACATCAACTTTTACTTTGGAGTATAAAATGGATAAGCGAAATTAGGTATAATTTTTTCTGACATTGAGGTCTGCAGAATTTCACCAAGGGGAGGAGGTGTGCTTTTATCGCGAGTTTGTCAAACAGAAATTTTTGTCAAGTGCAGTGATACACCGACCTTAGAGTCGCGGAATATCGGCCTCGTGCTCTGAACATTTAAGCCCCGTGAAGCTTGCACAATAGTGTGGCCATGCAAGAAAGCTGTTGGGATTCTTCTTTCCGGCGTCAAACACTCTTTTAAAGAAACCAGTAGGGCTCTTTCTTGTACCATTACATATTACTGAGACGCGCGGCTGTTTGATATTTCCGATAATCATTGACAAGGAATTGCGTAGATTCAAGGCCACAGACCCTCGTATATAGCAAAAGTTAAATGGGGAATCACGGCAGCTTTAAACCAATCACAAGGTTCAGACTTCCGAGCCGGCCTTAGCCGCCAGGAGGAAATGAAGCTGCGAAGACTCAGTGTGGTGACAGCACTCACCGCATAGGTTACATAATTCTGGCCACTAAACTTCCATGGAATTCGGGAATACTTGCCTATATTGTCTTGCTCCATCACCCTCAGTTACAGCATTCTTTGTGGACCTGACTTGGTCTAAACCGGAACCAACGACGCTAACTGCCGGCAGTGGACTTTCATCCTACCAGAGCACAACAGTTGTGGCTCTTGTTGTGACCCTTGTGCATGGGCGTCATGCTGGCCATGGGAAGCATAGCGGGGCGGCGTTTCCAGGTTCGGGAACCCCCAGTGTTCTTGCCTCGGAACGAGCGTCCAGCGGCGGGAAGCAACAAAGGGATTAGGGTGTAGCAACTTCGACTGTTCGTGGGCCAATATACCTACGGGCATTCTCTCCTGATGACTTGTTCGGTGAGACGGCGAAGCAGACCGACCACGCAGGTCGTGTCTAAGCAATTAAAGTCTCTACTCTTTGGCTGCCCTTCCAGGGAAAGACAGAAGCAGCACCCCAAGCGCCAACTTATTCCGTGAAGGACCCCACATTCCCTCTCCTCAGTGAAGCTGCCCGAAGGAGTATTGCTTGCGTCAGGAGATGCGATGACTATTAAGCGGCCGTGTGTTATTGGCTGATGCCAAAGCGGGTGATGTCTCGTGTGTGATTGGTGCTTCAATAAACGAGGAGGAACCCGACAGGCCTTAAAACGACGCTTGCAAATGCTGGACTTGGCTCTGAACCATCGTTTAACGGTTTAACGGTTCATCCACCACGCTCGTGGTTTGCGGAACTCCTAACCTCTTATGCTCTAAATAGTTGTAAATAGTGCTATAAACCTGTTTGTTTTTCGCATCCCCAACTTGTCAGCGTTCGTTTCCTCCACCCGAAGTTGCGCCACGCTACCACAAGATACCGGGTCCGACGTAACCCTGACGTCTTGGCAGCGCACGTCAGTGGAGGCGCGTCGGGTAGACCCCGGCTCGCAACACTCTGCGCACTACGAGCCAAATCGCCAAGTCATGCTTTAGTAGTGTGTTGAACTCCCAGTGGTTAGTCGAAAATGTCACGACAGCGATCCTCTGACGATGGCATGTTCCAAAACAATACCAAAAGAGGTAGTCAACAACCGTCACAGCGTCCTCTCTTGAATGTGTAACCCTAGCGTTGTTTAAAAACAATATATTACTACTAAATAGCTCTTGGACAAGCCCTTTTAAGTAAAAACTAGCGTCGCTGTTTTCGCACCTCGAGCTCCAGCAAAGTTTTATTTGAACTACTTGCTACGGCGTTCCACATGTTACCCTGATCAAAATGTACGAAAGATTAACGAGACAGGAAGAAGGACGAGTGATGTGCAAACTTCCAGCTGTTTATATTCGTAAATGCACGTCAGAGATATACACAAAACACTGATGATAGCAAATGACTATGCCACAGCACGAACTTTGCGAAAGCAAGTCAATTTCAAACTTTCGTGTTTCGCGTGTGAGTCTAAACTAATCTAGCACCTGTCAGTAAAGTTAAAGGCTGCCCCACTGAGGGAAATAGAATGAGAGCTTGTACACTTGTTTTGTAGTTATTCATTCGTGCGTTTTGCTCAGTGCAGCAATACTTGAATTCTCACATTGAACAGACTTTATTCTGTTGCAATGTTGCGCTGCCAAATAATCACCGCAAATGTTAGTTTCGAACATACCCAAAACTGTCACGTGTAGCGTTCCGACGTCGAAGCCGTGATCATTTTTGGCGGTGCAGTGGAACTTGTAGTTTCCTGGCTCCATGCTCCGGGGCAGCGGTGCCGATGCCTTGTAGATGTCGCCGCCCACATCCTTCACCGTCACGTTGGTAAAGTTCTTGCGAGTCTCCCTGGTCGCGTCGCGGCAACAGGTCGGTAATTAGCTAATGGATTGATTAGATGAACATCCAACAGAAATGTTCAGGGCACCGGAGCTGAACGCAAACAGCTGCTCCTAAGGAAGGCTTTGGGTGTCTCAGGCCGACTCAGAATAACAATTTCAGAACAAAAAATCACAGCACTGCGAATCTTTAGATGCCTTTTTGCGTCAAGTTGTGAGTGCTTTCAGTTGGGTTTACTACGATACAATGAACAAAAAAGCATAGCAAAAAAAAACGAAATTTTATATAAAGATGGCGATTTAGAAACAGAGTTTTTTACTCCCGCAGAAAATGTTAAGCTTGAATCAAAACTTCTAAAGTAATTGCCCAAACATTTTTTTTGTATGAATGTCGCTAATACCTTCACCGCATTGTTCATGCAACTATCCTTTTATTGTTTATTTATATTTGAACTGCTTAATTGCTTTCTTGTTTTGTGCCACCTTTACCAAATGTTACGAGTAGAGACCGAGTTGACAGGTACCCCAGAGTTCCCACAGGTCAGAGCCAGAGTTCTTGGAATCTGACGCTGAATAATTACAGCTACTACAGGGAGTTTTCCGACCTTATTACAGGCACCCTTAACATTTGTAGCTAAGAACTACTCGAATCCTGAGAACAAGAAACGAGATAGAAGAGGGGTCTGGCTTAGTTCTTCAACGATTTCATTTCGCGAAGTAATGTTCGTTTCGTAACAACCAGCTTGAAACGCTTCGTGAGAAAGATTGCGAGTGACACTCACTGGTTGCTGAGTTCGACGACGGGTGCGGGATTGGCCTCGACAAGGCACTCAAGGGAGCCTGGGTGTCCCTGGTCGACCTCCAGTTCTTCTGACGGCAGCACTTCGGGCACCACTGAGACACCGGTCAACAAAGCATAATTAAGAATACTCCCAAACTCCGGTGATAAGCAAGTGTCCAAACCCGAGTCCCCATTGAAATTATCACTAATAAGCACAATGTATAAATAACGGAATCGCAGGTGAAAAGAGCAATCCCCTGATTGAACACAAGCCTGCGGGATGGGTACTCGCTTCGGAATGACGTCACGAGAAGTATATATATATATATATATATATATATATATATATATATATATATATATATATATATATATATATATATATATATATATATATATATATATATATATATATATATGGCCGGTGACAGCGTCTTCCGAGAACATTGATGAGTGCACGGGTGGGACTATTTCTTTAGTCAAGAAGGAGATCGGCTGTCGATCTTCGGCCTTCTAGACGAGGTTCTCCCGGACTTCGTAAGTTGTACCCGGCTACATTCTCGGATTGAGTAAAAGCAAAAGAATGTTGTACCTTTCGCACGCACGCACGCACGCACGCACACACACACACACACACACACACACACACACACACACACACACACACACACACACACACACACACACACACACACACACACACACTTACACACTTACACAGGTAAATCGGAGAAGTCCAGTAGGCTACGCTGTGTTTGGGAAGGAAACAAGCGTTATGAAAGAATGAAAGAGGGGAGCAGTCTACCACAACACTCTAAATTCATTAGGACTACGTTAGTGCCCAACTAATAGTCTAGAGCAGGAATCGGTAACATTTTGAGGTGGATGGCCGAGTTAAGTGGGACCGACATGGCAGGGGCCACACGGTATTGTGTGTGTGTGTTTGCGGGGGGGGGGGGGAGCTTGACAAGCAAAGAAAAAGACTTGTTGAATTAAAGATAGTGATTTACAGAAAAAGACTATAAATCATGTATATATTCAGCATGCATGGAACAAGGTTATGATTTACCTACATATGGTATAAAAAAAATCCTTTCAATACGACGCTGATCATCCTCAGCCAACTCGCAAATATCTAAACCAACGTTGCTCAGCTACAGTTGCAGAGAGTCGTGGAGGTGTGCATCGCATAGTCGGGAGGTTTCATCAAGGAGGTAAGGGTGTCGGAGGAGGGGGGGGGGGGGGCGTAGAAGGTAGTTCTGACGTCAAGCCGTGGGCCGCAGGCTGCCAATCCCATGCTCTAAAACATCGCCGATTCACAGCCACAATATATATCGTTCAGTACTGTTTCTATGAGAAACCGCAGCAACGCCTTCAGAGGAACCTGCTGCACTGCCTGCGATTCAACGAGATTCGACGCTACTGAACTACGCTCACGCTCGGCCAACGAATTGAGCGGAAAATTTGTTCGGCAAGTGAAATGCATTTCAAGCTCCTCTCAATGAATCGGTGACATCAAAGATAAGTGTGTATAACTGCCTCATTTGATGTCTTCAAGATGAGTTTGTAAGAGCGCTGACTACTAACCGCCCTAGAGTGAGAAAACCAATGATGATGCTATGCTAAATATAACAAGGAGGTGCTCACTGGCTATACGCGCACTGTGACAGTGATGCAGCGTGCCTTACTTTCGTCGCACGAGTGACCCCGGTGGCGTCCCGTGCACTGGCAGCTGCCGTTGACGTGATCACAGGTCTCGCCGTGCAGGCACGAGCAGCTTTCCGAGCAGTTCCCGCCGTACTTTCCCGCCTTGCACTCTGTTGCGCAGAACCGCACCAGGAAGCAACAAGAGAAAAGAAGTATTGATGCTTAGTTTATAGTATACGTTCTTTGCCCTATGTGTCTTGCATATAGCCTATCTTGCAAGTTATTTTATTTATTTATTTTCAATACTGCCAGTCTCATTCCGAGACCATAGCAGGTGGGCGCACAGATTGTACATGCAGGTGGTACATTAATAGCGCAGAAAACAGAAACAGGAATGTAGTGAAATGACAGTCATCACAAAGTATAAAAGCGAAAAATATACAAATTGTTTAAACCTGCAAAGACAAAGAAACCATCACCTAAAAGAAGAGAAATTTTGCATGAAGTGCAGTAGTACACAGGCAAACAAATAGCAAACTTCCAAACACTCCAGTTAACACTTGTACACTCCACTAATACGCTTTCACTGGTGGCGCAATGCTTCTGGTAATGCGAGTATTGCCGCATTAAGAGAACATATTTTCTAATTTTAGTGCAAAGTCGGATACCGATTTCGCACTAGTTCAACTAATGCCAGCAATGTTTACGAATCAGTCAGAAATTGGAGCTTTATGAAAAATATTTAGGCGTTTTGCAGTTTCTGCAAATACGAATTGGCATAAACAAATACATCTAAAAAATAAAAAAAGAAACCATGCGTCGTTGACCTTCCTGAACATCAAAAATTATAATAAAAAACACAAGTCATACAGGTCAAGATAGATCCTTTGCCTCGGCGCTCTAACTCGTGTCCACAATTTCAATCGCAAGACAAGAGGAGTCACAGAAAATGGGACACTCGAGTCGACGGGTACCATGACGAACACAAGCCTTCTTGAACACAAGCCCGTGTTCGCTCCCGAAGAAGGCAACGTTCATTTTTTTTGTTCATTGAATGTTGAGCCCAGTATGAATGATTCAGCAACGTGTATGCCAGAACCAGGGACATAGCCAGAAACTTTTGTAGGGAGAGGGGAGTGTTTGAACCACCTACTATACATGTTTGTGCGTGCGTTAGGGCTTCTACCATTCCTACAGTGTTGTTCTTGCTGCACCCAATCCTCGAATTGTGTCATTAAGTAATGGGCAGTTTATGAAGTACAGTAACCAACAACGCAAACATTTCTGCCACATATGATGCCGAGATACAAATGACAGTACAAGCTTTCGCGAGAACAGAAAATCAATCAGACATGAGAGTGAGTATATAGTAGATTTTCAAGCAACGTACAACGGCGCAGCGTGTCTTGCTTTACTGCGATGCGTTTAAAGATTGCGAATGTGGTACGAAGAACTTAGTATGCTAAGAGCTCACCCCACTTTTCATGTCCAGCGTACATTACCCCTACTGGATCTCTGGGGTTGTAAACCAGGCACGCGCGTGGTTAACCTACGATTCTATTCTCCGTGTTAAAAGTAAACATAGCCAAAAGATATCTGTCTCGATGGGTAAATTTATAAGAAGAAAAGACTCTCCAGCAAAGTGTAGCTTTTTCTGTCCTCATTAAAAAAAAAGGGTCCTCGATTCGAGGTTTCTTTGGCCTAGAAACATACGGCTTGAAACTGATTAAAAAAAACTAGATTGAACAGTTTCTTCTTATTATTATTCGTTGCCTGGATCTTGATTTTTTCAGAGAAGAAAGCATTTTTACCCACGCAATCTTTGTAGTAAAACAGTCACTTAAGCATGATAAGGATCTAGGGCGGAAGTTGTTGCTTTCGGTGTCCACAATTGTCTCAATCTGAACGGCGAACCAGAACCAGCAAGACATGGTTCATACCAAACAAAGAAATGATTAAAAATGGTTGAACAGGGAATGACGCAGGAGCCATAATTTTTTACGTCACGACTCGCCTTCTCTTAGGCAGCGCGTGCTTTCCTCAACACACCACCATAGACTATTTTACGGAGAGGTTTCAGTGCCGCCATGTTGGGCTGTTAACCATTGTGTTCTGCATCTTTACCGACTAACCAAACAGTGTTACTGTTGACGCACGTACATAAAAAGTGTGGTCGAGTTGGCGCATACGATGTTTTATGGTATTATTATTTCACATCGCAATCTACAAAAACAAGAAAACATCAGCTTAACAGCCCAAGATGGGGGCGCCCACATGTCTCAGGTAATATAGTCTATGAAAAAAGCAGTCATTCCCCCCTCCCTCCCCTCCCAAGGACTGGTCCCCTTATCTAAACGTTGATGAGAGCGACATTACCTGGATAACGATTTTTCTTCGCATTTATCTCGAATTAATAGCCATCGTGTTTGAAGTTTCGAGTTGCTAGGTTCTTGAAGATTTTCTCCTGTGCTTGCAACCGATTTCACACCTAGGCACGAAAACGAGTGGGGGCCGACTCACTTTCCTGACAGCTGAGGCCCTGGTATCCGGGCTCGCAGGCACTGCAGGTTCCGGACACGGGGTTGCATGCGCCACTGTCCTCGGCACAGTGGCACTCGTACGCACAGTCTGGCCCGAATGTGTTAGTTGTACAAGCTGAAGGAGAGAGAAACGATGAAAGAAAAAAAAATGGTTGTACAAAAGTAATCACTGTTATTTCTCCCACAGTTAACATGGTGGGCAATACTACATTGCTATTGTTGACGGCAAACAAACAAACAAACAAACAAGCAGGCAGACATAAACAAATCAATCATTCAGTCAATCAACCATATTTATGATGAATATTGAGTGAATTATAAGAAAAGTGTGCAGTGCGTTTGTATTTGTGCAGGAAGAGCGTTTTTTCACCTCAATTTTTATCATTTTATGTTTTTCCGTTAATTTTTTCTGCCCAGGTCCACTTTAATGCAATGTAATGTATTGGTGCTCACTTCAAACGAAAACTTCAAAACTTGCCGAACGTGGTACTGTACATATTATTTCTTGTATATGAACTTTTTATTTTTATCCTAAAAACCACGTGGAAAGGGGCAGACATCGCCAAGAATTCCCAACTCTTTCATTTGTTTTTTTATTTCAATAAAAAATAAGCGACCAACCAACTAAAGAGAAAGAGATTCACGCATGACTACCAAAAACTACCACAACATTATAATGCCAGCCGTAGGCACGAATGTTGTAGGAATTTAAAACAGAAGTGCTTTTTGGAACAACGGGCTCTTGCATTTAATAATTGAACCAATTTAACTAATCAACCTGACATTTCTTCTGGGGCTTTCGGTGCAATATTCAACATTGCGCTAAGATGTTGTTCGAAACAGCCAGTTTTTTCAGATTTCTGTCGCCTAACACCGGTTGTCGCGATGTGAATAGGCGTGCGTACCTTGTTGGCAGCGTTCTCCCGTCCAACCGGCAGCACAGCCATCGTGGCATCGTCCGTCAGACATGCAGTTCTGGTCGCCGTTCCAGCAGTGACACGTCAGGGAGCAGTTATCGCCGAACATCCCGGACAGGCACTCTGCGCGGGCAAGCCCACGCGAACAGCACTTCAAATCAAACTTGCTTCCTTTCAGAAACACGTTGGACTTATTTGTGCGTCGCATTAGATGCCCCTGGCGTACCTATACGTGGAAACACACACTCGGTACTATGTCTCTGGAGTGATCTGTACGTTGAACGGGGACAAAGGGCCATGGTTACAATCTTTCCCTTGCACAGAAGCTTTCTAAGGATGATAGTCTTTCTTGGGAACCTTCGACGCAAAAATTTTGGTCTGTCTGTTTGTCTGTATGTCTGTACATTTGTTTGTTTTGTCCACTATTAACGGCACCGGTTACTTGAAACGGCCCACCCCATCCGCAGCGCCCACCAATGTAGCTCAAGATTCAGCGTTCATACTTGTGCAATTGTCAATTAGTAAGCACTTATCGCGCAAGTGTAGGGCACCATAACAACACGTATATATTCTGCATGTGCATATTTTACTAGAAAATGCATACATATGTAATATTAAAGACCGTACTGCTTATCACGCTGCGCTTACCATGCAACGCTTGCACGAAAAGGTGAGTGTTTTCAACGCTTTGCTAAGACGCGATGATGGTGGCACCTACCCGTCGCCTTGCATTCCTCACCTTGTCACCTCTGAGACGGGCACGCACAAACGTCTCAGAGCCACGTGCTTCGTTTTGCAAGAAGACTGCTAGGTGGCGCTCATGTCTCACGTGTGACGTGACTTTATGCGCTCGTTCGCCTCCGCTGCACGCTTGGGGCACTCTAACTCAGCGCCTACAAAATACTATTCACCGATTTTCTTGCCCAGAACATCGAATTGTTCACTCTCTCCACACGCAAGACTATCGTCTTTCGACGACATTTGCAGATTAAATGCAGATACGGGGCCATTTTTTTGTCATTGAGAAGTGTCGCACTATACTGTTCATTTGTATATGAAGACACATGAGGAGGTTGGCTACATTAGAGCAGGCTATTCCATCAACATGATATCTGTAGTGAAGAAAGACGTAACAACAAGGAGAACCAGAAAAAAATAATAAAATAATGGAAGCACTGTGTGCGTATACGATATATGCTGCAAGTCCATCGCGGTAGAGCAGGACTTGAGCGCTCGGCTGCTTAAACGAAGGTCATGGGTTCGATCCCGGTCACAGTGGTCAAACTTCAATGAAGGCGAAACGGTATAAGTCTGCGCAATATCAGCGCACGTTAAGGAACCCCAGGTGGTCGAAATTTCCGGAGCCCTCCACTACGACGTCTCCTATAATCATATCGTGGTTTCGGCACGTTAAACCCCGTATAATTTTATAATATGACGCAAAAAAGAATTAGTAGAGTCTAAAACACAGTTCAATGCATAGATGGCGCTCACATATCTATAGACTGCGTCATCAGTGGTTAGTGTATTCAATTGTACTCTGTTCTTTCTCTCTTAGCTGGTAAATCTAGTTCGGCTGGTAAGTTAGCCGACCCATATCACGATCTATATTTTCACCACCTCGACAGATTACTTTGCACTGTATTGAAACATGGTATTTAATTCCTCTTATGCGTTACCCTTTCAGTGGGGTCATTAAGGAATAAAAATGAAATGAAATAAAAAAAGCATCCGTGCGGCACCGGCATGGTGTAAAAGCAAGCTCGACGGCACGCAGAAGTTCGAACCATCATGGTAGCAACTAGTTACTACGGTTGACGCGTCGGTCGTTGAATGCGCACATAATATTTCCAGATATCCTGCCGTGATTACGTTAATAATTAAGCCGCTTGACTTCCCTAGGGACTTTTCTTGGAATCTGGACGCGTTAGAGCGTGCGTCAGAAGGCAACTGAGTTCAATACGACAAACCCTGAATGAAACTGCCACTCGTACTTTAAGTCACATGCTTTGGTAGAGCCCCTGATTACAGGGTTCTCAACGCACGACTGAAAAGGAATGAAAATTTGCGCATACACGGATCAGGGTAGACACGGATCTAGTTTGGCTCGCAAGTTAGCCATGCAGCCGCACCTCATAGAAAGTTGTAATCGAATGCACCCGTGTATTTTCATCGGCGCTGTCGAGCACAGGCCAGTTCGCGCTCAGCACACGGCTGTCGCTACCAACGAGAGAAAAAAAAACTAAAGAAGAAATAGCGAAAAAGAATCAGCGCGAGAAACAACGAGAGACCAGACGAAGAATGACACATATATAGACACAACAGCGCTCCGCATGTGTCCTTCTTCGTTTGGTCTCTACTTTCTCGCACTGTTTCTTTTTCAGTATGTTGTACCAACACGCCCAAGCAAACACTTTAGCGAAAAAAGGAAAGCAACGGGAATTCCAGAAGCCTGCGGCCGCTCCACACGAAAAAAAAAACAGAAAAAGAAACGGAAGTGGCGTCAAAGAAGCGACAAAAAGAAACGCAGCTCCAACCCCGTCCCTCAGTGCGTTTCCGCATAAGAGACCTCTTATGCAGCATCTCGCATCATTTAAGGGGTCTATAAGGAGGGGAGGAGAATAGGGGTGCATAGTTGAAAAAAAGAAACAAATAAAACGAAAGAAAATCTCTTGGTGAGGTGGAACTCGAACCCGCGTAAACTCGATCTTAAGGTGAATGTTCTAGCCAGCCAGCTAGCGAAGAACGCTAGCAGAACACACATTTATACGAACCACAAGATTGCATTGCTATGTGCGCGAATAATAAGAGAAAGATATTGAGAGAAAAAGAAATAAGAAATAGAGAGAGAACGAAAGAAACATGAGTATATAAAGTGAGAAGCAAGGACATCGAAACGAACAGACGGAGAGGAGAAAGCATAGCAAGCCTTTTACTATAGTATAGTGCATCAATAGGGGTAGTGTGAAGTGAAAATTTATGTGAGCTTGAGGAAATGGGAAAGAAGGAAAGGAAAAATAATTTATAACATCGCATGGCAGAGTGAGGGGGCGGGAAAGAGAAGTGAGGGTCAGGAGGAAACAAAGAAGGGAAGATAGCACCTCATAGCATAGTCTTGTATAGCATAGGATAGCAAAGAGTTAAAACGTGAGCGAGAGAGTGAGAAATTAGGTGGGGAGAGGGTAAAACATAGGATAGTGTCGTATAGCATAGCATTTCAAGGAGTAGAAAAGAAAAGTGAGAATGAAGAGGGAAAAAAGGGGAGAGCGCATCACAGCGTAGCCTTGTATACCAAAGGGAGCGAAGGGAAATCGAGGACGACGGGGAGCGAAATGAGCAAGGGAGATGGTGAAGCGCAGCGTAGCCCTGTATAGAACAGCAAAGAAATTGCTCGAATAGTGGGGGAGTTCTGTGCCCTGACCCACACTCTTTGAATTAGAGCGATGACGTCGACATGGGTGACAGATACCACCAGCAGCGGGTGTCATTCTTTGCTACAAAGAAAGATTGGGAAGGGAAGGGAATTGAGGGTAAGGGTGAAAAAAAGGAGGAGACATCTGCACAAGCTCCATCGTCCCCAGCCTTCGCTCTAGTACGTAGCCGGCCAAAATGTTTTTTTTTTTCGCTAAAAGCTACCCTTTCTGAGAAATCCATAGGGTGGTCCTTGTGCCTCTATGTTGAAGGTTGGTGTCTGTCAGTTATACTTTTGAAAATGAATGTTTTTAAGCTACTTCAGAAAAGAACTCCTTGCAGACTGGAAGACGGAAGGTGACAAGTTGACGACGAGTCCACAAAGCCGATACATGTGTTTAAAAGCACCGCAGGAGATAGCCTCACCTGAGCAGGTGGGCCTTGAGTAACCCGGCTGGCAAGAGCCCGGACACTCGCCCGAAGATGGGTCACAGGCCTCGCCATCGGCGCAGTGGCAGTGGTGCGAGCACGTCTTCCCGTACGAGCCCGGCGGACAGCTGGGCTTCAGCGTAGGCAATGACTTGGTTGATGTCGTGGGGCTGCCACCTACGTATGAGATGACGTTGTGCTGATCTAAGAGAGACTTCGGTCTGATCCCCAACCTATTAGTTGCCACACTACACCCACTCACACGCCCACAAACACTTCTTGGAGTAGTGTTCAGCCACAGACATTGTTTGACCGGATGTGCACATTGGCTGGATAAATTATTTTTTATAAGACCCTTGTTCGTTTCTATGTTTAATTTTAACGTCTTTTATTTATGTACTTAGTTTCTCCCTGGAGCACTCTTTACCCCTAATTCTTCAATAAAGAATTTCTCCACTCTTTGTGCGTATTGCTGCAAAGTGCCCAAAATAAGTAGAGCAATGAATTTCTGATTGGGGCAGTGTTAAACCGAGGTTACCGCCATTTAGTGAGATAAATTACGCAACTTTCGTGGCGTGTGCAGCTCTCTGCCACCACTTTTTTTTGTTTGGTTGAGCGTGCCTTTTCTTTAATACAAGACCAAGCTGATAAAACATTGATCAGCTTTACGAGTGCATCGACACAATAACGAAACCCGACAGAGTAAGTAGAGGCAAAAACATCACAGCTTATCCACGGAGGGAATGATGATGAATGGAGCGAAGTGTCCGGCTGCCTGTCCGCGCTTTCGTCCGTCCGTTCGTTCTTGCTTCCGTCCGTGCGCCCGCCAGTCTATTCGCGCGTACGTACTCCCGTGCGTCCATTCATCCGTCCACCCGTGCGTCCATCCGTCCGTCCACCCGTGCGTCCATCCGTGCGTCCGTCTGTGCGTTCGTCCGTCCATCCGTCCCTTCGTCAAACAGACTGACAGACGACGGACTGACGCGGTCAGCGGATGATTCCTGGGTTACCGATAAAACCCTCCGAAGCTTCACCCCACTCATCATCATTCACTCCTTGGATATGGTGTGAAGTGCACGTTTACTACATACATGCATACATACAGGTGACGACCGACGCACGCCTTAAGGAGCTTCGTCCCTAAACGCACCGGCTTCCAACTGGTTAATTACAGTGATAAAGGGCGTATACACATGACTAGCATGTATCGACGAGTGCACAGTTATGCTGGAAAACAGGGGTCCTTCGTGGCGCAATTTATACATACGTTGGGTGATATGCGTGTCGGCGCACCGTCTCTAAAGAATTACGAAGGCCTCTGCATACCTGTCCGCAGACAGACGCTATCGAAGGGAACTAAAGGCTTGTGCCCACGCTATCCGCACAGCGCACGTGCCGGGACACCTGCTACACGCAAGCGGAACGCGAAATAGCGAATCGGCGACGCTGTGGACACCATCAAGTGTCCCGTCACGAGCAGGTGCGGCTGAGCAGTTGGCGCGTGTACAGGCCCTAACAAGTCTGACCGTCACCACCCGATTACGCAGGTCGTGAAGGGGACGTGGACGAACGACGAACACCAACGGGACCAAGGCAGTTGCGCCTGCACCTTTTCCAAGGAGCCTCCACGGGGCCATCTCTGATCTTTCTTGCTTCCCATTCTCACCTTCATTTTCCTTTCCACTTTTGAAACGAATAGAAGCTGGTCAAGCCACGTTCTATTCGAGGCTACTGAGCACGCGGGCCAGGCCACCCTGCTTAGTTAACGTGCAGCGACAACTGATGAGTGAGTGGCTTACCAGGCGACAGCGATTAGTGCCAGTAACGAGGTTATAGGGTGCGATTAATCGTCTACACCATATATGACACTTTCAAATAAATAGCTTGATTACCTTGCCGGACTTATGGGCAAATGTGAATGTACGTTTGACGCGCGCCTCATAATAAGCCAGCCATGTGCCCACATTGTTTCTGCTTCGTTGCCCTTCCTATGTCATATGTATATGCACCTCACTGAAATAAATCCTGTTGGAACTTAGAAGTTTCTCTGTACTTATCCAGTTCCTTTTCCTTGTCATTTATGCGCTGTTAATGCCTTCATGACTAATCTTTACGAGCTCAAAGCTCAATTAAGCGTCAGTTTTTACAAGCTAACATCATGTAGTTGTGCGTGTCGTATATCAATCATTAAGTTGTTGTTCATTCGACAACAATAAATCCCTTTTTTAACACTTCACGGCGCGAGGTCACGCACATGTTATTCAAATGAAAGATGCCCTCACCTGGAATGTGACACGATTCGCCCATCCACTCTGAAGAACATCCTTTCGAGCACTGTCCAGTGATGGAGTCGCAGTCACCGTCCACCGCACAGTGACACCGCTGTAGGCAGTCGGCGCCGTAATAACCGGCCTCGCACTCTGCGCGTTCAACGTGGAATGGTTGGAGAAAGTACAAATGTATCGGGGAGGTCAAATGAAAGAAAGGGCTGGTATATTACACACATAACGCTTCTTAATGTTGTCTATTGGCGTGCCGCGCACATGTCTCGTAGAGTAACGTGTTTGTTCCTTATACAGGATTATTACTTTTCAGCGTTTTTTTCATTATTATTAGGTGGCATAAAGTGAACAATTATGCAACCTTAGGGCAGAGTACACCAAAGTCGCTAATGTTACCCAGAAGAAAAAGAAAGATAAACAAGACGAAATAAAAACAAACTTCACTTTGCGCTCACTATACGACACTACTTACAAGAGGTCAAGTCTTCAAATCAAGAACATTCTGAAGCAGGCCCGCCACGTTGGTGCAGTCGTTATGGTAATCGGCTTCTAGACCGAAAGGCGTAGGTTTGATCTTGCCTACGGTGGTCGCATTTTGATGGAGGTGACACGTTAGTGGCCTGTGTACCTTACGATGCCAATGCACGTGAAAGAACACAAGTGATCTGCTGGACTTTCGGAGCCTTCCACTATATTCGCGGTGCGACCTAATAATATCCATGGTTTTGGCACGTAAAACTTCAGAAATCATCGGTATTTAAAACAAAAATGAACATTCGAAAGTGGAGTTAGGGTTATTTGACGCATTCACCCGTACCCGTCGGAAAACCGTACTCAAACCTTGGTCCATATGTGTCATAGCAAAGCTTGCGCAGAAACCGTGGAAGGCAGCCAGGCTGTTTTCTTCAGCATTCACGTGGGCTTGTGAAAGAGAAGAGATGAAGGCCGAGAAGCCACGTGCAGGGAACGCAGAGTTAAACTGCGAAGGAAGCAGGATATCCTCTTCGGCGGAAGACCTGCTCATCGGCGGAACATGTGCGCAAAACAGCGAAAGGATGTGGGTAGCGAAGATTGATTGATATGGGGGGCTTAACGTCCCAAAACCACCATATGATTATGAGAGACACCGTAGTGGAGGAATCCAGAAATACCGGCCACCTGGGCTTCTTTATTGTGCACCCAAATCTGAGCACACGGGCTTACAACATTTCTGCCTCCATCGGAAATGCAGCCGCCACAGTCGGGATATAAACCCATGACCTGCGGGTCAGCAGCCGAGTACCTTAGCCACTAGACCACCACGGCGGGTCGAGTAGTGAAGATGCGGGTGACGAAAGGGCGAATGTTATAAGCTGCGATGGTACTGTCTGACACATATATTTAAATGGTAAGGATGCCAAAAAAACGTGCCCGGCATGAGCGGCATGAGTTTGTGGTGGACCCAGAGGGAATGGGTTTGACTACCATTGACGGAACGCTTTTTATTTGTCATCTGATCATGAGTATTTGTCTATTTGAGTTCCGTGATGAAAATACTCATAGAAGTCTTAGTGTACCCCGGCATAAAACACTTTCGTGTTAAAAACGCATTAAAAAGATCTTTTAAATGATTAAACAGAGGTGATCGTCAGAAGGTTTAAAGGTATCAAAAGTGACCCTTAGAATGTTGAAACTTAAAAGGTAAAGACAACGCTAAATGCCATCAGTTTTGCAAACACGCAATACATCCGAGAGCGACACAGGAGGCATGTTGACGCAGCTGGGTTTAAGTCCCTAGTAGGGGCCTTAGCTGGGTCCGAGTTGTTCTATGCATGATGCCTCATAAATTCCTCAAGTAATTTGGTCTCTGTAAATTATGATGAGAGCCTGGTTGGAATAGTTATGAAACATTAATAGACGTAAGCGTAAATTCATATTTTGTAGGGCACAGCGATCGACATGACAAAAGTTAGTTTGAGTTATTTGATACTTGCCCGAAGTGATCCCTCACATTTTTTACCATCTCGTTCGTCAAAACCACGTCTTACGAGGAAGATATTCTTGCGCGTAGTTGTCTAACACTGGAACCCATATTTTAGACATCTCGTACCATACGGAGGCCGAACAGCCACCCGTGAAAAGTGTTTCATGAAGTACACGACAGGCTTTGTAACGTTACTTATGTCATGACCGGTCAGTCTTACTTGTCATGTATGCTCTGATGCCCTTCTATGTCAATATTGGCATAAACTAAGATAATGAGGGGACCACAGGGTCACCCACATGTAGGAGAACAGACAGACAGACAGACAGACAGACAGACAGACAGACAGACAGACAGACAGACAGACAGACAGACAGACAGACAGACAGACAGACAGACAGACAGACAGACAGACAGACAGACAGACAGACAGACAGACAGACAGACAGACAGACAGACAGACAGACAGACAGACAGACAGACAGACAGATAGATAGATAGATAGATAGATAGATAGATAGATAGATAGATAGATAGATAGATAGATAGATACGGTTAAAGTGTCTGATTCCTTATGAAGTGCTTCACATTTAGGAGTGAATTGATAGAATGATGGCGCGCTACGTAATGCGATGCTATTCAGGAAGGATTGAGCCTTGTATACATCCGTATTGCGACGCCACCAACGTCGCAGGGCACGTGCGCATTTCTCTATGCGTTGATTTGTGCGAAGCGCTGCTCGCAGTGATGACGGTCACGTTAGGTTACACTGTGAGTAGCAGTTAGGTGACGTGATATGTAGCGAGTGTTGTTTTACACGCTCTTACCTTGGTTGCATTGGGGTCCCTTGAATCCTGGCGCGCAGGAGCAGCTCATGGGGTCAGGTTTGCAAAAAACGTGCAGTGCGCAGCCCCTGCGCTCACTGTCCTGCAATTCCCCAGGGGTGCAAGCGCGGTCGCATTGGGCACCGACCCGGTTGGGACCACATGCTGTTGGAGCAGTATGAGATGTACAGCACACATTAATACGGCATCAAGCCTTCGTGTGTAAACACGGGGTTTAAATAGGCAAAAACTAACGTATCTTGTACTACATTAAATCCCCTCAGTTGAGCACTTGATAGTTATGGTGCTATACTTCTTTAGCGAATTTTCTTCTTTGGTAATGATGTCCGCAAAGCCGCATAACATCCTGCCAAGACAGTGACTGGCTAGACATGAGACTTTCCTCTAAGCTATAGTATTTCAAATAAAAGGAAATACCGGGCAAGTTTCCGCAAATCTTTCGATGGAGACACCGGTCTACAGTTTCGCGTATTTTTAAGCACAGCGAACGGTCTTCCGTTCCATTCGTGCCCTCTTTTCGTATTTTCTTGGGAAAGAAGGACGGGAAAAGGATGCAAACGAACCGATAAGTGAGGCCCCAAACTTTAGTTGAAGTTTAGGTTAGGGCCAGCTCAGCGATTAGATTCTGTGTATTGATTGGGCGCGTATACTCGAACAAGTGTTTTTTTTTTAATTACCATGCTTTACCACCAGTCATTATGAGTGACGATGCTCACTCAGCAACGAATGGTACAAACAGTCACTGGCAGCTTGCTACCGTATACTGCATAAATGCATACCGACGGGAATTTTTTTTCCCCTTTGCTGCAACAACGGCGGATAATATTACGAGTCACTGAGTGTTACAAAAATACGGCGAATACTTTGCTGTAGCTGTGTCTACAGTTTCTGAAAGCTACGTTTCGGAAGTAAGTTGACGCATGAATATCTGTACGAGGCTGGCTTTTCGACGCACGTCACTGTGGATTCCCCATATTTTTTGTAGGTTAATTTGTACTTAACGAGCTTTGCTTCGAGGACCCTGGGTCCTCGAAGCAAAGAGAGAGTAGGTGCCTCTGCACTCACGGGTGTCGCAGTTAGGTCCGGCAAATCCGGCGGGACAGACGCACACGCCGTAGGTGTCGTGGCACATGCCGCCGTTACGACAAGGAGGACAGTCTTCTTGGCACGTCGGGCCGAACTTGCCTTGAGGACAACCTGCGGTTCAGCGGCGAAATTTACAAGTGGCTTGTAAGGCTCTATAAACAACGCGCCTGATCATCTTCACGGGCACCACCTCCCCCCAAAAACAAACAAACAAAAACATTGCATTGGACTGTTTGACAAGGCATTAAAGGTAAGATGTGTGTGTCACCCACGATAACAAAAGAAACACCTTAACGCGTCCCTTTCAACAAACTTGACGCTGAAGTGGCACACACGTAGCCCCACTGTTTACAAGGGCTATTAATGACCTCTCATATACATTTAGAACATTAGGATATCTTTGTGGAAGCGTAAAGATGATGGCCTCTAGTCGTATTAGAACGCGTTGTGGGTACCTTTGGCAGGAAACCTTGTTATAATAAAGCAATTGGGATGGCTCACTCCTCCTTTGTTGAGTGCAAAGTACTAGAAATCATTGAACACTTTTTGTAATTACACTCCAGCACATTGTTGGCATATTCAAGTGGAACCAGCGATTAAGACATGGTCTATTCCGACTATTATTCGATGACTTTATTTCACAGCATGTTTATATATAATCATTGCTGATTATAGACATATACATTTTTTATTTTTAATGACGTATACCCTTACCACCTGTGCAGCATGGCATGTAAATACAATATGGCGGCCACCTGTCGATAAAAATGGGACTAGTACTCTCTGAATCACTCTTATAAATTTTTAATCGGCACCTGCGGTGACAGGCTAGATGACTTGGGGATGATGAAAACACAACGCGGGGTCTACTAAAGCTGATACATTTCAAAAGTAAAGCGGATTTCCCACTGTCGACGTAGCGTACTATTGCAGTGTAGACCTTAATTTCGGAATTTTGACAAAACCCTATAAGGAGTCGCCCCGAAATACTATTGATATGTACCCAGGCTGTCGATAACCCCGCACTAGAAGGCGACTATTATTTTACGTATTACATGAGACCATTTACTGGTTGCTACGGCCCTCCGAAATCACTGAAGAGAAGTACAAAGAGGGAACAATGCTTCAATAGCATTCTTGGCGCAATGCTTCAAACACGAATACAGGACAGTGAAGAGACAAGGCAGGTTCAGGCATTGCGACAGGAATGCGGGAATAACAAGCTCAGCAAACACAAGCGTCGACCCGCCCAAGAAATGGTTCTTCTAAAGAGGGGACACACACCGGCCACGACCAGCCGTATCCATGCGTGCAGTCTGGCATCCCTTTGTCCGCGGTAGTGACACTCGTAGACTCCGGCGTCCCCCTGATCGACGTTCGCCAGCGTCACCGTCTCGCTGTCTTCGAAATCCTGGAGCTCCATCCCTTCCAGCCGCCACACCAGGGGCTGGTTCAGGTGCACACGCTTGGTGACGCTCAGGTGCACAGTGTCGCCCACGTGAGCCACCACGTATGCCTGCATCCACGCGTGCGCACACATACATGTGCGGTTATTGTCGAGCACGGTGGTCGGTAAAAGCTTGAAAATACATATAAGACGTCAGCCATGCCAAATGGTTGTTATACTGAGAGTCAGTACATCATTGCCGCTTAAGTAGTTAATGTGAGTAATGAATGCGAAGCATTTCTATCTATCTATCTATCTATCTATCTATCTATCTATCTATCTATCTATCTATCTATCTATCTATCTATCTATCTATCTATCTATCTATCTATCTATCTATCTATCTATCTATCTATCTATCTATCTATCTATCTATCTATCTATCTATCTATCTATCTATCTATCTATCTATCTATCTATCTATCTATCTATCTATCTATCTATCTATCTATCTATCTATCTATCTATCTATCTATCTATCTATCTATCTATCTATCTATCTATCTATCTATCTATCTATCTATTCTATCTAATCCCTATTTCACTCCAAGTACGCTCCAAGTACGCTCCAAGTACACTCCAAGTATGCTCCAAGTACGCTGTTCACCTGTGATATTCGCCCAATGTTCATCATCTGCTCTATTCGCTTACACTTTTATCTTGGCGTGGACCAAACTTAGTATGAGAGGATAAGATGGCTTGAGAGAGAGAGAGAGAGAGAGAACAACTTTATTTAAAAATAAAAAAAAAACCGGTCCGGGTCTACTAAAAAAAAGCCTATCCATCAGACAGGCCTAGAAGTTTCAAATGTTTGAGCACTTTCTTCATGATGTCTGGAGAGGAGTTCGCCAGCCACTCCTCCAGGGTCGCAGGTCTTAGGTTTATAGGTATGTGCTTGAGGCTCTCGCCCAAGGCTGCGCGACCACCCGGACACTCCCACAGAACGTGAGCATTATCCGGGAAGCCACCACATGCCATGCAAGCAGGAGACCCGTCTTTTCTTGTATGTAGTGTTGAATGTGTGGTGTCATTAAAGAGTGAGTTTGGGCACGCCTTATCAGGGATGCCTCGCGTCTCGTCATGAAATGAGGAGGATCGGGATAAACCCTGCGATTGTTGCGCATCTCATCTATCGTTCGCGCCTCTCTAAACGTGCCATAGCAAGTAATTCGGCGTGTTTCAGTGAATCCGGCCAACACAGAGGGGGGCCTGGGAGATTTACGCAGGACATGGCGTGTGCCACTTCATTCCCTCTGATCACCGAGTGACCAGGTATCCCGTCGCGTACGTCGTCAAACACTTTCCGCCAGAAAGTGGCACATAGCCGTGGGTGGGTAATTGCTACTAGTATGCGTGTATGTGCGACAGGTAATTGACACTTATACTTGGCGACAACTTTCTGTGGCAGCACAGCCAAAGCTATGTGGGTGGAGCTTATGCACATTTGTTACTACCCCAAGTCGTCCGTTTTCGTGCGACTTAAGTTTCGGTTTCGCAAGCGCGTCCACCGTGTACTTTTTTGCACGACTATCATACATTTATTTCGGAGGAAGTAAATAAAATGTTCATTTTTTAAGAGCAAGAATACGAAAATTATTTGAAGCGTTGAGATTTATTTGAGAAAGAAAAGAAAGATACGGCCGAGCATGTACTGGGTGATTAGAACAACGCAAAACAAACAAAAAAATCATTTCCTAAATTTCAGTGCATACTTGGTTGGCATCGTTGTTTTCCATAGAGACGCAAGAACTTTCTAGATATGCTCCTGTTTTTTTTTTACGGGACGTGAAGGCAACAACAGGAAGCAGAAATCTTGGCACCGATCGGTTATGAGCAGGCATCTGACGTTCGTAAAACCAAGTGGGTGAAACGCAATCTTTACTCGGCCAAGAACGCTTTTTTTTCACAGTCAACGAACGTGTCTATTACCCAGGCAAAGCGCAACAAACGACTCCCCCCTTAGACACTGACGGACGCGATCTTGAGCGTTGTCTTATCAACAATATTGGGCATCCGAAACACCGACCACGCATGCAACACAATTTAGGAAAAGATTCATTGGTTTTACGTATAGTTTCCAGTTTCCAATCGCACTTTTTCTTCCAAGCAGCTGGTGTTGCTGAAGACTGGCAGGTCGCCGGTGTCACTTTAAAGGCGGTTATTGATAAGAGTCCCACTTTCACTAATGATGAAACTCGCACACAAACTCTTGGTGATGGCATGTGCGGAAAACAAAATATTTCACAATGCACCACTGTCTTCCTGTCTCCCTGCTCGATGAACACAGATCACCTAATGAACACGCACTCATGTTCACACAGAAGCTCCGATGTGAACTTGCTGCAACTGAGAGATGCCATCGTTGTTTACCGGGGCAGGGAAAAGGTGAAATCGCACCAGAAAACCAGAAAACTAGAAACAGCAAAGAGCGAAAAACCTGTGCGAGGAATGCTTCATAATATTGCAAACAATCTTGAACATATTATTACGTATACAAAAGTATACAAAAGATAAGTATACAAAAGTTAGCGTTCGTGGACTATGTGCAGGAGCGTAGAAAAAAAGTGCCTGCGTGGCCTTTGTACCCTGGCTGTGCTGCCACAGAAAGTTGTCGCCGAGTGTAGTATCTACCCAGGAACGACGAGAACACACATGGGTAATTTTAACGCATGAGTGTTGAGAAAAAGAAAACAGCTCACGTCGCCAGCGTTGGCCCGATTAATGCAAAGAATAAATGTCAAGGTCCCAGCAGGAATCGAACCCAGAATTCTGCGTGGCAATCAAGTATTCAACCGCAGAGTCATGCCAGGCCTCGCAACTACTTTTAAAACAATAGACCCTAATGCTAATGGAATGTCAATTACGGTTGCAGTGCTGGCTATCCACTTTTATGGACATTACATGTGTACTCCTATGATACAGTAAGGACGTCGGGTTTACATTAATTGTAGTTAGGTGCCATACACTGATGTTGATTTAGGTAGGGTTGTACAGGGGCCACCACCCTCGCGAGCACCAGCGCTTCATAGCAGCTCAACGCTTCTAATGTTGCTAATACTCATGTTCCTGTTGGCATCGTTGCGCAAGAGTGAACAACTGTCGAACATATGTATGTTCTTGCGACATCTACACATATATTTAGCGTCATTTCATAATGCGTCGCTCAATAAATTGCAACGCGGTCTCTTTGCTTACGCACGCTTCGCATAACGTTATTTCCAAAATATATGGGATTTGCCAATTTTTTTTTATTTAAAAGATCGTCGTCTCTACACAAAGCATTACATTTGGCTGAGCGGTGATGTCAGAATTGATTCTACAGTTTGGCAGAAAATTCAAGTTTCTGACCAGAAACCAGCGATGCTGCGTGTGTCTGTTTGGGAAACTCGCCCACATGAATACGTAACAGCTAGCTCTACTCTCTGTAATTCCAATGGTGGATAGTATGGTGTCTTGATCGGGACAGCATAGAGAAACATACTTGGATAAAGAGCAGCACTCCCGTAGGGTCCTGCAGCTCAGCTATATACTGCGCTGCATTCAGCGACACGAGTGGCTCGTCAGACCTGATAATGTCTCTAGCGCAAATAAAATAGGGGAAAAGTTTCTTTCTTAGGCTGGGATTTATACCGGTATCCTCATGGTTTGAAAACGAGTGTCTTTACCATTAGGCTACACGCCCATGCTTCCACATGTACCGCACATCTAAACCACATGGATACGCACCCTTTGTGCGAACTATTACAGAAAGGCAACACTTTCTAGTCGGACTTTACTGAGTTTTGTGGTAAAGCATTAAGCGTCCTTGGCGAGACACGATGTAGAGCGGTTATGGTAAATTGGACTAATCAATAAAATTTCTTTCTTGCAAAAAAATGAGGCCAAATTTGGGTTTTCGTTGTCTTTCTGAAGCAGCCGTTACGTGCCTTGAAGAAGGAGTAGAAGCGAACAGGGGAATGCCACCTAGTGGTTGGCGAGATCCTTTTTTGCTAGGCCGCGAAAGGGCTTCAGTGGCCACTCTTTACACAGCATATTTCTCTATGAGGACAGTTTATGGCTCTCCCATAGTAGGGTACGTTCACAATTGATTGTAAACACACAAGAATATACGAAAACATGGATGGTTACTATTCGTGGACACCTATGGCAAACTCGGTGACAGCCAGGGCCTGCTGAATGAGCACCCGACAGAACTTGGGGGTGCTGTCGCGAAGGGCGCCTTCGCACTGCTCTAGGGTACGGGTGAACCGAAGGATTTGTCTGAGAAGAGAAATGAGCTTGACATCGCACAAATGAGTAAAGTAGATTAAATAGCACATTTATGCAAATTTTCCCTGGGTGGGACAGTGACGGGTGAAGCTTATGCTTATGTTGTGACCGACAATAGCGCCGTTTCTCTCTTGGAGCCTTACGGCAAAGGCAGCTGAGTGCTACAACGCAATGATTTTGCGCCAGTGGTGTATCTATATACAAGAACGTCGGTCTTAAACATGATTTCCTAAGACATTATTAGCTTGAATACGGAAAGACCGCTTCGTTGTCGGACGTCCCATCGGCTCTGGCATGAAGCGGAAAATGCAAGAACGGGACGAATGAATGAATGAATGAATGAATGAATGAATGAACGATTTCGACGGTGATATAATCTGCATAATAACGGCTCAGTGCCAGCCTACGCTATCTTTCTTTTAGTGGTCACACACATACACCTTAAATACGAACTAATTGCATGAAAAGAACCGCAGATGATTAGCTTCAGTTAGCTGTGCATTGAAATTGTAAAATAGCCTTCAAACAGTGCCACGAGAGTAAAATACCTTCACCATTAATACTTAAATTGACCGAGGAACATGGGAGAACCGCTATTCTGGTGTCTTTAGGATGATTCCGCCTATATGTCGAGCCCAGTTGCGTTATGGCTCAGAGGTCCTTGGGAGGTCCGTTGCGATGTACATCGTCCCACAGCTCTTTTTTTGCGTAGTGGATAGAGGAGAGTTGGCAAGGCAGAAAAGAGGTTTGAGGTGCAATGAATGAGGACAGGAAATATTGAAGACCTGCCCCAGCCAGGGCAAAGACCTTCATAACAGTGCGGGTAGATGTTGTTCAGAGAGTGAGTGAATGAGTGAGTGAGTGAAACAACTTTATAACGTGCACAATAGGCACAAGTTAACTCGATGTCCCCTGGCTAGGCATAGAGAGATAAAATTTGGGAAAATGTCCGTTTGTAATCGACTCAGTACCACTGCTCCCTCTCGTCAGGAGGACGGCGGTAGCATGTGGCAAGTGCAGTCAATGCGAGTAAGAATGCAGCTGTTTAAGGTGGCAGATACTTGCTGTTAATCCGAAATTTAGAAGCCAAATGCGAACCAAATTGTTTGTATTAAACTCAAAGCTAGACACTATGGAGCCCCAAAAAGTTTCGTTGTGTCAACGTCACCAAGTATAAAAAATACGCCTTCAACTCCATGACATCACGCATGAAGCTTTTGAAGAGAAATTCATACACACGCCTGCAAAACCCTTGGGCAGGTGTGTACGCGTTTAATTGTGTGTAGTTACGTACGCGTGCACGCAAATGCGCTTTGTCAGAAACATGTTATTGTTCTCACAAATTCTGCAGCTGTAGAAAGCAAAAAAAAATTCCACGCATATCCATAAAGTGTACGCTGATCATAGAGCGAAGATAGGTACTAAGGTTCATAATGTCAACGTTGAAGTGGCGAACTAGTATAAAGGACGGATGAACGGATGGACGGATGCCCGAATGCACGAACGGACGCATCACTTTACGTATGCTCGTGTGGACTGTAGATGGACGGATGGTCTATTTTTAAACCATATAAACGCTCTGTGGACGGTTTTGCGCTCCGATGTTTTGCACCTACGCTTTGACTGTGCATGGCATCTGGACGAATTGAAGTGGGGTGGACATCGTGAGGTCTTACGGAGCTTCACTCTCAAAAACTCGATTCCGAGTCGCAATTGTGTCTACGTACTTTGAAACCATCGTGTTCTTCCTAGAGTGAAAAAGCCGGCAGCGAGCTATCACCGTGCGTTGTCTGTCACCGCAACGTTCATAAATGTGACGGTGACGCGCCCTAGACAAGAAAGGCGCCAGCAACGGGTCCGGGGAACCGGCAGTTTCCGGATAGCAAGATGAAAGAAAAATCGTTCTTTTGTAGCAACTGGTGTAGTTCGAAATTCTGGGCTAAATGCAGATCCGTAACTATTACGTGCACCTGAAGACGTTCACAGCTCGGGCACCCAGCGATTCTCGTTCACAGAGTTCCCTCACTGCTCCGTTTACCAAATCGTCAATGACGTCAACGTTTGAAAAAAGCGAACAAGGTTTCCTCGGCACGAGTAGATTCCTGTAAGAGAGATTCGAAAACGGCGTGTAGGACATGTGCGCTGCCTTTTGCTGGGCTTAACTGATTTCCTTCTTGTTATGGCATTTCAGATATGTGTAGTCTGCGGCGAGTTGCGTCAGGTTGTCTCCTCCTTCAAATGTCGCGACGAAGCGCCGGCGAAGCGCTGGTGGTCGGTATCGAGCGTTTTAACTCGGTGATGCGGTGTTGCCCTCTCTTGAGCGGCTCGGGTGTCAGCTGCATGTTTTCAAAATGTTTTTAGCAATCTGAAGTTATTTATTGCTTCTACTATTTTGTTATTCTTGGCAATTATAATATTTTAGATCATGTTCGTTTATTTCAAACATGTTTTCAGGATTATTAGACTTGTTTTAAGCCTGTATTGACTACTTGTTTTTGAGCATGACCATGCAACATGAGAAACTGCAAAGGGGAGCCGGGCGACTGAAATGCTATGCATTTAATATATGACTTTGGCCTCAATTTTTTCTTGCACTAATAAACCTATGTTGGTGAATCTAATGATATTACAGTTCTTAGAGTACAATTGATTAATATAAACCGATTCATTGTCTAGCTTTAGGCTCATTAAAATTATGGACCATCTCCATGAAGGGAACCATAACGGCATGCGAAGCAGCAGTGGTGCGCACGCTGTTGACCCGTCTGAAACGGGCGTCGACGCGGGTGCTAAAAGAACGGTTCGAAGCGAATTTCGGTGCAGCCTTTACTCGAGTAAACGTTCCTTCGAAACGCAAAGACACGATAGGCGAGCTGGATTTCATCGCAGACAAATGAGACGAAAGAGTGTTTCCACTCGATGTGCGGTCGAGCATTTCGGGCAGTGGAGAAGGTGAAGCGAGCGAAGTGTGTTGCGAGCGGGTGGAGGAGCAACACAAGTTGGTGTGTTGGCAGGAGCCGGCGGCTGCTGCGGTTGAGGAAGAGAGTGACGTGAACGCGGAGCTACAACTTGACCTACTTGGCATCATTCCAACAATTGTGGCAGGGGGAACGCGGTGTGGTGCGTAGTGACGGAGACACGGACGGACAGCGTTACAAAGGCTAATCAAAGAGCTGCTTCGCACCAAAAAGATTTCTGACAAGGCGGGAGTCCATCTCACCTGGAGCGGCTCCACCTGTGCGTCTTGGATGGGTGGCAGCTTGATCGTGTCCACCACGGTGGTTATGCCACCTGAATCTACGCGGCACGAGAACAGGCCGGTGCGCGACAGGCCCGCGCTGCCGAGCATGATGAGGACGTGCGCCTCGGAGCCTTGCATGAGCTTCTGCGAGGCGCGTGGAAGGCCGCCGGGCCGGTCGAACATGATGTGCGCCGCATCGCGCTCCTCGCTCCAGCAACGCAGGAGAGAGCGGGCGCGCTTTCGCAGGTGGCCGAACGTGCTCTGCAACGTCAGGTTGGCATCGAACTGCGCTGGAGACAGAGAATTGGAAAAAAACGAAAATGTATACTTAGGGAGGAGTGAGAGTATACACATCTAGCAGCAGCAACAGTTGGACTAAATAGGGGGAAGTTGGGACTAGTTGGTACGTCTTCAAATGCTCGTGGTGTGCCATAAAGTAAGAAAAAAAAAATCACTCTGTGTCGTTTCTGATTATTTTTCCCTTACCCTGCAGCGCATCACTAGCATGAATAGTTGGGCTAGTAGGCTTGTGTTCATATTGGAACAGCGCAGGAGCGAATCACGGATGAAAACTGAACAACACGAGCCCTGTTTTTGTTTTGTTTTGTTGTTTTTCGTTAGTTTTGTTTGTTTTGTTGCTTGTGTTGTTCAGCCTTCCTTCGTGATTCGTCTCTGTGCTGTTCCAACATGAATATAGACCTCTATTTGAGTCCCAGCTCCAAGACAAGAACGCGAAAAAAATTGAGCAGCCCGCTCCCTATTGAGAAAATTGGGAAATTGCGTTTGCGTGCTTTGCGTACTATCTATGTATATATTGCAAATGAGTTCTGCGGAAATCCGCAAGGTGCCGGAAGGGTTAGGATGGGAAGGAAGACAACCACCCGTTTGTAGCACGAAGCCACATGTGCTTCCAGTAGCTTATGGATTCGCCCTTGCGCTGTCAATGGCTAGCTTCCTGGTTAGCTCAATTGGTAAAGCGACCGCCCCGGAACGGTATTGGTCCCGGTCTCGAACCCCGGACCAGTACGAATTTCTCCGCAACCTAAGAAGCTCTTTCTTCCCAACAACAGTTCGTACAGATTTCCTGTGGCATTCGTGCACGAATGGTTGGCGCTATACTTATCTGATCTATCTATCTTATCTATCTATCTATCTATCTATCTAATCTATCTATTCTAGCGAGCGGAAGCGAGCGAGCAGCGAGCGAAGCGAGCGAGAGGAGGAGCGAGGCAAGCGAGCGAGCGAGCGAGCGAGCGAGCGAGAGCGAGCGAGCGAGGAGCGAGCGAGCGAGCGAGCGGAGCGAGTAGAAGCGAGCTATCTATCCTATCTATCTATCTATCTATCTAGCTATCTTATCTATCTATTCTATTATCTATCTATCTATCTATCTATCTATCTAATCTATCTACTATCTATCTAATCTATCTATCTATCATCTATCTATCTAATCTTATCTATCTATCTATCTATTATCTATCTATCTATCTATCTATCTATTCTACTATCTATCTATCATCTATCTATCTATCTACGCAATGCTCCTCTTACTGTTTCCTTTCTCCTCACCGGGAATCAATTGACATCACGTCTTTATAGAGAGAGTACCGTTTCATTGGAGTCCAGTGCAGACGCTGAGCTGGGCTCGCGCCAACCGGTTACTCTCACATGAGGACCCGTAGGTCGATCCTAACGGCCATGTTGCGAGCACAGAAGCGCGACATTGCACTCGCGTCAGGTGACAACGACGCTGAAGCATTCATATCCAGGCAACAGTGAAAAGTGGCAACGTGAAGGGACAGCTTACAGGTCAGCTCGACAACGTCGATAAGAGATCAGATTTAAGCATTAGCAAGGGCCAATAACAACAAACACACAATCGAGATATTATAAGTTATTCGCGAACGGCGCATGCTGCATGATTACGTGTGGAACCAGCGCACCTCTAGTGGCGTAACAACAACAACAACAACAACAACAACAACAACAACAACAACAACAACAACAACAACAACAACAACAACAACAACAACAACAACAACAACAACAACAACAACAACAACAACAATAATAATAATAATAATAATAATAATAATAATAATAATAATAATAATAATAATAATAATAATAATGTCACGTGCCACAAAAGGTCATTAATTAGGAAGAACTTAACCCCTGCTCCACCGAGGCGGACGGCTTCTTTTGTGTACGCGTGAATTTATGCACACGCATTGGTGCCACGGTTTCTTTCATTTATTTTTAAATCGCACACCTCGAACATAATAAGTAAGGCAATAGAAGCTTCGTTGAACAAACGTTTTTTTTTTGCGAATTATGAGAGGCTTTTCCAAGCGGAGTGCTCTTTATGGTGTTCGAATTTAAGAATAACTACATCACACTAAGTAAAAGCAAAAATGGTGAGCTGACACATGTAAAGAGTAACCTAGCATAAAAAAAAATGTCCCAGTCACTCAAGTGATTGTCAAAATATACGTCGAAACAAGACAAAGCCATTCAATGAAGCCGTATTGCTTCGCTGTGCATACACAAAATAAAAATTGGGGGACCCTTAAGCTTCGCCTTTAAGAGTTGAACGCGACAGCGAAATCTGTCCCCTATAGCGCGCCCTTTAACCACTAAGTGCATACTTATTAATATGTTTTGCTACACACACACACGCACGCACACATGTGTGCGCGCGTGAGTGCGACGTGTCTATAGTAACGCAGTGACTGTGCAGTGTAGCCACATTTTTTTTGCTAGAACGGCGCTCTCCTGTAGTCGAGACACGTTGTTCACAATGTCTCACAATGTCTCTCAATGTCGGCAGATGACACACACACACGCGCGTGCGCGCGCGAATGGTACATACAGGTTGTTGATCTACAGCAAGAGTCACATGGCCCTTAAGATACACGCAGCGCGCTTGCCATCTCGGAGGCCTAAAGAGTCTCTAAATGCCTCACAGATTGCAGCACATTATCCAGCGTTTGCTGTTTGCTTGATGAACGCCTCTGGAAAGACATGACATGTTTCCCGCTAGATGGACATATAGTTGTACATATTTAGGGCCGTTTGAAAGTTCCTCTGTGTTTTTAGCGGCGATGGCTGCACAATCCGAGCCTTTTTCGACGTAGTTTGATGGCCTCCCATATGCAATGCACCTGCACATCGCCGAATGGGCTCACTTTCATCGTGACACCTGTAGAACAAAATGTGCTAAGGAGACTCCTTTCATTACATGGCATTTATGTAGTGTTTTTTCCCGAAGCAGCTGCAAGTAACATCGTGGCTTTGTGGTAGGACCACCGTGGGTAGGACACCTGCTCGTCACGTGAACGGCCCGGGTTTCATTCTCAATGGGACCGAAAATTTGATTCTTCATTTCATTTGCGTCTTTCTTGATTTTTCGCTTACGAACAATTTTTCGCTCACAACAAACGGTGCCGACGCGGACGGCGGAATTTTACGACACGCGCTCTCTAATGCTATTGGGTTCAAATTACGATATACTAACTGGAACTAATTGCAGAAGCAATGGGCAGTGTGAGAAGGTAGAACGCTATAGATGTTTTTGTGGCCATTCTTTTTTTCGAGATATGCTCTTGTTAAACGCAAAATTGATAGTGGAAAACACGTGTGAACACACAATCTTGTTCAGTAATTTGTTCTCTCGCGCGAATAGACAATTAAACTCATATTCAAAAACGCGGGCGCACGAGGACAGGCGCTTTATTCTTGCTCCACGAACTTTTGTTCCAGTCTGCATGCCCAGCCCTTGCAGGTGGAATCGCGCCGTGTTGAATAGCGCAACTTCTTTTAACAACGTTTTGAATAGTCGAGAAACAAGGCTACTTCATTCACCACACGTGCCGATGTTTTCTGTCCACCGCACCAAGTTTCATTGACGAGCAAAACCCTCTGAAATCAAATAGCGCGTCGAATTCGAGTATCGTCGAATGGAAAACTCAAGAATAAAAACAAAAGGGAGGAGGAGGCTCGCCTGCTTAAACCACAGCAAGCACGCTTGTTACTTTCTTTCTGATAGATTTCGGTTCATGCTTAACATTTGCGCAATCACTTTCGATCACCATGTACTCAATTGAATACGCTTAGCCGTAATTGGAAATGACCGAACCATAGGAGCCACTGCATTCAAGGACATCGCCACGAATAAAAAAAGCGATCAGAGTCTGCTCGCTCACATTTGCCCGAAGAAGCATTGACGTCTTCGCACATTGACAGTGGATATGCAGGTATTTAACCTCCTCCTCCTCTAATAGAAATTCGTCGACATTTCATTTTATCGAGCATGCTGCGGCTTTTTTATATCGTCTGAACGAAATGTGTGGCTTCGGTTGACACCGTTATATTAATCATTTTTGTACAGCTTACCTTATAACCATGGCGTAACGCCTGTGGGACTTGAACAAGCCGCGAAATATATTTCTTTTCCGCGTATCTTGTTCCCCGACACTGAATAACATCTTGATTTGGAACGTATTCAATCCAGTGTACTCAATAAGACACTTCTCCAGCGGTCCTCGGCCACTCCACTCATACTGATGCTTGTTGCCTCATTGACAGTCCCTGCCACCCACGAAAGCGTATACTACCACTTTAAATCCCTCGACGTGGTATAGAATGAGTGTTATTTTTGCCACATTTCATATAGATCTTGAAAGACTATAAGCTTTGATCAGCACTCCCATTTAGCACAAATGTTTGCTATTTGTGCAGACCAAAAAACTTGATATTCAACCTACAACATCAAATGCTCAATAAGTGAAAGTATCTGTAAACTCCCACATCGCATTGGCTGCAAAACATAATCGCCGCGCAGGTCGCAAGATCGAATCCTGGCTGCGGCGGCTGCATTTCCGATGGTGGCGAAAATGCTGTAGGCCAGTGGGCTCAGCTTTGAGTGCACGTTTTAAAGAACCCCAGGTGGTCGAAATTTCCGGAGCCATCCACTACGGCGTCTCATCACATTGTGGTTTTGGGACGTTAAACCCCACATATCAATCAATTAAAGCATGATCGCACTTAGATTTTTCACGAGATGGTGCAACATCGCAGCCTCTTATTAGTCAGTTTCTTGGACTGAATTTTTCAGCTATGAAATGAACTCAGCTAATTAGCTTTTCACTGCTGAAATATTTTTTGCAAAAAGAAACATAAGAACTGTGGGGCCTTTCTTCAAAACGAGTAAGCGTGCAAAAAAACTCCAAATATTGTCACAGTTTTCTCGTGCCGGATGAAGATGATGCCGTTCGCGCGCAAAATGAATGATCCCTTTTCTGGCATGGCGCGGCGCGCTCGTTTGTGATAAGCAGGACGCCCAAAGCGGTTCCCATAGAAGCTGTACACATTGCGCGTCGTTGAGGCACAAGGCGACGCCGGCTCTGTAAACTTACCGTGAGACACGCTCTGCAGCAGTACGACAGAGGAGAGTACTCCGAGTACGAGGAGGCGTCTCGAAGCCACCATGGCGATGACTCAAGTCGGCCCGAGAAACAACGGCGTCAGTTGCTTTATCGCGCGCGCGCGTCGCTGGTCGCATGCGTCGTTTTCGCGAGCCGGAAAGGCTCACTTCCTCGCGCTGCTGTCTCGCTGTTATTTTGCTGCTCTTCTTTGGAAGACAGTTCCGCCGGTAGGTGCAACTGTGATTATATAAGAGTTGCGCAAATTGCCGCCCCGCGCGTTGGGATTCGCCGTTGGTTTCTTCCACCGGAACGCATTGGAAAGGTGCACGGACGATGCGACACAGTGGGGTCTGGTCTAGAAAAAAAAACTACACCGTAAAAACTTCCTAGGTTTTGCACGACAATACTACGATATGAATATACGAGGCACGTCACATAGTTCGGTAAATTCCGAGTAGCTCGAGTCTTTTAACAAGAACTAATTCCGCGTAGTAGTGCAGGTACCTCTACAGCGTTTCGGCTTCTTCGAAACCGACCACCGGGGCCATGGGATCGAACCTGCTACCTTCGGGTCACAGCCGATCATCGTAACTTACGCACTACTGTGACAGACAGAAAAAAAAGATTGATTTGATTTGTGGGGTTTAACGTCCCAAACCCACCATATGATTATGAGAGATGCCGTAGTGGAGGGCTCCGGAAATTTCGACCACCTGGGGTTCTTTAACGTGCACCCAAATCTGAGCACACGGGCCTACAACATTTCCGCCTCCATCGGAAATGCAGCCACCGCAGCCGGGATTCGAACCCGCGACCTGCGGGTCAGCAGCCGAGTACCTTAGCCACTAGACCACCGCGGCGGGGCAGACTGAAAAAAAGACTCATTTGGTGAATATTAGAAGACTCAAGCGGGTTTGCAGTATACCGTTGTGCTGAATAGTAAGAGAGCACACAGAAGAGTTAGTTCGCATGCTTTTCGTAGTGGAGGTGTGTGCGTGAGTGCTGATGTGTGCGTACGTGTGTGCGTGCGAGTTTTGACGCGTCTCTGCGCGTGCCTGTGTGTATGCATGCGTTCGTTCGTTTGGGTGTGCGCATACATGTGTTTATACGTGTGCGCGTGCGTTTGCGCGCGTGTGTTTGTGCGGGCCTGTGTGTGTGTGTGTGTGTTCACTGCTTTTTTGGCTATTGGGAGAACACCAGCCTTTCCAACCGAGCTCTCTGTAGATATAACTGAGACGTATACCCCGGAAGGTCAGCGATCGAGCACAAATCATTGTTTTGTGTACTTTTTGCTCAACATACCTCATGGCGCAAAAAAAAAAACAAAAAAAAAACACAAGAGACGAACAAGCGCAAACTATGTTAAGAGTGAACCAACTCGTCCAGCAAATCACTCTGCTGAAATACTTTGTGCGTGGTGCATCCGTATATTGCCACTACATACGGAAGAAGACAGCATGGTAAAGGAGTCACATGAGTCTCGGGGTTGCAGCTCGCCACGAAATGAACTCGGCCAAGGAAAATATAACGAAAAAAAAAGGAATGAATTGCACTTCTGGGCATTTCCTCGAATATATAACAATACGGATCACTACGGACACGCATAATTGTAATGACGACAACGTTCCTCCTGCGTACGTTGCCTACGCCACATTTTAAGACATACATAACTACATTGCTTGAGCATCCATATTTTTCGTTGTGAACAGAGCTTCCATGCAAGAGGCGGTATGTGTCTTGTTTTTATGAGTACTTTCGTGGTCATGATGAAGGTTGTTCCAATCTAATTTATTCTTGTTTATGTTCATCTTCTCTTCTCGGTCAATCACGTATCTGTTTGTTTGTAGCCTGTATACTTGTTCTTGTTCACCCATTGCCTGTGGCGCATACCCACTGTGGGTATCAGTCGTTGTTGTTTTTTTTCTGCACATGACTTGTCCCCAAAGAAGGGGATCGGCTCATTATAAGGTGAACTTGCCCGATATTTTCTGCATTGCTTCATTCCTAAAAAGCTTTAGTTATTTAATTGTGATTTGAAGTGCCAATTGCGAATTTGAAGGGGTATGAGTCAAACGAACACCTTTGTCTTCTTTCTCTCATTGACCGCTTCTTCTTCGTCTGTTTTGAATGAGCCCACACCGAGAAGTAAACTGCCATCAAAATGTTTTGAGGCGAGCACCTAAAGGCCTCAGATGTTGTGCCGGTTGCTAAATAATAAAAAAAAACTACACGTGATGCCTTTTCGAAGACTCGTTGCAAGTGGTGCAGCTACGGGATCTGTCGCTTGAAATGGTCTTACCTTTTCCGAAAGCTGACCATAAGAGTGGGCCGCAGCGACACTGAACGGCCGATCCTCGTTCCACCGACGTCCGAAAGGAAGCGGGGCCTTGCCGGTTGGCCCCGCTACCAGCAGTCAGGCTACGCTGGCCTCGACTCGCGCCCCTGAGCGGCTCGGACGAGCGGGCAGCCGCACGACCGACGGCGGACGTCCACGGGCCGCGCCGCGACAGTAGATCCACGCCCGACTCAATTGGCTTTGCCCTCGTCGTCTCGGCGATGTGCTGCTGCCCCTGGTGAGCGAGAGGTCGCGCCGCTGCAATGCAACGCGCGCGTAGCGGTGCTTCTCTTGAGTTGACGGACACTCGAACTGTGCATCAATAGACAGTTCAGTGCCGTCTAGTGAAAATGTCAGGAAGACCGTAACGATGCTTGAATGTAACTGAAACCCGCGTAGAACGACACAAAGTGAAATGAGTTTTCGAAAGAAAAAGGGACCCTTAACTAGGTATATTGATGGTGCCATCGCACGTAGTCGTGCTTTTGGAGATGCCCTATAAACCTCGTGCTCGGGTGACGTCAGCACTCTAAACCAGTCTAGGGCTCAATGAAGTTGCCATTAGTCAGTGTTAATTTCTACGCCTTACGTAAAGATCTGTGAAAACACTGCCATGTAAGAAAACTTCTTTTCCTGATGTCTTCGCCCTGTGCTGAGCTTGAGGACCTTTGCAAAACGTCAATTTCTAAGACTAGAGTTATTATGTTATTTCCAAGAACTCTAGTTATTTTCTGCATCGTGATTCACAATTTTTGCTTATCATTGCTTTCTTCGATTAGAAACATGATGGTGAGGGAAGTATTAAATACGGTAACGCTTCATTAGAAGCGGTTATGCACAATAATATCAGACAATTCAACGGTGAAGCTCAGAGTGACAGAGGGTGATGGCATGATTAGACAGGAAAGTGACCATTGAGCTTAAAAAAAATGAGTGAGAGCAAAATATATAGGACAGGTGAGAAAACAAACGCAGCGCTTTATTAGCTCATCTGTTCTGTGTCTTAACTTATTTAAGAAAGCACCAACCATCTAACGTTACTGATCTATTACCATCTGTTGTATTCATTTCATCGCAACCATTACGCTACGCGGTTGCCTGCCATTCATATAAATCAATGTCGATATTACAGGCAGTTTGCTTTGCATGCTGTGAGTGTAATATCCCCGTGTGACTAGGATGGCTTCTAAACTTGCTTGTGATTTGATCTTTAATGGATATGGGTACTCGAGGATAATAATATTGTATGCTGGGTGTCGAGCGAATGTTCTCGGCTCTTTCAGCTCGTTGCTTGTGAGCAGTAGCCCCTGAATTGTCGAACTCGTTAGTGGGCATTCTTTTCTCAAAGTTTTCAAAAAGAACAAATGGCATTAGGTCTTTGGCCTTAGCTAACGCACGTGCGTATAAATAAATGAAGTAGGAACTTAGAAGAGCGCTAAAGCTTCGCTAGCTTTAATGAAGCTTATCTGTCACATTCGTGAATCAACAGCGATGTATTGAGTAATCCCTCACTTTGACGTTTCATTCATGTACATCCACATTTCTAAATGCTACTAGGCCTGCTTGTCGGAGGGAGTGACCCATAAGCAGTTTCACAATGTCCGGCTTAACGCGTATCATATTCAGCTGCCGAGCAGCATTCGTGCAACTGCGAACACAGTGGCAGCTTGTGCGCGTTTGTACGGAGCCGTTGTAACAGCGTTGTCACGTACGCAGGCCCTGTTGGAGACGCAGCCCAAGTTCTCAGAGTCCAGCGTTGGCCAGGCAGAAGTGAGACACGCGCCGTCGAGTGCTGGGCCCTCGCTCCCGTAGCTCAAGACCGGACCGTCGGCGAATGACGGTAGTGTTCACTGGTGCTACTGGTGAGTACCTCAAGCGAAGCTTATGTGAGTTAAGGCCTGAGCACACGTACGCGTCGCAGCGCGTGGCGTGTAAAGCTGCGCGCCCTTCCTCTCCACAGAGAGCTGGCGCGGCGCCGAATCTACAAGGCGCGCGCTGACGCGCCGCACCGCGTACGTTTGGTCAGGCCCTCTGGTGGCGGCGGCGTAGTTCGCGAGAAACCCGGCGGCGGCGGCGGCGGGCGCGCAGAAATGCGGGCGTAAGCAAATAAGCTGTGTAGATGAGATGGTGCAGTAGTTACGTGCTTATTTGTACGCACCGCTTTCCAATAATAGATCTTCTCTCGATTAGGGACCTGCCAATGTACGCTCATTTTTTTCCTGATATGTAAATGCGATTACAGCTTAGGGGTTGCTTGTCATGCCACGTTGCGGCATTCCCTCACCTTGATTTTTCACCACAACAGCTTTCATTGTTGCATTTCAGTTTCACGTAGGACAGTTTTTCCTGTCCGTAGTAGCAGAACTGTTGCGTTGCTAAGCTCGTGGGTGGAGGTTGAATTCTCGGCATGGTGGAAAGAAATAAGTTGGGAGGAAGCATTGCGTAGTGCGATTGAAAGAAAGCAGAAAAAACACGCAGGAGGATTGCACTTTCTGGCGCAAATGAAGAAAGGAAAATAGGAGGAAAAGAACGCCAGGGAGGTTAACCAGCCTAAAGGCCGCCGGTTTGCTACCCTGCGCATGGGAGGGGGAGGGGAGATGAACGATAGAGAGGAGAGAGGGAAGAGAGATAATAACAGCACATTAGGCAGCACACGCGCGCACACTCAGTCATAGTCCAGTCTTGTCTTTCGTGGTGTGTGACATTGCTGTTACAGCCGCTTGTTCCAAGTCCGTGTCGCGTAGGAATTTCAACAGTGCTTTTGTCGTATTCTGTTGGAATGTCCTCCCTCGGACATTTGAAAGAATAGTGTCCACAGACTTTTGGCTGTTGTCGATGCGCGCACGAACGGACGCCAGTGACTGTCTCTGGATGTCATACAACGGACAGTCGCACAGGATGTGGTGTAGCGTCTCTTCGCAACGACAGGCATCGCAGAGGTTGTCACAGCGCAGCATTGGCCCGTTGACGCTCCCTGGGCAACCTATTTCTCTATATATTATATCAAGCTGGGCAGCCTTCTTTGTTTCTCTTTTGTTTTTCTTCCTTTTGTTTTCTATTCGTTGCTATTCTTTTTTCTCTCTGATTCTTTGTATTTATTTCTCTTTCTGTCTTTTCCGTTCCTATTTTCGTCTCACTCTTTCAATTTTTCGCATTGTTCTGCTTTTCATCTTTTTCTCCCTATTTCTTTCTTTCTCTATTATTTCTCTTCCTGCTCTTCTTTCTATTTATTGCTATTTTTCTCACTCTATGAATGCTATGCTTTACTCTCTCCCCTTCTCAATTTCACCCTCCTCAGCATGACTTCCCTAGTCTACGTCATTTCTATACGACACAATACAAAGCTATGCGATGTTTTAAGACGCTCGCCTAGGTACGCGGGTTCAAGTCCTGCCGTCTTACGAGGGGCCCCTTTTTGCCCAGCTATCTTGATATATTACTTCGCCCTCTTCCTCACCATCACACCTCCTATTCGCTTTGTGCTTCCCCCTTGCTATACGCCGGACAAAGCGGCTCTCGTGTTCCGAGAGTGAAGCAGAATATGAGAGGAGGAAGAGCGCGCGCCTGTTCGTGTTGATCATAACTTCGGGTCACGACGCATTACGCCCAAACGCTGCGCCGGGCTCCCTACAGGGCTGTAGAAACTAGGCGCCTTCTTCTTCTTTTAACCACAACCATAACAATTACGCTGAGCTATCCCTGTTAAAACAGGTTGAGTTTGCACAGGCCAAGCATCGTTTGACCTTCCTTTTCCCGGTAGCAGATGGGCACTTATTTTAAATGCGAAGCATTTTTTGGCAAAATTTGGTGACTTTGAGCGTATCCATCCATCCATCCATCCATCCATCCATCCATCCATCCATCCATCCATCCATCCATCCATCCATCCATCCATCCACCTTCCATCCATCCATCCTTCCATCCGTCCGTCCTCCGTCCGTCCGTCCTTCCGTCCGTCCCGTTCCGCCTCCGTCGTCCCGTCCGTCCGTCCGTCCGCCGTCCGTCCGCCGTCCGTCCGTCCGTCCCGTCATCCATCGTCCCATCCATCCATCCTCCATCCTCCATCCTCCTCCATCCATCCATCCTCCATCCATACATCCATCCATCCACCATCCATCCATCCATCCATCCATCCATCCATCATCATCCATCCATCCATCCATCCATCATCCATCCATCCATCCATCCATCCATCCATCCATCCTCCTCCATCCCATCCATCCATCCATCCATCCATCCTCCATCCATCATCCATCCATTCCATCCATCCATCCATCCATCCATCATCCATCCATCCATCCATCCATCCATCCATCCATCCATCCATCACATCCATCCGTCATCATCCTCATCCATCCATCCCTCCATCCATCCATCCGTCATCCATTCCATCCATCCATCCGTCATCCATCCGTCATCCATCCATCTATCCATCCATCCATCCATCCATCCATCCATCCATCCATCCATCCATCCATCCATCCATCCATCCATCCATCCATCCATCCATCCATCCATCTATCTATCTATCTATCTATCTATCTATCTATCTATCTATCTATCTATCTATCTATCTATCTATCTATCTATCTATCTATCTATCTATCTATCTATCTATCTATCTATCTATCTATCTATCTATCTATCTATCTATCTATCTAGCCGCTTACATTTGGATGCTCTCTTGGTCACCCCTTAACTTGGCGTGAACCAAAATTAGCATGGGAGGGTAAGATGGTTTGACGAATAAGACGCGCTGCTCAAGACCTCAATAAAGCCATCATCTCGTCACATACGTCATCAAACACGTCCCGCCAGACAGTGGCACATACCGACGGGCGGGTATGTGCCGCTGGTATGTGGGTATGTGCCACAGGTGATTGACACTTAGTATCTACCCAGGAACGACGAGAACACACATAGGCAATTTTAACGTGTGAGCGTTAAAAAATACGCAACATTGGTAGCGTTGACCCGGCGAATGCAAAGAATAAATGTTAGGGTTCCAGCTGGAATCGAACCCAAGCATTCTGCGCGGCAATAAAGCATTTCAACACGGAGCTACGCCAGTTCTCGAACCTATTTTTAAAATAGACGTTAATCTGCTTGAAACATTAATAGTAATTGCAGTGCTGCCTAACTAATTAAAAAACATTACATATGTACTCCTTTGCTACAGCCGTCTCCTCGGGTTAACGTCAATTGTGGTTAGTTGCCATGCACTGAAGTTGATTTATGTGGCAGTGTTCAGGACCATCAGCGCTTCATATCAGCTCCTGGTGTTGATAATGCGTATGTTCCAGTTGGCATGGTTGCCCAAGTGCAAATAACTGGTTATGTAAACATCTGCAACACTCCAACATATGTCTGTGCGTGCAGCGTTTGCACATAGATTTAGCGCTATTTCGTGACGTGTCACACAATAAAATTGCAACACGGTCACCTTACCTCCACATGCTTTGCATAACGTTGATTCCTAGGTGCGTGAATACTGCCGAATTTTTTTTCTCTTTTCTTTAGCGCCAACCAAACGCGCTTCACCCGAGGCAGGGTTGCTCAATACATACTAAAACATTTTACTATATCCGGAGTTGCAGAATTGGTGTTCACGACATGGAGAAAAAAATCGCAGCATATCCACGGAGTGAATGAATTAGAGTGGGGCGAAGCATCCATTCGTCCATCCGTCCGTCATCTGACCGTCCATCCATGAGTCCGTCCGTCATCTGACCGTCCGTCTGACCGTCCATCCATGAGTCCGTCCGTCATCTGACCGTCCGTCTGACCGTCCATCCATGAGTCCGTCCGTCATCTGACCGTCCGTCTGACCGTCCATCCATGAGTCTCTTTGTCTGTCTGTCTGTCTGTCTGTCTGTCTGTCTGTCTGTCTGTCTGTCTGTCTGTCTGTCTGTCTGTCTGTCTGTCTGTCTGTCTGTCTGTCTGTCTGTCCGTCTGTCCGTCTGTCCGTCCGTCTGTCTGTCTGTCTGTTCCGTACGTTCCGTCCGTCCGTTCGTCCGTCCGTCCATCCGTCCGTTCCGTTCCGTCCATCCGTCCGTCTGTCTGTCTGTCTGTCTGTTCCGTCCGTTCCGTCCGTCCGTCCGTCCGTCTCTGTCTGTCTGTCTGTCTGTCTGTCTGTCTGTCTGTCTGTCTGTCTGACGAGACGTCACGCCCCTCTGCGCCCGCCGCTCCACTTCGTCCATGCCCCATCAAGGATTTGACACGTATGGCGACGACCCAGGAGACCGAGAGGGGCACTCGTTCCTCGTGCACCAAGGCACAGCCCGCGCAGCAGCCAACTGAAGAGTAGTTGTACAGCGCCATCTAGAATATCCTAACCCAACTGCAGTTTGTAGGTACTTCAATGAGCTAGCGCCATCTAATATACTGCTCGGGAGATACTGCTGGTTACACCTTACGCGGGACAAGATAAGACTAAGAGAAGCTTCACTCCTAAAATGATAATCGTGATACAATGGCTGAAAAAAAAAACGGCCAATGATTGCCGGTCTTAGGTACATGCCTGTCTAAAACCGGGTAGGTGGCAACACCACAGCTGGTACTCGACAGAGGTCTCACTGTTCTTGGAGCACATTCAAAGTTGTCTGCTCTAAATATGGTGGAAATATCTTGGAGGCTTCCTACGTCACACTACACGTCAGAAACGTGGTTGATCTTTCCGTTGTAAGCCTTCTATTTGAAACGGTTCAGCAAAACTTTATAATAATAATAATAATAATAATAATAATAATAATAATAATAATAATAATAATAATAATAATAATAATAATAATAATAATAATAATAATAATAATAATAATAATAATTATGGGGTATTTCGTTTCAAAACCAAGACATAATAGGAGACGCTCTAATGGAGGCCTCCGGGAATTCTGGCTTTCTGCGACGTGCGATGAAATCGTACAGTACATGGGTGTCTGGTATTTCGCCTTCGTCTAAATGTGACCACGGTGGCCGGAATAGGACTTGCGACCTTCGGATCAGTGCCGGCTATTTGTGGGAGCTTTTTGAACCTCTTATTGGATGCAGGAAACTCAGGTTGTCCGGGTGTCTTGTTTGCACAAACAGTCCTACGATATGTTAGATAGTTCGCGTTTGGCTCACCCAACTTATCGAAGCACTGTTAGTACCAGGGAACCGAGCTGTCGTGAAAACAACTCGTGTGGCTTATGTTTCACGTCTCGAAATCGGTACACTGAATTCTGCATACAGTATTGGAGGGCTGTGGCACAATTTTGACACATCTGGCTGAATGCACTGTACGCGCTTTTCGCACGGCTTTGAATTCTGGTGCAGTACGGAGGAATGTGCGGTTTTGTACTCCACCAGAGCCGTGACCTTTCACTCAGTAAAGCTATGCAGAGATAGAGCGGTCGGACTGTTACTTTGTCCCACAAGAAAACACGTGTGTCAACTTCGGATGAAGTTTCGGTAACGTGGATGCGGGACGGTAACGTCCTATTTGAAGACATGCTTGAACTGTGCTACGAGTTGGTTGAGAGGTTTCGGCCGATGTTGCGGAATGTCTTTCTTATAGACAAGGAGTCGTGCGACACACACGTACTGTTACAACCATATGACTGGAGAAACCACGTGTCAGAGTGCTCTAAAATGCAGTATAGCATTTACGTGTCGTTTGCTGCAGCGTCACGACACATGGTTTTCCCACACACGAGACCCTTATACAAACTTGAAGCGTGACATACATGCGACGCCCACGTGACCATTTAGAGTGCTATAGCACTATAAACGACACTGTTCACGTGCGAGTGGAGTCGCATTGTTTGAGCTACACCTTTGAAACGAAGTGCCTGAATTCTTGCCCTTGAGAACCTGTTAGAAGCATGTCAGGTGCTTCTACTGGTGCGAAAAGCTGGTCTGAGACGGGGGTCGGCACTCTCCGATCATCTTCACTCACCAGTGTTCCCGCGATTTATTTCTTGACAGCTAGAACATTCTGAACTCTGAGCTATTGTCGGCACTCAGTCTCTGTCGCACTCGGAAGCATTCACTGGCGCTCGCAGTCGCTTCAGTTCTCACATAGCGGCTTCCATTTCAGCTATTATTCGCACCCATCCCCATTCACAGGCACTCGTTTAGAACACGACAAAGGACGTATAGATCATTCAGACTCACTCATAAAATATATTTTGTCTTTACGAGTCACTCGAACTCATGTTCACCAATGTTTTCCTCAGCTGCATTCACTAGGAATTCATACTCACCGAATCTTTTTTTTTTTTCAACTGGACTCACTCAGACAGGCGTCCACCAAGATATACTCGCACGGAATCGCTCAGGCTTCGACTGAAGGCTATTTCTGAGTCTGAGTATGTTTGATTGAGTCAATTAGTGAGTCTGATAGCGTATAATGAGCTTTTTAGGATGTGATATCAATGCTGTTTAAAGCAAACATCCGGAATACTTGGTGCTGTACATGGTACTTTTTTTTATCTCGTGCGTTCATATACGATTTATCAGTGAATGCAATAAATAACGATATTTTTCTTAAAAGAGATGATTCGCACAAGACATCTTTTTCAAATACTTGTGACAAACATTGTGGGGGAGGAGGAGGAAGGGAAGGAGGTCACAACCCACGCTTCCAATTAATAAACAATGTGGTGGCGTACAAACACTAGTGCGCTGAAGTACGAGCGAGTAGACGAGGGTGTAAACGTGAAGCTACATAAATATGCTTGACAGTAACACTGAAGTTGGATAGATATGACCGTGTGGCGGCATAAAATGGGGAGCTCAGTCAAACTGTCACAGGAAATATATTTTGCGATTAGGGCTCACTCGGGCTCAAACTTTCCAATTTCTCAATCGGATTCACACGGACTCAGACTCACCAGAATACTACTCACCCGGACTGACTCAGACTCACGGGTCGATCTGAATCTGCACGAGCCGGAATAAGTCGACTCACGAGTGGGCTCGCTGACCTATGCACGTGACCCACTCACGTCCACACGTCCGCTCGCACTCGGTGACGCTCGCTCGCGTAAATATCCACGTCCAGTCAAACACATTATAAGTCACTCATACCAACGCCTCCTAGATTTCCCGTGCCTGCAGGATTATCGGCAGTCGCTTGGTAAGCGGCGGTCATCGGAACTATGGTGGTGGCGCCACTCAAGTAGGGGTGTCGTCAAATAGGTTTTTACGTTTTTGAAGCTTATATGCAACAAAAATAACCTAAACAGTTTTAAAAAGGCGTAAACGTAATTGTAAATAACCCTACGTGAGTGACGCCGTCATTCAGCAAGCAACTTTTTTAATACAAGGCATCCTCTGAAATTAGTAGCAAACGCCAAAATTGCCGATCTCAAAGGCCAAGTACAAAGACCCTTACCCCTACGTAGGCAGCGCTGCCATAGATAACCGACTTTTCGCGCTCATCCGGCAGGCACGGGAAATCTAGGAGGCGTTTCTCGTACGTACGTTCTCTCAGATCCTTCGTCACCCACTAACACTCCATGCACAGCCTTTGAAATGAGTTTGGAGAAAAAATGTAATAAAGCTCTAGTTCCCCGTGGTAGTTGCGCTACTCGACTGCTGACCGATATGATCAAATCCTTGTCGTGACGGCAGCATTTCGATGGAGCCAAAGTGCTAGAGCAGTCGTTCGCAGCCATGAATGTCTCGGGGAAACTTTGTGCACCGATGATAAGGAATCCCTTGCTTTGAGACAAGGTGGGGGCTTTGATAAGCTGACGCTACAGGCAGTGGTACGCAGCTGTCTTTTACTTTTCCCAGGCAAATGACTGGCAAAGAATGGCCAAATTGAAGAGCTGAACGAAGTCGATCTCAGCAGCTTGGCGATATGTTGTGTAGTATGCAGCCACATTCACCCTGTTTCTTGCTATCTTTGCTCGTCAAGTATGCAAGCCTAATAACTGTATGCTCGAGTGCCTTAGTCGAAGAAACTGCAAGATAAGCTTTGCAACCATCTCACGGAGAAGCCCCGCCGCGGTGGTCTAGTGGCTAAGGTACTCGACTGCTGACCCGTGGGCCATGGGATCGAATCCGAGCTGCGGCGGCTGCATTTCCGATAGAGGCGGAAATGCTGTAGGCCTGTGTGCTCAGATTTGGGCGCACGTTAAAGAACTCCAGGTGGTCGAAATTTCCGGAGCCCTTCCTTACGGCGTTTCCCATAATCATATAGTGGTTTTGGGACGTTAAACCCAACATATCAATCAATCAATCATCTCACAGAGAAGAGGATACACAAACCAGCTATGCCACAATACCTAAGTGCAATGTGAAAAAAAAGAGAGAAAGTTGTCAAGGGTGATAGGGTGCCTAAAAACATACGCGCTTTTTTGGCATATTGTCTGGGGTCCTCAGAAGTAGCTTCGTGATGACTCGGGGATTATGGGACTCCCGTTTAAAATTCACTCTCTTGGAGGCCACTGTGCGCAAGTTTAGGTGCACGTTAAAGAGCTCGAGGTGGCAGAAGTTTCCAGTACCGTCCACTACGGCATCTCTTGTAATGGTACCACGGTTTTCAGACGTAAAACACCAACATTTATATAGAAGGAACAAATGATATGCCGGTCTCTGGGTTGTGTGATGGGGCCGCCAAGGTTTAGTGGTTCTGTTGAATACGAGATGGGTGCTTGACGAGTTGAACGACCTTTTCTTTGTGGATCACGCAGGTGAATCTTTGGTAGTGGCCACCGGTGCGTCAGCTCCCAGCTCTGCGCGCCGGTGATGTCAGGGGCGCCACCGGACAGGCCCGGGTCATCGGGCAGGTCCGATGACAAGTCCAAAGAGAGGGCACTCGAGAAGACCACCGAGAGGACCACAGAGAGGTCAGCGGGCCTGCAACACCACCACCACCACAGGAGGCACAGCCAGAGCCAAGAGAGGTCGTCTCCCGGAAAGTCGTCGTCCAGGTCTCCGAGCAAGTCCTCGCCGTCGAGAACCAGACGAGGCCGCGATGGCCCTCCCCTCGGAGCGGTGGCATCCAGCGACCCGTACGATGGTCAGGCACTGCTTTCAACGTCTCTTTGCTTGACACCTCTCTAGAAAGCATGCAAAGCATTGAATATGGTGCTCGAATGTGGTGCATCTAGTGATCGATTATGGCACTTGCCCACCCGATCGCTCGCTCATTCACTCCCTCACTCGCTCACTCACTCACTCCCTCACTCACTCACTTATTCACTAATTTATTCACTCACTCAGTTCAGTAATTAGAGGCATATTTTTTATATAGAGATGTAGGTTCAAAACAAGCAAGAGAACGTGGCATCGACGTGCATAAAATGCTAAAGTACAACAAATTTAAATAATACCCTTATTAGGAGAAGCAGGCAACGGGTCGCATCTCTCATCTTCAGTGGGCTGATAACCGCCACCATCACGTTTCTGTGTGAGTGGCGGGAAGAAGTGTTCAAGTGGAGAGAAACGGTTTGACAATATAATTGCAGCAGGCTTGAGAAGGTGCTGGAACTGACATGACAAGAGGGCACCAAAAATTAACACGAGGCTTTTAAGTGTTTCCAGTACGAGGGCAAACACCATTTCGAGAGGGGCAGGTTAAAAATAACAAAAAAAACACGAAATGTTTTTCTTTGTATACTGTTGAGCTCGTCTACACCTGAGCTTTGCATTGTATCAAATCGCCAAATTAATGCGAAAAATGCAACTTATGTCGGCAAACATAACAAGTACCCAAAGTCAGGCCATGCAATTTAAGCAACAATGAAAACTTGAAAGTTTCCCGCGTAAGAGAATCATGTCATCGTGTGGGTCGTGAAGACATGCAGATGACGGCACCTGACTTATTGAGGCCTCGGCTGAATGTTTCTTTTAATCTGTAAGCATTAAGGCGTACTCCGGAGAATATGAATAGTCGCGAGCAATATGAGATGGTGCAGCTGATTCGCATTTAGCCAACGATTACTTGCAAGGTATCGGTGTGGATGTCACGTATTCAGTGGCAAGAGGTGCCTCTCCGCTCGCATATTGAGTGTTACGAGCACTTTGCTCTTACCAAATGCATAAAAGGTAATTTTTGTTCTTTCTGACATCACTCACTACTGTGAAGCTACCATGTTTACTCTTACACTACCAGATTTTAATGTTGGCTGAATTTAACGTCCTAAAACCACGATGAGTTAATGAGGGGCGCTGTAGTGGAGGGTCCTGGAAATGGCGACCCCTTGAGGTTCATTAACGTGCATTTAAATTGAAGCACACGGGCCTCTGTTGTTCTCGCCTCCTTCAAGAATGTGACTGCCTTGGTCGGGACTCGATACCGCGACCTGCGGGTCGGCAGTCGAGCACCATAACCGCTAGACCCCCGTGTCAGGTAAGTCTAGGCTGTTGGTTACTGTCGACTTCATAGCGACCAAAGGTACTCACGAGCAATTAGAAGTAATGCTAACTGATTTCGCTCGCGTGCCGCCAAGTCACCATTGAGGTTTTTTTTTCCTAGCAGTGCGTCCGCCTCGATGGAACAGCGTACGGTGCATACTCGGTCGCTGACAAGAAGGGCGCGGGTTCGACTCCAGTCGTGGCGGTCGCATTTCAATGGAGACAAGTCATATAGAGACTCGTGTACTGTTGGATGTCAGTGCACGTTAAACAGTACTAAATGATTGAAATATCTCGAGTTTCTCTCTACGGCCTCGCTTATAATCATATTGGGCTTGGCACGCAAAATCTCACACGATATTATTTTCTAGTATTGCAGCTCCTTAGCGCGCCCCTTTGACTTCATCGCACGTACTACACGACATTTCCAATATTCGAATACTGCCGGTCTTTCGTATGCTGCGGCGGATCTCTTTTAATAAAGCATTTGTAGTGTCAAAACACAATGCCGGAAGTATGGTTGGTTGGTTGGCTTATGGGGCTTAACGTCTAAAAGCTATCGACACGGGCTGTTAGAGAGGCCGTAGTGGATGTCCCGTAAGATTTCTACTGCCCCCGGGATTCTTCAAAATGAACTGACGTCCCACAGTACCCGAGTCTCTATTGTTTAGCCTCCATCATTTTAAGGTCAACAAACAAGGCCCGTAACCAGTGCACCACCGTAGTGACTACCATGAAATGTGAATCTATCCAGCATGGAAGTGATTAAAAAAAGGTAAACACGGGCCCTTAGTTTTATGTGCCATTTCAGAAAAGGTTTTCCCACATATTCACATTTACTTTAAAGCGGAGAGCATATTGCTGCATAGCAAGCAGGCAGTTAGTTTTGTACATCAGTAAGTTCCTGATTGATCTCGTTCTGAATCATTTCAAAAGAAAAACGAGAAGGAAGAAAAAGTAAGGAATAAAAATACGGTGTTCCCAAAGCTGGCATACAACCACTTCTCCCCAGCAAGCTCTTCCACCATTAATTTTTTACTCAAGGTTATAGATGCAGAATTTATCTTGTGTCAGCGCTAACTAAAACAAGACGCGGTAACTTGTAGCGAAGGTAACTTGTAGCACTGCTTAGCTAGAGGACACGGGTTCTATTTCTGCTACAACGGCCGCGTTTCCAAAGTGGCGGAATGACGCTCGTGTATGCATAATCTAAGCATAGTTAAGGTTAGGTGCAGCTTAAAGAACTCTGAATAGTGTCAAATGTAATCCGGAGTTTTTCACGTGCCTCAGAATCATGTCCTCATTTATGTTCCCCGTTGAGCTAAAAAAATTAATTTCGCTTACAATTGGAATAAATGATTGATGCATCTACCATGTCGAAGGACAAACAATTTCCTTACCTGCATGCACCCTTCACAGTGGTCTATAATGGTTGGTCATCATGCTCGACTGCTGAGCCGCAGGTCGCGGGATCGAATCCTGGCCCGCCATCGGCTGCCGCATTTTCGATTAAGGCGAAAATGCTCGATGCCCGTGGAATTAGGTGCACATTAAAGAACCTCTGGTTCTAGTATTTCACCACTAAGGTGCCTCTCGCAATCATATTGTACTTTTGGGACGTTGAACTAAAAAAATAATTATTATATTCTTCCTTATATGCGTGCTACAGACGTAATGAAATTATTGCGTGTCGCTACTGTCCTTCGCACCTCACGCACAACTTAGCGACTATAGTTGCTACAAGCAAGAGCGTGCTATTTTACCGTGTTATTACAGCCTTAGTGGTCAGCCCTGCCATAGCAATGCAATGACTTGAGCCATTTATTCCGCCCAAGTATGCTGATTCAAATGCCACCTCTTCGTCACTCATGACGACGTCATCACTTTTACTGCTGTCGTCACTAACACAACTTCTCAACTTCCGCAGTCTAATCTCAATGTTTGGCAAAGGTGGTAAATGCGCACTGAACTACGACAACCGTCGTGTGCATAGCTCGAAATTCTTCGCCTCACAATGCGGGCGATCTACAGAAGCATTTTTTTCTTAAATATTTGCAGTTGCCTACGAAGAGGACATGGACTCCGATGGTGAGTACCATTTCTCAGGAATACTGCTATCGCATTGTCTGTTTTGAATGAGCAATGTTTGGGACGTAGTTGTGACAACAGAGAATACAGAAGACGAACCGGTAAAGAAAGGGGTGTTTATTGGGCTATCGTGCGTCTGACAAAACAATAAAAATGTATCAACGCATACATAATACTAACATCGTCCGCCTAGTGGTGTTCCATGTTTACATTCACCCCCGCCCCTTACGACACGTGTTCGTGCTCTTGCAGACACGTGGTATTGAACAAGGCGGTTGTGTAGTCTACTCAGCGAGCCATGTATATAGTGCGGTAAAATATTGCTCGTACTTTCCAGCCCTACCAGTCGCTGCTCTATACAACGCTCTGGGTGATCAGACTTTTCAAGGAAGTAGTCTTTAACCACTTCCAATGGTGGTTACACAGTGGTAGGTGTGTGTACATTCTCTTGTCAAAGGAAATGGCTGGTGAATAAAGTGAAAATACAACTTGAGAACTGTGATTCGGACTACAGAAAAAACACTCGTAGTCGTAGCCGACAACAGTAACAGAGATTCGGCGAAAGGAGTAAACGTTCAGTTTGCAACACCGAGTCTTAACGCCAACTTAGAAGAATGGTTGTATTGGGACCCTTGATGTTTCATTGTGAAAGAGGGTAAAGTGCAAAAAAAAAGAAAAAAAAAACGGCCGTTCCGGTGCGCGCCGTTCTATTGCGCCTGAGTTATAAAGCGTGGTGTCAATAGGAGAATTCCGAAACCGCTATGGTGTTATAACCTGCGGTTAGCTAATGACATTGCTTTGATGAGTAACTCAGGGGATGAATTGCAGCTCATGATTACTGAACTGGACACGAAAAGCAGAAGAGTAGGTCTCAAATTTAAAATGCATGAAACTGAAGTAATGTGCAACAGTTTCGGCAGAAAACAGCCCTTTGCGATGGAAAGACGCTGTAAGTTAATAACTAGAATAATAAGAAATGGGAATAATAAGAAAATAATAAGAAAAGAAAATAATAAATAAAAAGAAATTCGGCAAGCATTCTCAAATCATGAATGATGATCTGCCACTAACCCACAAGAGGAAGACATATAACAGTTTAATCTTGTCGGTACTTACCTATGGAGCAGAAACTCGGAGGCTTACAAAGAATGTTCAGCCTAAATTGAGGACAACACAGCGAGTGATGGAAAGGAAAATGATAGGTGTAACCTTAAGAGACAAGAAGAGAGCAGAGTGGGTCAGGGAACAAACTGGGGTTAATGATATCATATTTGAAATCAAGAAGAAGAAATGGACATGGGCCGGGCACGTTGCACGTAGGTAGGATAACCGCTGGTCATTGAGGGTGACTGACTGAATTCCCTGAGAAGGCAAACGCACGAAGAGGAGACAAAAAGTTAGGCGGGCCGATGAGATTAGAAAGTTCGTAGGTATAACGTTGCAGCAGAAAGCACAAGACCGGGTTGATTGGAAGGTCATGGGAGAGGCATTTGCCCTGCAGTGGGCATAGTCAGGATGATGATGATTATTAGTATTATTATTATTATTATTATAATCATGATAGTGTTATAATGGAGCTCCAGCTGGAAGGAATGATTCTGCGTGTTTTTTTATTGGGATAACAATCACATGGGCACTCGAGGTGTACTTATGCTGTCACCGCCATGTTCCAAAATATCGAGTCGAAATCGATCACGGCCTCTCTCGTGTTTCATATGTGGGTGAGAGCTTGCGCGAAGGCTGCCGATGGGTTCACCTAAAGCAAATAGGAAATGCACCGGCTGGCTCCGTCGGTTGAAGGAGCATGACTTGGGGTCGGTGGTGAGGGCTGCGTCGCTCGGGCTGCAACTGGGAACTTTGATCATACGGGTGTTGTCGCACGTGATACCTCGACAGAGTTCAGCGGACGGCTCGTAAACTTTCCATGATCTGTGCGTTTCCCGTTTACCACGCGTAGGAGTACGAATAGAGAGAAAAAAACAGCTTCAATACCTGGAGCGGCCGTATTGATTCGCGACAGCGTTATGTAAAATTATGCCAGATCCGATAGTGAAGGACTCAGCCGCCCACCTTACGACAGATAACAACACTCCAATGTGTTCGAAATGCTTCGCCTTTGAGAAGAAACAGTGGCTCTTCTTTCTTCTTCACAGTGGACAGCTTGGAAGGCCAGAGGGGCATCTTTACTCACCTGCTGTCGCAAGTCTACATTGGCATGGACCTAACTAAGGTCACCTTGCCCACTTTCATTCTAGAAAAGCGCTCCCTGCTTGAAATGTACGCCGACTTCTTCGCCCACCCTGAGCTTTTTGTCAGGTAAGAAATCACAGGTGTAACACCTGATAGAGACAGATAAAATAACGAACTTGAAGTACTTAGCAATTTGTTATGAACCTCCATGTTTTCGTGTCGCCTTTTTCGTGTTTATTTTTCTTGTGAAGGCTGTCTATACATCAGTTAGAAAGGCATTGCACTAAATCTTTAGAATAGCATCATACATACGCTACCAATTTTGAGGATGTGCGTGTACTTCAGAGAGAAGTCAAAACTTGGGACCTCGATTGACGATTCAGCACGCACGGGATTTTGATATTCCGCTTCTTGAGCGGAGGTGCCTTGCGCAGACTGTATTTTGCGGTCGCATTTGGTACCTTTCTCACGTGGTGAAACCGTCTTTACGTATCGTGCGATCACTGGAGTCGCATTTGTGTTCCTTTTTTTGGTCAGGCGGCACTGAGTTGGTCTCGATCGTGCGGCACTGGGAGAGCAGCGTTCACAGGGAGGCTTTGTTTTCCCTTCGTTGTCCACACGATGTCAGCTGTGGGCACTGCGCTCCCTTCTGCGCCTAGTGCAAGGGGAGGAATCTCCCGCATTAACGCCTCCATATTACTTTCTGGCAACAAACCTTCGGCATTTGATGCCTAATGTGCACCTTAACAGGGGGCCACAGTCAATAACACTTCCTTCGTTTCATGCAACAACTGTTGTATTTTTTCGCCATGTCCAGTCGACCTGTGCTGGCGTAAATCTATTGAACAACCACATAGTTGAGACAAGTGCTGCGTTGTTGCTTTCGTTGGTTCCCACAGCCCACCGTGCTCGCTCTAGTCGGGTGTCTTGGAGCACGTTAACCGCTTCTTTTCTGCCTGGACAACTCCGAGACTGCATGTACCGCCTGGGAGGGGGTGTGCTTCCAGCTCTAGACCACTTCGAGAGGTGGAGAATGGTCCAGTCAGCAACATGCCCAAACTGCTCCCTTCGGAAAACAAATAAGCATATTCTGAGGCATTGTGTCGTTGCTCGCGTTTTCTGGAAAAACACACAAGCTGAATATCGATGCCTCCGAGTAAATCGCTTCGTTTTTTCTGGGCGTTGTTCTTGAGGCCACTTCGCCTGTCTTTTCATTGTTGCCGGTTCTTTCTGCCTTTGGCGCAACCGCGAGGCGGTTGCAGCGGGCCGCCGCCGCCGCTTCGCACTCGTCCCGATCCTATGGAGTAGTTGTACTCAGGGCTGATATGTGTTTTGTCAGAGGAGCTCTTCTTCCAGGACGAAGAGGAATCCCTTCGGCACTGGTCTTGCCATATTGTGTCCATCTGTGACGAATTAAACTTGTCTTTCGGCCGGCCTGGTATTGGTAGGTCGATGTATCGATGCGTTGATTGATTGATATGTGGGGTTTAACGTCCCAAAACCACCATATGATTATGAGAGACGCCGTAGTGGAGGGCTCCGGAAATTTTGACCACCTGGGGTTCTTTAACGTGCACCCAAATCTGAGTACACGGGCCTACAACATTTCCGCCTCCATCAGAAATGCAGCCGCCGCAGCCGGGATTTGAACCCGCGACCTGCGGGTCTGCAACGGAGTACCTTAGCCACTAGACCACCGCGGCGGGGCGTATCGATGCGTCGGCAGAAGTGACATGCAACATGTAAATGCGCGAAATGTGTATATTCCTGCTTTATTTGTGTCTCTTGTTTAACTTGCAATATGCATATGTGTGCCTGTCTTTTTGGGACACATTTTTGTGTGGCTGTGTTTGTATGAAATATCGAATGTACTTGTGCTTTGCACGTCATCACACATCCATGTTCATGTAAATGAAGTCTGGCTTGTCATCATCGTTAATGTACGTCTAACAAGAAAATGTTTGGTTGAAGTATTACATCTGTGACAATAACATCTGTGACAATAAATTTTTTTAAACACACAGCCACATCCTAGCTTACATGGCTTCATGAACATTGTTCTTAAAATGTGGCGTAAGTTCGCGGGCCTTACAATGGCTTGGCGTATTAAGCTTTGTCATAGCATGTCCTGTTCTAACTAGCCAACTATGCTGCCCAGACAAATAGCTAATTAGCCGGGTGCACGTGCTCGGGGGCTAGCAGACGACGAAGACTATGAAGAGGGCGCGCACCGACCGAGCAGCGCGCTAGAATGTGTAGGCTGACTGTGATGATTGACACGTGGCCTGAAGTGTAGATGTCGTCGCGATGTGGTAAGAAGATATTCCGGAACTAAAACAGGCAGTGCAGGTATTAAAAAGCTTCAAAATAAATTTAAACACCCCTTGCTCTGAGAAATATTACGAAAATTTGCTGACACATTTACTGCATGGGTGCACTTCTGCGCTCTGTGGAACGACAAAAAAATAAAACAAGATGCCTGTGGTGTGAAAACACCGCCTAAATTTGTCGACCATCCTTGACATGATGCCGGGTTTTATTGGAACTAATTAACTGCAGCGCGCTGAGGGAGGATTTGACTTTTTCGTACTGTTTGCTAATTCAAGAGGGGGTGTCGCCAGAGCTATAGGAATTACCCCGCACTGATGCCGAGTTTCGCCAAGCTTGGGCGATCCTGCATAGCGCCGCTAACGGCCACTGAAACTACACAATAACATAAAGTTGTGCATTGGAAGAGCTTGGTGGATAGCCTCAATAGAGGAGCTCAATGGGCTAAAGAACTCCAGGTGGTCAAAATTTCCGGAGCCTTCCACTACGGCGTCTCTCATAATCAGAAGTGGTTTTGGGACGTTAAACCCCACAAATCAATCAGGAGCTCAATGGGCGCTGAAAATATGAACTGTGATATTAACATGACGTTATAGTGAATCCAAAAGCCAGAACGTCAGAGAATAATCAGATTAGAGCGAGAGGCTGAATATTCGACACCTTGGAAATACCGTGCATGCGCAAGCAAGGGTGTTTTTGAAACAAACAGCCTCGGTCATAGACCTCGAGACAAACTCTTTTAATTGAACACTCGTCCTTGCTTTTACTTTCTTTTATTTTTCTAATGCGGCCTCCAACCGATAGAGCCTATAATAAAGGACGCGACATTCCCTCGGTGATTTTTGAAAAGCCCTTGGTGTGCTTTAGCGCCTTCGCTTGAACGATGAGCAATGAACACGTCTAAAGCAAGAGCAAGTCTGCGGACGAGAGTTTTCGCGTGGAAAACATTCTTGCAGGGAAGCCAACAAACCTATTTGGACGAAGTTCACTTGGCAAACTGGAATTCAGACTGAAAATAATAATACCTGGGGTAGGTCGTGCCAAACCAATGCTATGATTATGAGGGACGCTTTGGCAAAGGGTACCGACAATCAAGACCAGCTGGGTTTTTTGCAATGTGCAGCTAAACCCAAGCACATCTAGTACGTTGCGTACTTCGTAATGCAGCCGCCAGGGCAGGAATTCGATCCCGAATTCTTCGGGTCAGAGGTGAATCATTATAACCACTATATAGACCATCGCGGTGGACCATGAGACTCAGGAGAACACCGGGTATTAGAGCATAAAAGCGAAAATCAGCGCGATGCACAAGACAGTGAAATAGACGGATGAAGCGCTGACTTACAGGTTACAACCAAAGTTTTATTCCGTGCATGGGGGTAAATACAGCACACGCAACATGAAAGGAGGGAGAGGATAACAGCGACGTGGAACTTTTGTTAACGAAATATTTTTATGTGTCTAAAAAAAAACTTTGATGAAGCGTTCATTTTTTTGACAGACACGCAACTTCCCTGGTGATGAGCGCTAACAAAGGTACACTCACGCACAAAACACCTTTGCTGTCAATGAAAAACACCTCGTAAATCTCACGTGTTTGTTAATCAATGTATCGTCGAAGTATCGTGCATTGACTAAACATAGCATAACAGACGCATACGGAAATATACGTGCAGCTAAATGGCTGCCAACAGAACCTTGCATTAAATTGCGGTGTTCTCCAAGGCGGTCATTTACACAGCGGCCAGTTTGCCCGATATAGTCGCGGTCGCATGAGAAGGGAACTTCGTACGTATACTTTGGGTTTCACGCTGCATTTCGCTTTGTTGATTATGTACCAACCAATCCAAGTCAGCATTTTATTATAAGAATGTAAATTGAAGTAAAGTGAACTGAACGTTATAACCAAATAGATACAAAACATGTTTAAACAGCAAGAATGGTGGGATAAAAGCTGCGTATGGGCAGCTTGACTGGTCCCACCTCCCAGAACAATAAAAGCAGCAGCAAATATTAACAAGAATTCTCACTTGTCGCAATAGTAAAAAATAGGAATACAAAATGAAAAGTTATACAAATGTTCTCTGGAAATCTGTATAACGTCAAAGACATAGTGCAGAGGCACGAGGGAGACCGGTACGATGTTTCCATGTGGGTTAATATGTATGACCGTATGGGTGAATGCCATTCGCAAGAACACTAAATGTGTCGCTTGATGTTCGGCCGTGTTTTCAGCATCGTGGACCGGGGCAACGCCAAGGAACGCATGGTGGAAGTAGTGCGGTGGTACCTGTCGGCCTTCCATGCCGGACGGAAGGGAGACTTGGCCAAGAAGCCGTACAATCCGGTCTTGGGTGAGATCTTCCGATGCTACTGGAGGATCGGCGACAAAGCAGGGGTAAGTGCGCAAACGCTCTGTCTCTGCGTCTTTCTGAGCTTGGCTGTGTGCAGCGAGTGCTTTACTCCAGTAGATTTGTGTTGCAGCGATGTTGGGAAGTGTACGCACGCAAGGACAGTAGCATATTTTTCATAATTTGACTTTGGGTTAAGTGAGCCCAATTTTCTCTTTTAGGAATGCTTATTGGCAAATACATGCACGCGGTTTGTAAACATCTGTAATTAATCTTGGGCACTCGGCGATAGCAGTACGTGTTATGACGAGCCTCACGTTACTCTGGCAGGTGTCTTGCAGCAATTACATTTTTGCATAGTGAAATAACGTTCTCTTACAGCTCTCTGTGCAGGAAATTGTGGACGAATGGTGTATGCTAGTAATTTATATATAATAAAGACGCGACCAAATGCATGTTGCTGACCGTTGCCTGGAGTTATTCCGACTATTTTTGTTTTGAAATACTGTTTATTTAGATCTGTTTAATTAACTAACATTTGAGGGAGCGAAGATTGATTAGGAATTTCAATGAGAAAGTTGCAGATCGATTTGCCAAATGTTAGATTAGACAGTTTCAAACATTATATTTGGCAATTATTAGTGTTTTCTGCAAACTACAACAGCCTGCACGTTAAAGAACCCCAGGTGGTCAAAATTTCCGGAGCCCTCCACTACGGCGTCTCTCATAATCAAATGGTGGTTTTGGGACGGTAAACCCCACAAATCAATCAAACTACAACAGCCCACGAAATAAAAAAAAATACCACGTGACAAACCCACTGCCGCACCTATGCGCACCATGATTCTGGTGCTCTATAAGGTTCCGCGTATGAACGACAGGCTTCCCTCTTCCCGGTGCGTGACAGCGATAAGCAGTCACAGTGGTTATCGTTTTTGTGGCTGATAGCAAAATGTGTTCATGGCGAAGCCACCACCATCGTTGCGGCCCTGTCGAGAAGGCACAATCGGGCAAATGCTATGGTCCTTCGTACGCGGAACGTTAGGGAGAACTAGAATCACGGTACACAATGACGTGCGAGTGGGTTTGCCACGTGGTGTTTTTTCTTGCGTTTCGCCAACGTATGTATTTAGCAGAAAAACACTAATAATTAACATACACAAAGTTTAAAACTGCCTAGTCAGACGTTTCGCAAACCGATCCACAACTTTCTTAATGAAATTTTTATCCACCTTTGTTCCTTCAAAAGTGATTTATTCAAACATATATACTTAAACAATATTTTAGAACACAAAAAATAGTCTAACTACAGGCAACTGTCCGCAACATGCAATTGGTCGCGTCGTAATTGCGTGTGTTGGCATATTTTTAAACTCTGGCTAAAGATAGGTGGAGCACACTGTATATATATATAATGTGTATGGGTGTGTGTTTATCGGCATACAACACCAACAACACACATGACCATAAACCACAATCCACCTTTTTACCATATGTTTAGTTGCTATTTCATGCGGTTTTGTTTAAAGCGTATTGTGTCATGTCTGATAATTTTTTTCTGTTTAGCTTGATGACTCAATTTACGTGATTATTGATTTGATTGATACGTGGGGTTTAACGTCCCAAAACCAACATATGATCATGAGAGACACCGCAGTGTAGGGCCCCGGAAATTTTGACCACCTGGGGTTCTTCAACGTGCACCCAAATCTGAGCACACGGACTTACAACATTTTTCATCTAAAATGTAGCCGCTGCAGCCGGGATTCGATCCCGCGACCTGCGGGTCAGCAGCCGAGTACCTTAGCCACTAGACTACCGTGGCGGGGCAGCACGCAATAAAGGAAGTGTACGAATAACGTTTCGGGCTAAACACGGGAGTCTGACGTCGTAGGTTCATTGAGAACGAGGTGGTAGGTTGATGGCTTAAGGCTGTTTCAAGTACATAATTCACGTCTTAAACCAAAAAAATGAAAGTGTATTGAACTAAGAGGCATTTATTATTCTCTTGATACTTCCGATAATCCGACTTTCCGTTTATTTGGACCTTCTTTCCAGTTCCATGAAATCTGAATGAACGAGCTTTTCGACGTTATAGGTTGTACAGTGAACCATATCTGAGGTCGAGGCAGGCAAACAGTGATGCGATGTCTTGTCAACATCACAAAAGTGCTCGGTGAGATCTTGATCGGAGGTCGTCCTGGTAAATGCAGGATCCCGTGCCCGACGGACCCGTGCCCTGGGCTACCACGAACGACTTGTGCTTCATCGCCGAGCAGGTGTCCCACCATCCGCCCGGTAGGGTGACAAAGTGTTCTTTGTTTTGTGTTTTTGTTAGCTCAATGTTCCTATTCAGCGATATAAACATTAATCGCTACGCGAATTGATGCAGCCGAACAAGTACGACGCAGCGCGCCTCGGGTCACCAGTTTCCCAATACTTGCATACATTGCTATACGGACAAATGGCCGCCACAGTTGTGATGTACTTAGACGTGAGACTTGATGGTAACCGCTCTGAAGAAACGTCCTCGTTAGCTGAATACCGGTTGCATACAGTCATCAACAATCATAACATGAACGCTCCAACGCGTCACCTTTACATTGACAGATGCCAACAACGAAGCGTTGGGCGCTGTTGTCGACATAATGCCTCGATATGCTTGGATTGTGTGTCGAAGTGCCTGGCTATAGCATCTCGGCAACAGAACCTGAAGCTACATGGGCTAGCGTTTGTCAAACTGTTTCAGGACACACTGAGGAGCGCCCGGGTCAAGCATGCTGATGACTGCACGTGAGAAACCTAACGCAGCCAACGGAGGCACACTTTAGGCGGAAGCCACTTACCGGATGTATGCTGCATACGCCCGAGGGCAGTCAGTCTTACCGACGGAAATGATTTTGGACGTTCAGGATACAAAGAGTTCTGGCAGATATGCACATGGCGTGTATCTTGATAAGTGGGTATTATCAACGAGGAACGCTGATTAGAGGCCGGTCATTGTGATATGACACACTGTAACCATGAGCGCGTAAGCTGGGCGCCAGTCCACGCACCGTACTCAACTTTGAGAGCGCATTTTTGGTCACACGTAATGTTGCTGCTGTCACTGGCCAAGTGAATCATGCAGCGTCAAAACAAGTACTGTCGACAGTGACAGCCGCAGCGGTGCAGTTTGGCCTTGGCGTGCTGGGACACAGCACGCCAAGGCGAAACTGGGATGAAATCGTTTTAAACATCCAGCACATGACACATGTAGAGGTCGTTTAATGAATTATGTCCCAAAATATTCAAAGGTAACAAACGGGGAATATTTGCTTGCTGACTTGGCGATTACTTCTTTCTTGCTGCCGATATTTTTACATACAGTAATTAGGCAAACTAATTTAACTGTCTTATTAGTGGAGAAAGCGGTGGGCTTGAGATTATCAAAAAGACAAATTCTTACGGAGTAATTAAATTGAACCAATTTCATCGAGGAGCACATGAGGACTCGTACCCTCCCTGTAAACTCACAGCTTCCAACGGCGGATTCCTAATAACCATCTGGCGCTTGCTTTTAAAGTGTCGGCCTTCTACGCGGAGCATGCGGGCAAAGGCATCTGCTGCTGCGCGCACATCTGGACCAAATCCAAGTTCCTGGGCATGTCCATTGGCGTGCACAACGTCGGCCTAGGCACCATCTGGTTCTTGCGTCACGATGAGGAGTACACGGTGAACTTCCCCAGCGGCTACGGACGCTCCATTTTCACCGTGCCTTGGATCGAGCTGGGAGGCACCGTCAACATCAATTGCGAGAAGACCGGCTACAGCTGCACCATCGAATTCCTCACCAAGGTATATGTACACGCTCTTTGTTCGCTATGTCTAACCGACGAGACGATAATGTGGGATGCCTCCCTTCGTCTTGGGGGAGCGCAAATAGGTTAATTGGATCGGTTGCTGCCAAAGCGGTATCACAGGTGAGTTGTAAGCTTCTATGTCACACTGTTTAGGAGGTGGTAATGCACTTACGCATGTACAGGCACCAGATGGGTGAGGTGCCATAGCTGTCACCACCTCTTTCTTGTAGTGGGTACCTCTAAGGTTTCACGAAGCTACACGCACTTATCATTTAGCAATATAAGTGAAATTTCATGAAATTAAAATGACCTTACAAGACGCAAGTGGTACACCAGAGATCATCGCTAACACATTCACAGATTCATACGGAAACCCTGGCCACACAGATCGTGTGGCGAGGTTGTCATGCTTAGTCCCATGTTACGGGAGTGTCGGGACTTGATATGTGATAACGAAAGTACCGATTCCGGTGTCTCTTCCACCATCGCTACCCCTTCGTGCTGAATGACTCGTCTAGAACCTGACAGCACAACGGGGGCGGAACAGCGAGCCGACGAATCCGCTTAGACAAGGTCTCAAAACTGTGTCCACGGCGTGGGCTCGGATTGACTAGAAAGACGCCAGAGTTTAATCTTATTGATACGGCAATTAGGGATTACGTCCTTCTCAGCTGGTGAGATCAACTAAAGCGCCGCAAGTGGGTTCAAATTGAATCATTCAGACTGCCCATTAACCTGGTCCTTTACCGCAGAGCTGGAATTTGACAAAGATGCTCTTTGAGGTGTAGACGAAACCACAATCAATGGCTACGTTTGTTAGCGATGAATATAATTCAAAACACGCTGGACGAACGCCCGCTCAAAGCGGGCGATCTTGCCAGATCAACCAACCTTATGCGAAACTGCTCGGACGTCTGTCGACAGTCAGCTGGGTGTCTTGATATGTGGGGTTTAACGTCCCCAAACTACCATATGATTATGAGAGACGCCGTTGTGAGGGGCTCCGGAACTCTATACCTCCTGTGGTTCTTTAACGTGCACCCAAATCTGAGCACACGGGCCTACAACATTTCCGCCTCCATCGGAAATGTAGCCGCCACAGCCGGGATTCAGTCCCGTGACCTATAGGTCAGCAGCCGAGTACCTTAGCCACTATAGACCACCGCGGCGGGGCGAGCTGGGTGTCTTGACTCATCATCTCAGTTAGGTCAAAAAGTTTCGGTGTCCTCATGGGATTTCATGGGTTGTTGCAGAGTGGTCACGTTGAATTCACAGTTTTCGGCGCTGCCCCGCCGCGGTGGTCTAGTGGCTAAAGCATTCGGCTGCTGAACCGCAGGTCACGGGATTGAATCGCGACTGCGGCGGCTGCATTTCCGATGGAGGTTGTAAGCCCGTGTGCTCAGATTTGGGTGCACGTTAAAAAAAACCCAGGTGGTCGAAATTTCCGGAGCCCTCCACTATACGGTGTCTCTCATATACATATGGTGGTTTTGGGACGTTAAACCCCACATATCAATCAATCATCAGTTTTCGGCACTCTTATTTAGCCACTCGTTATCATCGTGCTACGAAAAATAGCCCAAAGGCAATGCTTTCCAACCACCTGCCATGCATGCAATATGAGAAAACGATTTGAAAGTTCTGCCATCCGTCAGCGAAGATGCTTCAGCCAGCCTCTGTATATCAGTGTCGTCTCGCCAACTGACGAAGTCGTACAACTTTTCTGCCATCGGTAGCTACGAACGCCTGATATTTGATATACTATAAGCATCAAATGAAATGCAAACAGCATGCAAGCCTTAGCCGCCATTACCACTGGCGCGTGCGCATATCCAGTTCGACAGCTCTGCGCATAGCACGCCTGTTTATGGAGATGACTGGATGACCTGCGCTATGCCCTTGCAAACGCTTGCCGCTGCTCATGCTTCATTTGATGCCGATAGTACGTGAGCGTTATAGCGCTTCTACACTGCGCGACGTCAACATCGGTAGCCACATGCTGTATTGGCTATTGAGCGAGGTGTCCCGTCGCAGCTTGTTCTGTCTGGACACGTTAAAACCGCGATAAAGAAAGCAAGCGTAAACATATTGGAAATATGTGAAACATTTCCGTTCTTTCATATGAACGCTCGATGGCCCTCGGCGCTCTGCGCTGTGGCAGTCACACACAATCCTTTCAGTCAACGAGTGACAACGTAATTTTATTAACGTGTTGCGAGTTCTTGTTGGCGTAATGCAAGAGTGACAATGCAACATCCTAAATGGCATAGGCAGCGCTGATAAGTTCACAGCGACGGTGACGAAGCCCCTGCCCAAGCTCTTCTGAAGTAACATCGTTGTGCGAATAATTTCGCTCGCTTCATTCGTGCAGGAGTGTAATCAGTAGGCGTGACATCGTACACACTGTAGCCTTTTGGCGGTTTTATTTCCTCTTCCTCGTGAAAAGCATCAAATGCAATCAGATTTATTCATGAAAAAACTTCGAGAGGAAACACCGTGTTTCACACTAAGAGGCCCTCAAATAGAGCTTACCTGGGGTTACAAGTTCTGGAAACAAATAGTTCTGAAAGGGATTAAAGTTACAAAAAAAGCTACCATGTCGTACCAATCACACTTGCTGAGTGTCAAAGCGCAAAATTAAAAAAAAATGTGCCCAAACGCGTTGTCCGTGGAAGCTGCACATGCTACAGTCTGTATTTATTATATGTAAAAAAGAAACATTGTTTATGCGCTAATATGCGCTAGGTAGTTGATCTCGATAGACAGCTCATGCATAAGCCAAATGATTCTCCGATTCAATCCAAACGCCAACGAAATATATTACATATATAACAAACCGAAGTACCTCTTTCCTTCAGTACCGGTCACATCGCGTTGATTGCAAAAAGGAACAATGCAGCGACACCTTGATTAGAGCAAATAAAAAAATGACGTATTTTCCACTGAGACATTCACGACCGAGTACGCAGAAACATGTGCTCTGCAGTCCGCGCAGATGTCGTCTGCTCCGCCTGACAACCAAGAGGGCGCCGGTGATTGCGACGGTTCCTGTTAGGTGGCACTGGTAATTTCGCATAAGGTCCGTTTTCATTCGGAAAATATGATGACACTGCCCGTTGCAAAACGTCAAGAAGACGGCACGACACTCTGAGCGACGACGGATGAAAACACCTTTGACTGACGCGTCTTTGGGCAACACGTTGTTGCCCAATGTGACAGAGTGATGCGAGTGCCTCCGAAAGGCGGACACGTGAGGGCCTCGAGATTCAAATCTTGGGGACGACTTTTAAGGAATCCTTTATCTGCACACCGATGTACAACGTACGCTGCCAATATCGACACCTGTGGGGTCTACAGTAAAAGTTGGTCGGGCTTGTTATGGTATGCATAGTTCAATTGCAGCGAATATACGGGGTGTCCCACATAACTTGAGCCAAGAATTTGAAAGTGAAAGGAACTTAGGAGGCGAATTGAACCAAACGCATAATACTAGCACTAGCCTATAGGTACTCAGGCTATTTTTTATTTCTCCTCATACTAATTAAACAATAATTCCTAGTTACCTAACTTTTTAAATTATGGGCTGGAAACCCAAAATATGAACACTAAGATGTAGAGCACTCTCAGAAACCACCGACTAAATTGTTTCCTGTGCGATACGTCTCGCGCTGTTATTTTTTCCACGTTGTAAAAAAGCCCGCTGTTATTTTTTCCCGTTGTAAAAAAAAGTACACGTGAAAAAAGCCGTGTGACAGACCGCGAGCGCACTGCTATAGTGCTGCTATAGGCTTTTTTTTTTTTACAACGCGGAAAAAATAACTGCGCTAGACGTGTCGTACAGAAAAACAATTTTGTCGGTGGTTTCTGAAAGGGCTCGACACCTCAGTGTTCATATTTTGGATTCCAGTCCATAATTAAGAATATGTAATTAAAAATTAATAATTCTTAGTATGGGGAGGAATGAAAAATAGCATGAGTACCTACAGGCTAGTGCAATTTGTACGCGTTTGATTCAATTCGCCACTGAAGTGTCTTTCATTTTCAAATTCTTGGCTCAAGTAATGTGGGACACCCTGTGTATACACTTGACAAGCACAGAGTGAAGTGGACAAACGAATGCTCGCTTGCCCACTTCGACATGTCTTTGGTTACTGTGCATAATAATAAGAAAAAAAGAGGAGACATTTCGGATGAATGTTTGGTAATTAGCATATTTCCTTTGGGAGAAAGAGCGACACGTCAAGGTGTACAATTTTTGTGACTATTCGCCTTCGGTTTGTTAAAAAAATGAAAACATCGGTAAAAATCTATTCACTGTATCGCCTCTATAAAAAGAATACAGTGCCACAAGCCCCGTGTAAATCTCACCAAACTGTGCTTGTTACTGTGTCCGAAAGTGCACACGTAAATTACACGGGCACTCGGATACATAAACCCTCTGACACAGGCGCATGTGCGGTTTTACGAAGCCTTTCGCTCCCACTATGCGCAGCCGTTGATCGGAGGCAAGAAGCACCAGCTGACGGCAGAGATCTACCCTCCCAACGACAAGCGACCTTTCCTCACGGTCTCTGGCGAGTGGAACGGCGTCATGACGGCAAAGAACATTCACGGCGTAAGAACACTCGCTGCGTCTGGGTCGCTGCTCTCAAATATCCTTTATTTTAGCGCACACGTGGTGCACGCACTCGCACCTGTGCCAAGAGGTAACCCGAACTCCCCCTTTGCGGGCCCGACGCTAATATACCGGAACCTGAACAAATAGCTAGCGTACATCCGTTATGAAGGACACGACCTCGTGCAGTGTAACATCGCGAATGCAGTTCACACACACAAAAAGTGTCAGGTTGTGAACAATGTTCCTCCTTCAATATGTCCTGGCTATAGACTACACCAAGCGAAAGCGGTTAACCTGGCTTTGGCACCAGCGATGGATATTCTTTTCCCATAGCGCTGCAATGGTCTTCGAAGGGCCAGTTAAAGGGGACGTGACATGACCATTCAGTAAGCTGTGGCCTGGAGCAATAAGTAGAAGTAGATGGTCGATTCTGTCTGTACATACATGAAAAAGAAGAGCCCTAGAAGTCGACGGCTATGGTTCCTGCCCATCGATGGCGACCGCCATTTTGCAACGGCATGTGTGACGTCATGTGCTTCATGGAGTGGAGATGTCGTCTCCTACCTAAGTTTCAGCCACTAAAGACCATTCTGTTTTCATTGTCGAACTGAATACACCTTTTATAGCACCATTTCACGTGCAGCTAACCACAAAACACTATCGTAGTCTGTAGTACACGCACTCGCAAAGGGAGTGACCAATTACTTCTCGACTCGCGAGTGTGCCAGTGTCCTCACACTCTCGGACCGCTCGCGCGTTTATCAAACTGATCTTTATATTTAACTTCTGAACAAAATGTACCGCGATTTCACGCAGCTTGTTTGATGATTGATATATGATGTTTAACGTTCCAAAACCACGATATTGTTGCGGGTGGGATGACAGAAAACGGGCATATTCACAATATTTACAGCCCACAGTAGTGCGGGCAAAAACAGCCAAGATGGCGAGAGCAGGCACCACCTAGTCCTCTTTTTATTCGTCCTCTAGATGAGCGCGCCACATAACAATATGATTATGAGAGATGCCGTATAGTGGAGGGCTCCGTAAATTTTGACCACCTGGGGTTCTTGAACGTGCACCCAAATCTGATAGCACAGCTTGTTGGTGAACATTCAAGAATTAAGGCATACCAAAGATGATGAGGAAAATTGTTTGTCAAGGCCCTTTATAGAAGCCTGTCAGAGACTGTATACAAGTAGATTCAAGCAGCGCTTAGCAGGGAGAAATAAAACAAAATTACAAGAATGTGGGTTTTTTTTTCATTCGGCGGGGGCTGCACAAGTTGTTGAATGGGCATGAAAGAATTCTAAAGCGTTATTTGTTATGATTTATTAGCTGTACTTCTACTACGTAGCCATTATAAAGTAACACTCTTTGCAAAGGGAAGAATTTTACATAATAATACCTAAGTGTATAGATTGCACATTTCACCAGTTCATTGTTTTCATGGCATCGAAATCACGATTTGATTATCAGTAGTCCGAATTAATTTGACTGTCTAGGTTTCTTTATTGAACGCCTAAGAGTAAGTGCAATTTAGTTCATTCGTTTCGCTGTCCACGAAACACGGCTGCTGTGAATTGATACCTTATCTTCGGGCTTAGCAGTGCAACACCAAAGCCACTAAACAATGGTTGGTTCGTAATCAAGTGGCAGCGCAGGCCTGAAATGTCCACCGGTGAGTCGAGGAAGGCCAGTATTGGGAAACTTAGAGATACCATTCTGAATTGTATATAATTGAGCAAAAAACCAATGAGATAAAGAGAAACATGTGTGACGTTAGATTAGTTCTCTTCATTTAAATAATGAAACAATATTATCTGAGCTTTTACGTCCCAAAACCACCATAAACTTATGAGAGACGCCGTAGTGGAGGGCTCCGGAAATTTCGACCATGCGATGTTTTTTTTTTAACGGGAACTGACATCACACATCTCACGGGTCTCTACAATGTCGCCTACATCGAAATTCGACCACCACGGCCGAGATCGTACCCCCGACCTTTGCATGAGCAGCCGAGCTCTGTAGTCACTGTTCAATCGAGGCGGGCTTAAAATAATGAAAGTTGCTGTTGGCGAACACTTGCATGAATTCGGCTCATACAATCAGCAATATGTCTAACATACCTTAGCTATTACTTCGAAATTCTAAACCGCAGTGACAGTTCATTCCCGACCCGGCTTTTCGCAAGCTTCGCTGTTTTTGCTGGCCTTTGTGAGATTATAACTAACTATGTCTAAGCTGACCGTGCGAAAATTATTGTCACAAATGCCGATTTTCTGCAGACCGAGGTGACCTTCGTCGACACGACAACCATGCCGATCACGAGAAAGATTGTCCAGCCGGTAAAAGATCAAATGCCTCACGAGTCTCGCAGGTGAGGTCGCAGTGAATGGGTGACAAAACTATGTGCGCAGCAATGCGAAACACACCTCACGATACTAAGTTTTTGTCACAGGATGCACGCCCCACCGCAAGTTCTGACAATTTAGACCTCCCTTAAAAAAAAAGAATCACGATACACTCAACATAACAAACACATATATAACGAAATATCAGTTATAACAAAGTAAATGAAAGATAGTCTTGCAATAGATACAGTGCTAGAAATAAGTTTTATTTTCGGATATAACGAACGGATTTTTTGTAACGTGCAACTTTGTCATAATGAAGTTTGAGTGTAGTCGGATGTCATTTGGGCCTGGAGGCACGCCTCCCGAATGAACGAAGCGTGTCAGCCAATCGTGCAAAGAAATAGCCCCACTCATGTACGCAACAATGTTTTCTAAAGGCGGAGTCACCAGACGTCCTGCTCGTGACGTCAGTCAATAGTACGTGCCCACTGGTGCACGCTTGTGTGTAGCCGCCGTTGACTAGGCAACGCCGCAGGTCGTGTACGACTACGGTGCACGCGCACAATTAACCGAAGTATCTTTCAGTCAGCGCTGGTCATATGTCCATACTTGTCCGTGCTTGCATTGCGCTGTCTTTAACGAAGAACCTTTAAAGGATTGACGACTAGCCAGAAATGACCAAGAGTAGTGGCGGCGCAGAGAAGGGGCCACGTGTTGGCTGGACGGCCGCTTTCAACCTTCCCCCGTGTTTTCCTGACCTTCATCTGCGCTACTCAAGTTCAACCGCACCGCTATAGCTGCACGCTGTTCCTACCTTACGAAGTCTGCCGCATCGTGTATTCAATGCTTGCGTAGGGTGTTTTAACAGCAGGGTTGTACCATGGAGTAGGCACATTATTACCATGTCGTCATGTTCGGCACGCAGTTTCTTTTAGGCCCGTATTCATAAACCAACCTTATCTTCACATGTTTTGCCTAAGTTTTTCTACGGCCAATAAAAGGGCATAGAAAAGTAGCAGGGTAATACATATACCGTGCTTTACCGGACAAATTTATTGCACGCATTAAAGGCACAAAGCCGATAAGGAGAATGCGAGATAAGGATAAGGTTGGTTTGTAAATACGCGCCTTACAGTGCAAACCTCTATTAGCCCCTTTCATCACCCAGTCGCGTTACCGCACCAAATGTGCCACTCAGGTGGCTCTGAAACGTTTTTATGGGTAGCCATATTTGTACTGCATAGTTTTGGTTAAGCAACCACATACGGTTAACTGGTACCCATAAGACACTTGCACAACGTTTCAGTCTGTCTGGTATTCAATATACGCAACAAATTTTGTGTGTATAGCCGAATACTGGGTGTGAACTGCGTATACGCGCGGCATACTGGAAACGCCCGATACGCCTAAAAACGGCAGGAAAACATGACCGCGCCATCGAAAGGAAGCCTAAAGCGCTCGTGGTCCACCTCGAACATATATAGTGGCCGTCGCGTGTTCGACGACTTGACGCTTCTATTCACTTTAAATTCCTGGCCTTATGCTCCGACGGCAAAGTATTCCTGTCGATTCGGCATGGTTTCCGAGAGCTGCACAACAATCGGATGGCATAAAGTACGTGTTCGCTAATTCTTTTTTTTTAGTCCTCCATAGCTGGGGCCACTTGACGTCAGTGTATTGCAGGTCAATTACTTCCAAAGATAACCGATGTCGAATAAGCCAAGATAGCGAACCAATTAACGAAACAAGCATGCCCTTGCACTATCTGCAATATACCAGCTTTTGGCAAGGATGGAGAGCTCAATATTGGGTATACGTTGAGAATACGCGGATGCGGCGACAAATTGCTACGCGGGATTGCTTGCGTATTTTGGGCGTCCATATGCTAAATCTTGTTAGCGAGTGGCGCTAAGCTATCCGGTGTGCTGCTACACGCCCTTGCGAATAGCGGCATATCAGACTAAAACGTTGTAATATGACAGCAAGCACGCGACACTGTCATATGCAAAGGCTCATTGCGTGTTCTTCGTTCGAGCAGGATGTGGAAGGACGTGACGCTTAACTTGAAGCGTAAGGACGTGGACAAAGCCACGGAGTTCAAGTCGCAGATAGAAGACCGGCAGCGTAAAGAAGCGGCCGCGCGGAAGGAGGCCAACGGCAAGTGGGAGACCAGGGTATGTTACCGAAGGACAGCGATGAGTTTATGACAGTGATATTATGTGCCTTCGGTATCGGCCAATGAACGTTCATGGTATGTGACACGTCGATCAGACGAATTGAACATTTGTCCAATGCCCTTTTAGCTAAACTATGTGACTCGTTATCTGTAAAGTGGTTTGCAAGAGTTCTGGAAGGCTATAATCTACATACAAAATGACGATTTTAAGTATTAGTCTCAAAATAGATGTTGTAACGTTGCTCAATGCCAACTGAAATATTTTGCCGCCCGAGATGTAGCAGTCTGCTATCCAAAGAAGTCTTTGTCAATATTCCAGAACACCTGTAAGAGAGAGGGTGGTGGTCGAAAATTTTGCGCCTTTCTCGCCACATTTGTGCCACGAGATATAAGCGAATAGACGCACCCACTGATGTTCTTCGGCGCGAAAGTAAAGTTTCGAGACTTTTTTGAATTTACAAAAAAACATCTGTTCGCTGTCGTATCGAGTAACTTAGGCTTTTTTCCAAGAGAGCACTGCGCAGCAAAATGCATAGTAGATCAAAATCCAATGCAAATACGGGAGCCGACAGATGGAAACACAATGTACAATAAATGCTTTTTTTAACAAAGGTGAAGAACCTCAGAATGACTTTACCGGCGTGTTCATATAGGTGGCCATGTCTTTGTCGAAGGGTGCCTCGTCAACCTTGGCGGTTTAGTCTTAATAGGTTAGCGATTTGGGTGACTTGGTGTACCAGTCATGTTTGAGTTTGGTTTATTTACCACGTACAGTTGTACAGTAAGTGGCTGGGACAGAGGGAAAAAAGCTGTATAAAACAGCTTGACAAAGCCCCATATCCCCATGGCAACTGCGGCAACAAAAACGGCAAAATCAAATTAAACACAACAGAATCGAAAGTTTGGCTAGTTGGATATGCATGGTATAACTATCGCATCTCGTGGCTCATTGCAGAGAGTGTGGTTGTTATCCTCTTTTTCAGGATACTGAAGTGGTTTTTTCGGTCTAAAAATAAATTAACTCGTGAGTTGACAGAAGCTTTTCGCATAGGAAAAAGAGGCGAACAATGCGTCAGCCAGCCTTCGGTTTTGCTGCACGATAAAGAGTTTGTTTTTCTAGATTATGTTCCGAGATAATCTGTCTTCTTTTACCATGTGTTCTCGACGTGCCACGGATGTACTTTTTTGCCTGCACACGCATGCGTCGTGTTTTTCAATTGCCTGTATATATATTCTGTATATATATATAAACAGTTTAGTTGCGAGAAAGCGCTTGTCCTCTCTTCCTGTCTGTTTTTCGTGCGCTTTAACTGATAGTTATAACAAATTAAACACAGGACAGTTTAAACCAGCAATGCATTTGCTTTGCATCAGAACAAAAAATTTAAAAAGTTATACTAACCAAAAACGCACATGCTATACATCGAAAGAAAAAAGTAATCAAACAGAAAATAATACTACACACAAATTAGTAAAGCATATTTAAAATAAAAATATTAGAGAGCATACGAACATTTTCATATTTAATTCCTAATTTATTTAGTATATTTGGCAAGCAATAACTCAATGTCTGAAAGCCATAATTTGTGCGCGGTCTCGGCCCATGCCAATATTCAGAGTGTCGGTTTAGGCGCGTTGAAGCATGTAATTGCAAATTAGCTAAACAACGTATATAGCCACGACCTGTTATGGTATCAGATCTAAAAGAGACGGCTAAAGAATATTCGTGGAGCAGGTTTAATTTGATTATTTTGTATTTAGCAAATAATTGTGAAGTATGGGCATTAAAAGGGAGGTTAGCAACAGATTGTAGCGCCTTTTTTGTAAGATAATATGATTACTAATAGATCGCTTTGTTCCATTACACCAAATTAGGTTGCAGTAACTCAGATGTGACGTAAAGAACGCATTAGATTTCAGAAGTTTTTGAGGAACTGGCAATAAACCCTGACATTTTCTCAAGACACCCAAGACTTTGCAAAGCTTATTGTATAAAAATTCCGTGTGATAATCCCATTTCATGTGTTCAAGCAAAACAACGCCCAAAGACTTCGCGGTGGGAGAAAATTTGATTATGCTGCTATTTAACATGAGATTGTAGGGTTCAGTGGTTTCATTGAGGGGAGATTCCTTTTGAAACAATAGGGCTCTTTCGGTTGAGTAGCCTGATCTAAAACCAAATTGTGATTGAGTTATAACGGAATGTTTATCGAAAAAATTCAACAGTCTAGTATGAATAATTTTTTCAAGTCCTTTGGAAAAAAGCGGGAGAATCGAAATCGGCTTGTAATTTGTTAAAGTGTTTTTGTCTCCACCTTTGTGGATCACCGTCACTTTAGCATTTTTCATATTCTGTGGGAAAATGCCGCTTTTTAAGGAAACGTTGTAAATGTGTGTCAGACATGGACTAAGTAGGTCAATAACATGTTTTATCGCTTCCATTTTTAGGCCACTTAAATAATCACTCTTAGACATCTTAAAACTTTTAAATACTCCTATTACCTCATTTTCATCTGTCGGACAAAAAAATATTGATTCCTTGAGTGGTGCTGGTAAGTACTCAAAAGCACTTGCTTGGTGCGAGCTTTTAGTTATAAATGTGAAGTATTCATTAAATTTATCCGCTAACTGTTTGCCTTTAATAACCTCATTGTCAATTACAAGTTCTAATTGTCAATTACAAGTTCTAAACAATTTGTAGCTCTGCCTCGAGATATGATGGAGTTTAACTTATTTCAGATTTCTTTGCTGTCACAGACGCCTTCAAACATATAATGATAATAATTTCGTTTTGCTTGCCGTTGGACTTTAGTAACTGAATTTCAGTATTTTTGTATTTTTATGTGTAGAAGAGGACTCTGGCAAGGGGTTGAGTAATGCCATTTCCCGCGTGTTTGCATAATGGTAGGCAACACCATGTGACAGCATGGGTGACACCACGTGACATTAACCACTGGCTCTGATGTAAGGCCATGGGGGACACTGTGACTTCAACCATTACCGCATTTAGGACCAGTGGTGCCCCTATTAGGGCTTATGGTTGAATAGCTGATTACGCAGTCTGAGGCACTTTATTTCTGACGACGAAAATTCTGTGCATGTAGTATACGATAGCGCGCAACGTACCCTATACAGGCGTCAACTCATATTTCGGGTCGAGCGGTATTGTTTCACTATACTGAACATCGTAAAATGCACTTGAGCGATGTCAAACGTTTCATTTTTGTTTGCTTATCCGGACGCAGGTATTCGAGCCAGAAGGGGAAGGCTGGACGTACAAGTACCCTCTACAGAAGCGCTTAGGGTTAAAGAGGAGGGGCCCTAGAGAAACGACTTCCTCTACACCATCGTCGTCGGCAAAATGAGCTTAGTAATCGCACAGAGATGCACTGAAAGGCTTCTCCATGAACTCCCAAATTGTCCTGCGGACTCTGGTGTGTGCGAAGGAAAACTCCCCGCCCGTTTTCTTGTGGTCGCCCGATACATCATGCAGTGCGACTTGCTCCAACCGTGCTTCTAGGGGCTTACACGATTGGTGGTGCTGTGACATCTCTTTGAGAAGGCGAGGCTTAAAGGACCTGGTTAATCGTCGGCGGGACGAACAGCCTTCGTGTCGAAATATGCGTCAACGGCTCAAGGACTGTGATAATAAATTAGGCTCCTCGGCAGCTTTATTGGTTGCTTTTAGAACAAAGGTTCCTGAAAGATAGGCGCTATGATAGTCGACGCCATCGATTATTGCGAGGTTTTCGAGCGACAGTATACGTAAGTAATCGTAGGAATTGATAGGCTGCTTTGAAATCGCAATTTGGTCCTAGGAAATTTCCGCTGACGTTCTTTGCCCGTTTGCTGCGCCGGGCCCGGGCGAGAAGCCCATCTCTGTGTTGTTGCAGAGCTAAATGAATATCTGAAAAGTCAGTATTTATTTTATCGCGTAAGGATTGACTCAGCATTTGCGTGCGAAATTGGCCCTGGTAAAAGTGTTAAAAACGGTTTAGAATTCTCAAATTTATCGAAAGTTCAGTATCTGCGACTTCTCACTACATGCCTGTAAAGATTTTTTTTCGTGGTGTTTGATTAAACAACGGCGCTGTAAGCGAGCAAACTTAGGCCGAGGAAACGCCCCCTGGTGCACGTGAAGCACAAGGGAAGAGGACGAAAGAGAGATCAAACTCTTCCTGAAATGTTCTTTGCGCTTTAGAAAGTATATTTCTTCAAAGAAAGTGATAGAAAGAGACGAAGATGTGACGTCTTCGACAGGAACTAGCAAGGCCACTGCGCCTGTTTACTTCCGTTTGTTCATTGATTCTGCTGCGATCTGCTGCCTTGCGGAACGCCATTGTGCCAGTTTGCAAGTATCTCTTGCCTTAGAACAGTTTCCTTCCGTTAGTTTGAAACCTTCGTTTTGCAACATTCACTAGTCCTGTTAGTGTTAGGTTGAAGCGGACTCCCGATGCCGCAGTACTGCGCGGAACATGGCTGCCACAGCACTTCAGGCCGCGATGAGGTCAGTTTTCATCAGTTTTCTTGAGATCAGAACATGGCTCTAAAATTGGTCACTACAGTTAAAAGAAAACACTTTGAACCTATGAGAGCGAGTGTGCTGTGAACCAAGCACTTTAATGACAGCGGCTACGTACGGAGCCCGTCTCTGATGCTGGCGCTGGGATTAAGTTAGTGCGATTGAACAGTGACGTGGTTCCTCCTTTTTTTCCCGCATGAGGGGGCCCTCGCCAACACCCCGGCTTGCCTCCTCGAAAAGAACAAAAAACAGTTTAATACGGCGTACGGTGAGATCTCGAAATCAGGCGCTGTACACGATAATTCAATACTTACGACGCAGCTAATATGTCGCTTGCATTTTTTATATACCATCACTGTAGCACTGCCCAAAATTGTGAAAAAGGCTACGGTATTGGAAAGACACCCATCCTCAATATTGCAGCACAGTTCGGAGCCCGTGTCCCCCACTGCGGCAAGGGGTGGCCATCGTTTGGCTTTTTCTGTTGCTTTTTCAAGCGATAGCAAAGACTGATCGCATGCTTCTTGCCTGCAGCGAAGTGTGACACTGATTGCGTCACCATGCCAAAACGCGGCTGAAATAGAGTGTTAATGCTGCTACTCCTCGTAGGATTTCATATACACGGCTTTACATATTTTTGCAGTTTACTACAGTGAAATTAAGCACTAACGTGCATCTTATACGTACCAGCACATGGTTCGAACGTAGGTCAAGGTCACCGGTTGGGACACGCTTTCTTGTCCCTCATCATCGGCGCTGGCGGCACCGTCCGGCACGAACACGTACGCATGTACGGTGAACTCGTTGCGACTGCCAAACCTTGCCATAAGAGCAACTACGCGCCGATTTCAACAGACAAAAAAAATTGAATCGCCTGCTGCCATGTGCCATCAGCTGTCTCCACGATGCCGTCAATGACGTCACAGAGCTTCGACCAGTCACAGGCGGCTGCGAGCACCGCACGAGAAGCCTGTTGCTCGTTCTCGGCAAAACAGTTAGCATGACAAAAGTTCTCGGCAAATGAAATTAAAAGGACACTACCCTAGTTTCTTTGCTTCACTGTCAATTCAATGCTACACTCTCGCTGCTCGCTACTGTCTTTTTGCCCGCTAAATTTAGCAGGCCATGTCGGTGGTCATAACCGGAGTCATTACGAACGCATGCTTGTAATCAGCAAGATAGTCTATTATCTACAACAAACAACATATTGGTCGAAGTGGCAGCTGTTTTAAAATATCGAAATATGTCGTTGAAACACCACTTCGGTGATAGGTAGTTTCAAACAGTTTTTTTCTTTTCATCTCTTAGGTAAGCATTCTCTCGCAAGTAAATAATGGCTTCGGATGCTTGCTTGTTCGCCAATGCTTGCAGTTAAGAAGCAAACATGTTCTAGTGCGTGTCCGTGGTCTTAAAAAACAATAAAAAACCCTTAAGAATATTGATACATAAGAGTTACTCGTAACAATGTTTAAACGATTCATTAGCTGAGAATGATAAACGATAGAACTAAATGCTTCCACTCAAGCGAGTTGTATTGACCTACGAACTTCGTGAACCCCGGACAATCTCGAGTGTCCCAAGTGATCCCATGTGAAGAAAGACGACAAACAACATGCGCAATTATGCCTGTTTTTTTATTTTTAAAGATTGAAAAGACTGAAAATTAAGTTAGCCGCACCGCGGGTGGTCTAGTGGCAAAGGTTCTCGGCGGCTGACCCACCGATCGCGGTATCAAATCCCGGCTGTGGTGGCCACATTTTCGACGGAGGTGAAAATGCTGTAGGCCAGTGCGCTCAGATTTGGGTGCACGTTCGAGAACATCAGGCGGTCGAAATTTCCAAAGTCCTTCACTAAGGCGTCTCTCATAATCAAATGGTGGTTTTTGGACGCTAAACTCCACATATCAATCAATCGAAATCAAATTTTGTGGAACCCGCCAAGATGAAGCAGGATCATGAGATTTAAAAGCAAGTTGTTATCGCCTCGCGCGCAGCAAGTGCTCCGCGCAAATTACGAATGTTTCATGCTACCTACACATGCATGCAGCTGCAAATCCTTTTCATTAAATGGGCTATTTGGTAGCCTCGGATGCAACCGCAAAGCTATATCGCTAGCGTATCATTCGCATTGATGCCTATACGCAGTGGTCTATTGGCGCACAAACAGAATGTTTGCCAATGTGACGTGGCATATTTCAATGATATGCATCATCGAAACCACTGCTCCTTCATCAGGCCAAAAGAGCTTATTGCGGATTCATAGCTTCCAGAAAAGGCGACTTTGCAACTTGGTTTAAAATCTGACGTTAATAGTCTAATGCATCAGCATTCTCAATACACATACATTCTCAAAATATACCCTAAGTCGAGCTCTCTTCGGAATTTCGACATCTGCTCAACCGTATTTAATCTAACAGAATGAGAAAAATGAGGAAGGAATAGAAAGCTGAAAGACACGTGACACAGGATTGGTTATTTTATTACCATTTCAATTTCTCTAACGACATGACAGAGAGCCAGGGTTTGTTGAAATACAAGGCGAGTTCTCGTCTGTAGAGTGAACACACACGGTTGCCGCAATACAGCTTATTCATCCGCCTCTTGCATCCGTTTCGGTAGCTTGTCCCTTTGAAAACCGTTAATTGGATACCATTGTCATCACCATAATTAGTGCTCCTTTCCTCTTCGTCTTTCTTGATTTGTAAGACATACAACGTACAGTTACGGAAGCCCGCCTAACTTTCAACTTTTGTAAGTTTACTCGGCGGTAGTCGGCAATGTCTGTTTCCCTGTGACAATGGCCTTCCCTGTGACGTTCCAGCCATCACGTGTCCATCAACATTTAAAGAGAAGGTCACCACGCACATTTCCATTTGAAAACCTGTGTACATTTACCTGTAACCCACCCATTATGTAATACCCCCTACATGGGGGTCTTTAAGGTATTAAAGTGATGTGATGTGATATTAGAGGTGTGCGAGTAGTGACTTTTTGGACCGAATCAATTATGAACCGAATAGTGATAACACCCACTCGAATACATTTGAATTTTCAAACAGCAAAGCAACAGTTTTTAAAGCAGCCATAGACTGGTATGGTAACAGTTAAAGAAGAGCTCAACAATTATGCAATATTGTTACGGAAATAAAGTGAAGGAAGACGAGGGGCAGAAGAAGCTTGACTGACAAAATTGCTCGCCTGATACGACTACCGACATCGTGGTATGAAGTTTGCCCCAGGTGACTGCGAGCTCCTCTGGTCACCATGTCACCGCGTAGGTCCCTCTGAAGGACTCTTGTCCCGCCATGCAGGACCCTACCTAGTCTTACGCTAGGTTAGCGACACGAACTTAGCGATACGAGATAGCGTCATTGCCCTCTGATACCTCATCACGTTCGCCACCTCTTGACATTGTGCATTTTTTTTTCGCGCATGAAATCCTACTGCTCTAAGCACTTCTTCGGACTCGCGCCGAGACGGCGCTACAACGCCCGGGAGTCCTGTTACGGAGATGAAGCGAAAGAAGACGAGGGGCAGAAGCTGGCAGGTGCGCTAGTGTGTCAGTCAGCCATCATGACTTTTGCCTGTTTCCTATAAGTAATCTGTAATCTTTTTAATAATATGGTTTATTTTCCATCACTACACAGTTGCATTATTCCCATAATATTAGCTGCATTATTTTTTTTAAAACTGCACACTTAAAAAAAACCACTCAATTCTCAATTTGGGCAACATGTGAACAAGAACAAAAACTTGCCTGTGTTTTTACCCAGTAAATACATCTTGTACATAAGCCATCAACCTCGTAACAATATTTTATTTGAAACAAATATTCACATGCGTTAACAAAAACAGAATACGATTACTTTAGCGACAAAACAGAATTACTTATACTGAGGAAAGCTCGTATACAGCAAAATTGGAGCCTTGAAAAATTGGGGGACCCCTAAGCTTCGTCTCTAAGAGTTGACCGCGATAGAGATATCCTGTCACTGGTGCGTACTTCAACCACTTGGAAGTGGCTTGTGTCAGGGAAGCTTTCGCAAATGGCATGGGAAGCATGCTTTAAACCACCGGCAATTATGCGCGCGGAATCTTTACGAACTTGCTATGCACCCATTACAGGGCCTTAAGAGAATAGGCGCAGTAACGTGTGTGCCTTTTGTACCAAGTGTACCAAGTACTTCCCCGCGCCCCAGCGCTGGGTAGCAAACCAGATGCGAATATTTGGTTAACCTCCCGGCCTTTCCTCTCTCTCTCTCTCTCTCTCTCTGTGCAAAGTGATGGGCTTTAAACCATGAAAACGTTATGATAATCCCATTTTCTGACGCCCGATGGCAATGCATGCTTGTACCACGCATAATTACTGCAATAATACGTGTATTGCGAAGCACGCATACAGGACGCGTGTATCTAGCATGAAAGTTATTTCCCTGCATTTCCGAGCAGAGAAAGTTATTTTCACTGTATTTTCAAGCTCGTGCGTGGTTGTCTCGTAGAACACCCGGTTGCAACGCAAAAACCCCGGACTTGATCCTCACTCGGGCCAGAAACTTTTTATTATTTATTCAATTTGCATATTTCTCGATTTCTGAGTCACGCATAGGATGAGATTTTTTTTTCCGCTCACAACCAACAACGCTGACGCCGTCACCGACACCGAAGCCGGAATTTCGGTGAAACGATCTCTTTAACGTTGTCTCGTTTAGCTATTTTATAACTGCAGGTTGACATATAGCAGTAACAACAGTATCCGAAATGGTACTTTGTCAACTGCTTTTAAATAAAACTGATAAATAAATAGTAAGCAAGCTTTATGAGTAAACTTCATGAATGTCATGGTAGTGACTTGATGCATCGTCATGTCATGTCTTGGGTGGATCAATGTCTGTCGCTTCGGCAACATTGAAGTTTTAAGCGAAAGCGCCTTCTTCTTGCGATAAATATAGCATCGATGGTCTCGTATGTATATCGGCTGCGTGCATCTGGGTTATGGTGATGAAAACAATCAAGAAAATTTACCCCTCATTGTTTCCATGTCTCGTTCATTCCAATAACTTTCGTCGTTGCTGGTAGAAAAAAAAATTCAGAATTTCGATTACGCGATAATTGGTTTGACTACCGAATCGAATAGAATGCTAGTAGATTCATTATTGAAAATTTTCAAGTAATCCCCCGCCACTGCTGTTAAATTTAGATATTTTAAGGTGCGAGCTAGATCGAACGAGACGTTCTAAGCGATTGTCGTCAGTGCATCGAATTATTCGGAGTTCCACTATAGCCCTGATGATGCAAAGAACTTGCACAAGTGATTCGGTTCAGTCACAATGGTTACGCTTGTTCGGAAGATGCTGGTAACGTCATGGTGATGAAGGAATTTCTTCTCGAGACGTCTAGCTCCTCCAAGCCATCGTAATACTGGGTGCTCTTGAGAAGTGTAGATCCAGGCGTCCTGCAGATGAAATATAAACATTTACGAACGATGCTATAGCTATCGTGCTCAGACATACTAAGTTTGCTGCAATAAAAGGACCGCACTAACGATAGGCGTAATGATTGTAAAGTTGTACAGCCATTAGGGACGATGCTTGTTCTAGTATAATTGCGATTGCCCCTGCCGCTGAATGTGACATTGATTCGGCCGGCACAATTTATGTGAATCACCAGCTAGCTAGCCTCCACGCATAAGGAGCGTATACGCATGATTTCATGAACGTTTAGTGACTGCTTTGCGTCCACTTCCAAAATCAGGCAGACCCCAGCCATGAAACATCGCATAATAACGGACCATACCAAACGACCAGTACGTCGGCACGCCTACCACATGTCGCAAAAAGAACAAGAGGTGATACGTTCTGAGGTAGAGTAGATACTTGACGATGCTGTCATCCAACCCTAAAACAGTCTAGGGGCGTCACCTGTCGTACTTGTTAAAAAGAAAGACGGCACTCTTCCATTTTGCGTGGATACAAGAAATTGAACAAAGGAACGACGGAAAAAAATGTAGACAGTCTCCCCGAAGGTAACCGTGATGAGATAGGAAGCAGCAGCGGTGCACACAGCGTTGACCCAGTTGAAATGGGCGTCGACGCGGGTGCTGGAAGAACGGTTTGAAGCGAAACTAATTTTAGCGTTCACTCGAGTAAGTGTTTGTTTGAAGCTCGGAGACACGGAGGGGGGACGCCGGCGACAGTCAGGAAAAAAAGGTACGTGCACACTAGCCGGAAGCTTGCCGCGACGGCATCCCGCCCGTCGGCGCGATCGCGCGGCTAGCAGCGGTGCGCTGTTCGGCGCTGCGATATTCTCAAGGCGCGCGCCGCGCACGCACCAGCCGGCTCGCTGCTTCTTCTCGCAGACAGAATGAGTAAGGTCACGCGGGTGAGATGATGCCCACATGAGGAGTGGGCTCAAGCGTCGCGAGTGGTGGAGAGGTTGAAGCGAGAGAGAACTGACAAGTGGGGAGCGCGCAGAAGACAAGGAAGAGAGACGTCACCGCGCACTGCTAGGAGAGCGTGAACTAATTGGCACCACTCCAACACCTGCGGCGAGAAGAGTGGTGCGGACGGAGGGACAGCGTTACACAGGCTATAAAAGAGCTGCTTCGCACATAAAAATATACTTCGACTATGTAGACGCTCTCCAGAGATCAGAATTGTCATATATACTTGCTACCGTGTTTCCATCGTGTTGGTGCCACCAGGAAGTGCAGCAGCAGGTAGCAACACGAACATTACTTGCGCGCGCTAGCCGAGTTGGCACCGAGCGCCCCCGCGAGATTGCGGCGAACAGTAGAAAGAGCCCCCCATGCGCAGGCCGTAAAAGAAGCGAGCGCGCAACCCCAGACTAGCTGTGGATTCCCGTGCAGAAATAAACGCAGGAGACACCAGGGTGTGTGATGGTAGCAAATTAACTCGATGGAGTAAATTTTACGTGAGACTGCCCATATCTTGCAAAATGCACGTGCCACCTCGTCTTTGGCCGCATTCAATTCGACATTGCTAATTTTGTTATTTTGCAACTTCATAGCTTCCATCCTTGATGAAAAAAAAAACTGTTCATAGACAAGCGCACAAGCGCTCTCCCAGCATCTGTGTCGGCAGCAATTAGCAATGCGAAATTCTCCCGCACAGCCGTGCACCATGTTATCTGACCTCTAATCATTCTCCTTTGTTCTTAATGTGCTCTGGTTCATAAATGGTGCAGTGATGGGACGATCACTTTCACAGTCGTTATGAAATGTGGGTTGTGAGGAGCTACTCTTCATAAAAGGAACGGCAAGAGGCTCACCTCTAAGCAGAGTTTGGAAATGCGTGATAGAACACGTTTGCAGTGCGTAAAGAAACTTGACAGAATGTGCAGCGTGAGCGATAGAACCTATCTACACTATTTGGAAAAGGATCTTGCCCATTTTACGGAATGTTTTGTTTTGACAGAGACAGAGAAGAAAAAAAATATCACCAAGGTAAAGAGATCAACTGGACTACCCTACACGGGGGAGAAAAAGAGAGAAAGAGGAGGAGATACATATTGCACATAACACACACACCGCACACATAGCTCAGGTTTCACAGGTGGTCGCACAGTGATGTTGCCCTCAAAAATTGTAGGAGGGCTCGTGTTGCTTTCTGGGCTGAAGTACGTGAAGGCCACGTTCCCAAGATCTTCTCCAGAGTAAAGGGCCGATTGTCCAGCCTCCTTAGGCCGCACCGGAGAGTTCAGCGATCTTCTACAAAGTTGGGACAATGGCACAGGACATAATAGAAAGTTTCTATACAATGGCAGTTATCACAATTGGGGGACTCATCCATACCAATGGGATAACCTAATTAATTGGTGAAGGCAACGCCGACCCACATGCAACTGACACAGCATTGTAGCATCCCGTCGTGAAGTCTTTGATGGCAGCTGTATTTGGAGTAATGAAGCTCTGTGGGCGTCGAGTAGAGTTCGGTTGAAGATTCCAATGCATAAGTGTGGTATCATGCACGATGTGGCGAAGTTCTTTAGCGGCATCGACCCTTGACAGGGGTGTGAGCAGTGTGGGTGCTCCGTCGTGGACACAACGGGCAGCGTTGTCAGCGACGTCGTTACCATCAATGCCACAGTGACCAGGCAGCCATTGAAAGATTATGTCATGTTCTTTGCTAGTGGTGCGATGACAGATTTCATTTATTTGAGATACCATTTGATCGTAGTTTCCGCGTCGTAGACGTCGCATACTTTGAAGGGCCGCCTTGGATACACAGAAGATAGCCCACTTAGCAAGGGATTCTCGCATAACAAATGTAATTTTGGCTAGAAGGGTGGTGAGCTCGGAGCCTGTATATGTTGTGACGTGTGAAGTTTCGAACTTGACGGTGATTGACCGAGATGGAATCACAAAAGCGCCCGTCAAACGTCCCGAGACTGAACCATCCGTATAAATATGAGTTCGGTTTTCATGTGATATATGCAAAAGGTCCAATTTGCTTGAGGGCTGCAGATGACAGGCTAACCTTTTTGGTTATCCTCGGCACTTAAAGGTGTACAGGGGGTGTTTGCAGGCACTACTCCGGGCATAGCGGTATGGTTGTGGGTGAGAATCTCAAGGAGACGGAACGCCGGTTAGCCACCACCACTCTGGAGAACTCTACCTTCGGTTTTTCCAGTGGCAGGCTAGCAAGGTGGTGGTTAAACAGTCTGGACATATGGCGAATATGCACCCGGAGTGTGTCGACAGTTATATAGGTAGTAATTGGGTGATTTTTGGCAATGACAATAGTTGCGACCGTGTTAACACACCTAGACAATCCCAAGCATGTGCGAAGAACTTAGCCTTGAATGCTTTGCAGGACTCGGACGTTAGTTTTTCTGGCGTTTGAAAGCACGGGTGTGCTATAGCAAAAATAGCCCAAGAAAAGCGCTGTGTACAGTTCAAGCATGGCTGACACGAATTTTCCCCAAGTTTTACCGGCAAGAAATTTCATTACATTGGCGATAGAGCTGAGCCTCGTCTTCAAGTGGGCGATATGAGCACTCCACGAAAGATCTCTGTCAATAATGATGCCCAGGAATCGACAACATCTCGTATACGAAATTCTGACATTTTTGATGGAAACGGGATAGCAGAACATCGGCTTGCGAGTGGAAGGAACTAAGGCGCATTTCTCGGGGAAAAGTCTCAGCCCTCGAGCACGGAGATACTTCGACGTCGTTGTTGCTGCTTTTTGGAGCCTTGCCCGTATTTGGGGTCGCATTACTGCCGAATCCCAGATGCAGATGTCATCGGCGTACACAGAAAGGTTGACTGATCGAGGCAGAACTCAGGCAAGTCAAATAATCATGAGGTAAAAAAGAAGGGCTTGGAGCCCCACCCTGTGGGACGCCACGAGAGGTGCAATGGTCTATGGTGCGCGCCCTTCAGCATTGTGCATAAAAAACGATAAATCATTTGATAGAAAGTAAAGTTCAGTGATACATAAAACTATAACCATGGCTTTTCGGTCATGCCAGAGCTTCTGTCAATATGGCGAAGTTCGGGTCTAGCCCAGTGTTAATATAATTTCCGGATGTGCTTGCTTTGTTCTTTCTCATTGAGCGACTAAAGTGTATGTTCCCTTGATGCCCCGTTTTACATCCTAAATACTTGTTTATAAATAATTTGGTCAAGCGTAAATTTCAGTCCGCACCATTGTTTTTAAAGAAACTACTGAAAATCGTAGAAAATTCACAAAACGCAGTTCGGTTGTGCACGTACTTACCTGCGTATTCTACGCATTGCCAGCACAGCGAGCGCTGCGAGCAAGACGGCCGCAGCAGCAACGCTTGAAACCCAGGCCAGGATGCTCGCTAAGTGTGGACCTGTAAAAAAAGAAAGAAAAGACACGATTAGAAAATTGCCACTGGTATGACGCTACGCATAAAAGGGACACTAAATAAAGGCAATTTTTTTCATAAGGTATAACTACTAAATTATGTGACGAATTAGTCCACTACGGCTAATAAAACCTAAGGCAGCCTCACACTAGTGGAGCTAGGCCTGAAGGCCTTAAGGAAGTGCCAAGCTGGATAGCCCTATTTGTTTCTTTTCGAGTTTCCAATTTTTCCTTTCTTGCTCAGTTATTTATGTTTCATAGTCATTATCTCTATTACTTTCTAATTTTCTTCTCATATCTTCCCCATTTTTTCTCTATATTTCTATTTCTCACTTGCTCTTTTTCTCAATTTTTACATGTGGTTTGTGCTGTCGTGTTTGCTTAGCCATAGTTGGAAGAACGCGAGGTGAATATGCTCAGATAGCTGTGCAATGTCGGGATAAATTTTACGCAGTAAAGCTGGGCTGGGATACAAGCCCGTCTGCAGAAGTCGGAGAGTCAGAGTCTGCGCTCAGATTAAGTTTTCGTTAAGAACATGGAAAGCCTCTCGCACCGAGATAAATGCGCTGTGTAACGTCTTTATAATAAGTCGGATGACCTCTGTTTTCCACAGCTGCGGGCTGGCGGGGGAGTTTTCTGTGGTCGCGAAACGTGAGACCTCATCCGTCTGAAGTGGGCCAACTCGCTCAGGTTTGTGGGGCCTTCTTTGAGGTATCCCACGTGAGGGGGAAACCACGCGAGACTGGGGGCGGTGATGCTTTTGACTTCCAGCATGTGATAAGCTTTTCTACATACAGCGTCAATGCTGAAGGCGTGGATGGCTGCCCCGGAGTCCCTGAATATGTGCTCATGTTTATCATTCAGAAGGGCCAAGGCAATGGGAACTTGCTCAGCAGCACACGACGACGAACATCGTACCGAAACGGCGTTAATGGTTGAACCCCTGGTCGATCGATGCTGCTGCAAAACTATTGCTGTTGCCATAGTGGACGGCGTCGACGAAGCAGCTTCCGCCAGGAAGTTTTGTGTCGCCCGACGTAGGAGCATCACCACCCTGGCCTTCCTTCTTTCCACATTCCACTGGGAATGGATGTTGCGTGGAGCGGGGACATGATGATTGTCTTCTTGGTCTTTCGGAAGGCCTTGGTAGGTGTCTTCAATTTTGATGGGCGGGAGAACCATCTTTATGAGGAGTCACCTGCCCGCCCTGCAGGGTGCCGAAAAGTCTGACAATTCTCTTTCTTGCGCTTCTGCAATCTCTTTTAGGGTATTGTGAATACCAATTGCACGAGTTTGCCACTGCGTGTATAATTTGGTAGCCCGAGCACGCTATTGATCTCCCTCGTTATCATGGCATTCGGCTTGTCTCGCTCGGCCCTTTTCCACACGTGCATAGCTGCTACATTTTCTTTGTTTCCTATTCTGCAACCTTCAGGATGTCTGCTCAAGAAAGACCAGACAAGAGCATGAAATGATGAACCTAGGTCGAGTTTGTAGATGGTGCCGAGAATTAACTCGTGTAAGACCGAAGACGCATTTATATTGTAGTTGCCGCTAAAGTGTCACTGTGTCACCAATTATGTTATTTTATTTGCCTTGATTCTATCGAATTTTATGATGCTGACGCCATCACAAAGAAATCATCACGCCGAAGCTTCGACGATGGCTCACTTACCTTTGTAAGCTGCTGGGCACTCTCCTTTTTTCGAAACGGAACCATCGGGGCATTGGCAGGGACCACTGCCATCGCACAGCTTGCGTATGTCTGAGCATTGCCTATCAGGTCTACATTGACTTCTTTCAGGCTCAGGCGAGGTAGGAGTCTTGGCTGCACGAAGAAACAATGAGAAAAACACAAACTCTTACACACAGATGGTTGCGCACTTGTTATTATGATGGCGAAAAGCCAAGTTTGTTGGTCGTACACGTTTCAAGTAACACTGCGAGGAATCACAGGTCACAGAAAGGGCACTCACACAACGCTCTCAACAACTTTTTTTTCATTATGAACAACGATTCGCCGCTCATCGATGCCAAGTTCACACAAGATAACCACTTCCATAGTACCGAGTTACGGGACATAGCTCAGGAGGGCCACCATCAGAACAGCTAAAACGAAATGGCAAGAATGATTGCTTAACCATATACTTCAAAGTATTGTCACGAGCGGTTGCAATGCACGGCGCATACAGCGCGAATGAACATTCAGACAAAAGGTGAAGAAGGAAGACGACGTTGGGTGTGCTGTCTCGAGACCCCTTGTGGAAGTAAACGCGAACCATCCAGGCTCGCCTGTTTTCCAACCTTTTCGTGTACTTCTTGCGTGTAACATTTGGTGGAGCTGTGCTGGGTACCTCCCACGACCTACGACGGAGCCGTCAGCACCAGAACTTCGTAGAAGCCGTCGCCTTGCCGGACTTTCGCCATCGCGCCCCGACATGTCTCTGGAGCAAAATGACCCCCTCAGCAATGCCTCGGCAAGACCACCGCTGTATCAGCATTACCGAGAGCCACGGCCGTTCTCAGCAAAGCCAGGGGAAGACTTCGATGAATGGCTGACCCATTACGAAAGGGTAAGCCAATGCAACAACTGGAACCCGGCCAGCCAGCTCAGGCATGTCGTTTTTTATTTGACGGACACGGCCCTGGTTTGGTATGAAAACCACGCCGACACGCTTACTACATGGAGCAGTCTTATTGAAGAAATGAAGAAGTGCTTTAGCGACTCGGACACTAAGAAGAAACGAGCGGAAACAGCTTTAGCTCAGAGAGCTCAGGTGATCGGCGAGACTTGCACGACATATATTGAAGAAGTTCTCAAGCTGTGTAAGACCATCGACTCTCGAATGCCCGAGGAAGATAAAGTGGGACACCTTTTAAAAGGTATTGCGGAAGACGTCTATAACTTCCTCATTGGAAAAGACAACCTGAACACCGTATCAGACGTGATTCGGCACTGCCGCACATTCGAGGCGCTGAAAACTCGCCGAATCACGCCGAAGTTTGGACGGCTAGCCAATGTCACGACTGTGGCCAGCGTTGACGCGATTCCGCAGACAGACCTCTCAGCTACCATTCGGCAGATTGTCCGTGAGGAGCTCCTGCGGCACGAAGAACAAACGCGTTATGCGGTGCCGCGTTGCGCCTCCGTCGCTTTCCGAGACGCCGTCTGCGCATCTCCTCCGGCTACTTGGCAGCATTCGGTGAATGCTGCGGATTGTAACAGCTACCGACACGACCCGCATTATGGCCAGACCGAACAACGCCATTACGACTCGATTGATCGGCGTTTTGATCAGCATCCACGCGACGTTCGCCCACGAAGACCCAGCACTGCCTACGACATCCAAGGGGAGGGGATGAGTTACTCGCAGCCTGTGGCCGCTGTGGAATATTTCAATCAGCGTCCGGAAGTTCGCCCTCTGCCCGTGTGTTACAACTGTGGCACGCCTGGCCACATAGCTAGGTATTGTAACCGACGTCGGGCATTCAGCAATGGACAGTCGGGATCGTTTATGCAATACGGTGGTCGTGCAATGGACACTAATAGGCCAGGAAACACCACTTTTGAAGGCTACTTCCGAGAAGAAAGAAGCCGTCACTTCCCTCTGGACAGCTATTCTGGAGAACAAGAAAGGTATCGAAACCGTTACCGCTCTCCTGCCTCCGAACGTACTCTGACACCACCACCAGCTTTCCGAGCGTCTCGATCTCCATCTCCCAGACGGCGTGTGACGTCATCATCTCCTCGACGCCGCTTCGCGTCACCACCGCCGGGAAACTAGCCAGCGCGGCCGATGGAGGTGAGGTCGCTGGAAAATCTTTGCTGCCGACTCGGATACCTCCACCTATCTTCATGCTGAAGAATAAGGTTAATGTACTTATTGATGGCGTTTCTACCATGGCTTTAGTCGACACGGGAGCAACTGTTTCTGTCATGAGTGTGGTGTTCAAAAATCTGCTGGGACGCAAGGTTATGTTTCATTGGGACCACAGCACAAGCTTTCGTGGAGTGAGTGGGGACTCATTATACCCGGTTGGTGTGTGTAACGTGGATGTCTCCTTGGGTGGTCAAACCTTTAACACTGAGTTTACCGTGCTTCCGCGTTCCACACACGATGTAATTCTCGGCATTGACTTTTTGAAATTGTGTGGCGCCAATGTTGACTGCCGAACAGGAGAACTCAGTATTTGCGGAAGTGTGTCCTCTGCGCTCTTAGAAGAATCATCCCAGCAAGAGAGTGTGTTTTGTGTTTCTGAAGACACTGTTGTGCCCGCTTTATCCGCGATGCGCGTTCCTGTTGTTTGTTCGTCTTCTGTTAGTACTTCGTTCGATGTTGCAGTGGAACCGGTCCATAGAAACTGTCTTAAGAAAAATGTGTTGGTTCCGTATTGTATGGTTTCAGTTACCGATGGATGCGCAGGGCTATGGACGCTAAATTGCTCCACTGAAGCAGTAGTGCTGTCTCAAGGCCTAAAACTTGCTACGTTTCAGGGAGAGTCATTTATACCTATGGCAGTGCTTACAGAACTACCGGATACAGCACAAACCAGTGTCTCGCACACCGCAAACGAACACATACTCGGAATGGTAGCTACATCGCTCAGTGACCATGAACGTCGTGTTTTGATGGCCCTGCTTTCGAAACACTCTTCAATATTCGACTTTGCACAGCACGACGGCCCCACATCGATTCCTGCATCCCGTACTCGCCATCGCATCAACACAGGATCCGCTGAACCGATTCGTCAAAAACCATATCGTGTGTCCTCTGCGGAGCGAAAGATCATCAGCGCTCAAGTCGAAGAAATGATGGGTAAAGGAGTAATTCGGGAATCGTCTAGCCCTTGGGCAGCTCCAGTGATACTGGTGAAGAAGAAAGACGGCACGTGGCGATTCTGTGTCGATTACCGTCGCCTAAATGCCGTTACTAGGAAAGACGTATACCCACTCCCACGAATTGACGACGCCATCGATTGCCTCTTTGCGGCTTCTTACTTCTCTTCTGTGGATTTACGATCAGGTTACTGGCAAATCCCTATGCACCCGGATGACAGAGAGAAGACCGCTTTTGTAACGCCCGACGGACTATTTGAATTCAACGTGATGCCTTTCGGGCTTTGTAACGCCCCCGCAACGTTTGAAAGGTTCATGGACACTATACTTCGCGGTTTGAAGTGGGAAGTTTGTATGTGCTACCTAGACGACGTTGTGATCTTCGGCCGAACATTCCGTGAGCATAACGAGCGCCTGGACTTGGTACTAAACTGCTTGAGGAAGGCCGGCCTTGTGCTTAATTCTAAAAAGTGCCATTTTGGTGAACGACAGACACTTGTGCTGGGACACCTGATCGACAAAGAAGGTATACGACCAGATCCACAAAAGACAACAGCTGTGGAGGCATTCGAGGCACCTCGCTCTGTGAAGCAGCTACGAAGTTTTTTAGGGTTATGCTCCTACTTTCGCCGTTTCATTCCCAAATTTGCTGACATAGCTCATCCGCTCACATGCCTTCTCCAAAAAGGTGTTCCTTTCGAGTGGAGCTCGGAATGCGACTCATCGTTTCGGCAGCTAAAGCTACTGTTGACGTCCCAGCCTATTCTTCGCCACTTCAATCCGTCATCACCGACAGAAGTTCATACCGATGCTAGTGGTGTTGGCATTGGCGCCGTACTAGTTCAGCGTGTCGGCGACAGCGAGCATGTGATATCGTACGCTAGCCGCTCATTGAGTCGCCCCGAGCGCAACTACACTGTCACCGAACAAGAGTGTCTGGCGGTCGTCTTCGCTGTGCAACGGTTTCGATCGTATCTCTACGGGCGCCCCTTTACTGTCGTCACGGATCATCACTCTCTATGCTGGCTTGTGAATCTTCGGGATCCCTCTGGTCGACTAGCACGCTGGGCGCTCCGTCTGCAGGAGTATGATTTCGTTGTTTCCTACAAGAGCGGCCGGCGACACGCTGATGCTGATTGTCTCTCTCGCCTGCCACTCCCAACGACTGAATGTGACGCGGGCAACTTTGATGAATACATCGCTTTTGTGTCCACGGGATTTCCGGATATGGATACCTTCATATCAGAGCAGAGGAAAGACGACAGCTTACAGCCGCTATTCGCGGCCGCGCGGGAGTCCGCTGCAGACAATCGTTTTCGCTTACGTGACGGCGCCCTATATAAGACGAACTTCTCGGCTACCGGTGCGCGCTACCTTTTGGTTGTCCCCAAGAGCCTTCGCAGTCACGTATTATCTGCCATGCACGACGAACCAACTTCCGGACATCTTGGATGCACAAGAACACTCTACCGTGCTCAGGAACGCTTTTATTGGCCCCGGATGCGCAATGATACCGAACGGTACGTCGCCAGCTGCACCCAATGTCAGCGTTACAAGCGACCAACTGACGCGCCGTCTGGTCGCCTTCAGCCTGTTTCGCCTCCTAGCACCCCCTTTGAGCAAGTTGGTATAGATCTTCTGGGCCCTTTTCCGCGATCCACAGACGGCAATCGTTGGGTCATCGTTTGCGTAGACCACTTAACCCGTTATTGTGAGACGGCAGCACTGCCGTCGGCCACAGCAAAAGACGTTTCCATCTTCTTGCTGTTTCAAGTTATCCTCAGACACGGACCTCCTCGCATCGTAATCAGCGACCGTGGGCGGCAATTTACCGCGGATGTTGTCGAAGAGACCCTTCGTCTGTGCTCATCAAGCTTCCGCCATTCCACTCCATACCATCCACAGACTAATGGTCTAGTGGAACGCACGAACCGAACGCTTGCCAACATGCTGTCCATGTACATCGACTCCGCGCACAAGAACTGGGACACAATTTTGCCTTTCATCACCTATGCTTTCAACACCGCAAGACATGAGACCACTGGTTACTCACCTTTCTTTCTCCTTTATGCTCGTCCACCACGCTATAATCTTGACACTATGCTTCCCTACTCTGCTCATCACAGTGAGCCGATCAACGAGATTCTCTGTAGAGCAGAAGAAGCGCGACGCCTCGCTCGGCTACGCACCGTCACCTCGCAAGACCGGTCAAAGATCCGCTATGACGACCGTCACCGACATGTTCACTTCAATCCTGGAGATCAGGTGTGGCTCTGGACGCCTTTACGGAAACGTGGCCTGTACCAGAAATTTCTCGCTCACTATGTCGGGCCCTACGTTATCCTCGAACGCCTCAGTGAGGTCAACTACCGCATAGCACGGCTCACAAGCACTGGACGGCGCTCGGCTAAAACAGAAGTGGCGCACGTCGCTCGCATGAAGCTATGCAATGCACGAACCACTGAGTGACTCGCCCGGCGGGCTTCGTCTGCCAACGGGGAAATGTCACGAGCGGTTGCAATGCACGGCGCATACAGCGCGAATGAACATTCAGACAAAAGGTGAAGAAGGAAGACGACGTTGGGTGTGCTGTCTCGAGACCCCTTGTGGAAGTAAACGCGAACCATCCAGGCTCGCCTGTTTTCCAACCTTTTCGTGTACTTCTTGCGTGTAACAGTATGCATCCCCTCACGTGTATTCAAGAAATGTAGTGTAGGGAGTAAAAACAATGATCTCTTAACAAGCTGAATTGCGGAAGTTCATCAGTTGGCGCAGGTGGGTCCTGCGCAAACTCGCTGTGTCCTTTGCGCAAAGCGCTGTGTCCCCTGTGCGCTTCGTGTACGTCTCTTTCACCTCGGCAGGTCTGTTGTTGTCTGAGGCACTGTTTTATGCGAATATAAACAAACTAACCCAAAGTTACATCTTAAGTTGACAAGTTCTCTCGAGACTTGTCGTCATAATTTTATTTCTTTCAATTTTGGGGTGAATGCGAAGTGCAACGAAAAAAAAAATTGACAGCACATCCACGGAGTGAATGATGGAGAGTGGGGCGAAGCATTCGTCCGTCCATTCGTTCTTGCTTCCGTCTGTCCATGCGTCCGTCTGTGTGACCGTCCATGCGTCCGTCTGTGTGACCGTCCATGCGTCCATCCGCTCGTCCGTGCGTGCGTCTGTTCGCGCGTCCGTCCCTGCGTTTGTCCCTGCATCCGCCCCTGCGTCCGTTCATGCGTCCATCCATGCATCTGTCTGTGTGTCCGTTCATCCATCTATTCAACACTCCAAGTACCACCATCTCGCATATTTTCATCATATATTCCCCATATAGAAGCACCGCAGTCCAGCGGACATTCCAAGGACTAAACGAGAGGTGGCAAGCGCACACTTTCTTACGGCTTGCGCTTTGGGTCTACTTCCCACCTTTAACCACCTCGAGTTCGTGGTATATACTAGTTCACTGTAATCATGGGACTGCGGCCCAACGCTCGCTAAACCTTTGTGAAACCAAGGAGGTTACGCCCAGCGAGTATAACGTAGCAACCTTTTCCTGTCAGATAGTGCTCAATGTACATGCCAATGGCTGCTAGTAAGAAATGAGAGACAGGAGAATGCGGCTTTTACTTTCTTACGGCTTGCGCTTCGTATCTACTTCCCACCTTTAACCACCTCGAATTCATGGTATATACTAGTTCATGGTATTCATGACACTGCGGCTCAACGCTCGCTAAACCTTTCTAAAACTAAGGAGGTTACACCCAGCGAGTATAACGTAGCAATCCTTTCTTGTCAGATAGTGCTGAATGTACATGCCAATGGCTGCTAATGGGGATCGCAGCGTGCGCGGTAACTAAAAGCCGAATGCTCCTGTCTCTCATTCCCAATTAGCAGCCATTGGCATGTACATTGAGTATTATTTTTTATTGTTCAACAACGCACAGAAGAAATCTCTCACCGGCACCACTTTGGAGGTCAAAATGTTATACTTGTTACACACTATCACGGCTACGAGGGACGAACGAGTGCCGCTATAAAGAGCTTCGCCCCTAAAACTTTCGTTGATAAGTGTTTGTACCAAGCGATCTCATTCTACGTTTCAATCTCCCGAAATACGCTTTGATGTAGTAGGAGCACTGAAGTAAAATATTCTGGAAAAACTTCAATCACCCGGCGACACTAAACCAGCCCATAGCGCAAGGCGCACGACAGTTTTTAAATTCTATTTACATCTGAACGCGACCCAAGTGGCTGGGTACGAAACCTACCAGGTTATGACCTGGGGCTGAGCGTAATAGTACTCAGGACACACAGTCAGTCAAGTGTTCAGTTGTACCCCTGCTTTCCCGCGTGTCAAAAGTGAACCCAACGAGCCTTTTGGAAACGTTCAAAATGGTGGTAAACCTGATGTTGACATTCATCTGGTGAAGGTTTATTAAAATTTCGTGCGTATTTGTCAGAAATAGAGCGCCTGAAACAAACCATACTTCGTTCGGGGACAAGGACGTAGCTAGAATTTTTTTTCCGGGGCGCTTTTGTATGCGTGCCTTTGTATGAGTGCATGTATAATAGATACGCAAGCAAGCTTGAATATTTTTTTTTCTGGGGGGGAGGTATTCGTACAACCCTCCTCCTTCCTTGGCTACGCCCATGGTCCAGGGAATTCAAAACAGATGGTGATAGATCACAGGTGGGTAATGACTTGGCAGAATTTATACTCTCTTCAATGTCTGTTTTCCACCCCGTGCTACTATTGTACACATGGCTACACATCGCTTTGTTTTTTATCGTCTTTGTTTTAGTATCTCTCTTTGCATCTCTTTCTTTCTACGTGTGTCACTTTACGCACTGTAAGAAAAAGCTATCCGAGTTTGGGGTTTTTGCGGCTCATGACCTCTGAAAACTCTCTCGCGTTTAAAATTACTACCTCGTGTAGGAGTAAAAGATGGTACATGACATAGTTTTACCACCACCTCTCAGGCAAGTAGTAAAAGGATGTCAAAATCTAGTTTTACCACGTAGGGAGTTTTCTATCACGTGATTTTTAACCTGCGTTTCAGAGTTTATTACCACGTGACTGCAAAGTGCAGCTGCTTCGGTGGCTTTTGCCCCATGCCCCCCCCCCCCCCATTGTGACGCTCTCAGTGAATCATGAAGGTACGCGATGACCACAACTATTTTAGGGGCGAAGCTCCTTATGGCGTGGCTTGGGCGTCCCTCGTATGTAACCACCAGTGGCACATACCCGAAATAGGTATAACACTTGACCTCCAAGGTGGTGCCAGTGAGAGATTTCTTCTGTGCGTTGTTTAACAATAAAAAATAGTGCTCAATGTACATGCCAATGGCTGCTAATGGGGAATGAGAGACATGAGCATTCGGCTTTTAGTCAACGCGCACGCTGCGATCCCCATTAGCAGCCATTGGCATGTACATTGAGCACTATCGGACAAGAAAGGGATGCTACATTATACTCGCTGGGTGTAACCTCCTTAGCTTTAGAAAGGTTTAGCGAGCGTTGAGCCGCAGTGCCATGAATACAATGAACTTGTATATACCATGAATGAACTCAAGGTGGTTAAAAATGAGAAGTACATACGAAGCGCAAGCCGTAAGAAAGTAAAAGCCGAATTCTCCTGTCTCTCATTTCTCATTAGCAGCCATTGGCATGTAAATTGAGCCCTATCTGACAGGGAAAGGTTGCTACGTTATACTCGCTGGGCGTAACCTCCTTGGTTTTGGAAAGGTTTAGCGAGCGTTTGGTCGCAGTGCCATGAATACAGTGAACTAGAATATACCATGAACTCGAGGTGGTTAAAGGTGGGAAGTGGACCCAAAGCGCAGGCCGTAAGAAAGTGTGCGTGTGCCACCTCTCGTTTAGTCCTTGGAATGTCCGCTGGATGGCGGTGCTTCTATATGGGGAATATATGATAAAAAGATGCGAGATGGTGGGACTTGGAGTGTTGAATAGATGAACGAACGGACACACAAACAGATGCATGGATGGACGCATGAACGGACGCAGGGCGAATGCATGAAAGAACGCAGGGACGGGCGCACAAACAGACGCATGGACGGTCACACAGACGGACGCATGGACGGACGAATGCTTCGCCCCACTCTTCATCATTCACTCCGTGGATATGCTGCCATTTTTTTTATTTTTTTTGGTATCGCTGTGCCTCAGGACTGACCTCGAGTCAACGCACTTTCACTGGAACTGGGGGCAGCATAAGCACATCAAGCGAGAACAGCATTCTGTGAACGAAAAAGAAAAAAAGACGGGTGGGGGGGGGGATTTCAAAAGAAGGAAAAAAAAAGAAAAAAACCTGCTGTAGAAAGTGGTCCTGCATATTTTCGCAAATTGTTGCCTTTTGCTAGGCGGTGGCCTTGGAGACAGACGGTGCAAGAAGCTCGGTATCTGTGTGTCTCGTTGGGCTGATGGATCTCACGTGTTTCCTGTATACATCATCGAGCGATTGTGCGCTTCCGAGCGCCTCCGAACCTGCACGTCACGGATATCTCGCTTCCGCGCCGAATCGCAAAGATCTGCCAGTGGTAACAAAATCAATCTGGTGTCATCGTCTGTGCTTGCCTACTGGAGAAGCAATAAGCAAAATGCTTCACTCTGTCGTCGGCACCGAGCCGCGGCCGCCAGTGACCAGTGGGAGTGTGTCGCCGGGACAGGTGAAAGAAGCATCGCATATATTTCGTTGCACAGTAGGCGATGTCTGCATGAGTAAAGTGCTGCCCGAATTGCCCACCTCATGCACCAACTGTTGTCAAACAAGTAGCGCGAAGCCGATACGAGGTAGACGGAACCAACAAGCGGCTGCCGGTGAGCACGAAGAAAATCCGGACGGTGGTCTTTCGTTGGAAGTATGCATACACCGCCCCGTCACCGTAAGATAGCGATCACGTGTTCATTTGTGTCTGAAATGACGACAAAATTCGCACATGATATGTGTTCTGTGATCGCCAGCTGTGTTTCATCGGATAGCCGTGCTCCTCAAAAAGGCCTAGTACGCCGTCGGTAAGAAGCTTGTGTGCAGGCGTGCACCGCTCTTCTACGCCCGTTGAGATGAATACGTACTGTGTTTGAGCACTGTCGCTCAATGAAAATCATTGAGCTACCATGGTTTGTGCGTAATTAGGTATATTTTATGGACTTGTGCATCAGCAGTGCTAACATGCATGGGGCCATGAGCCCGGTGTGCCAAGTAATTATTGGATACTCAAAAAGGTGAGATCGGGTTGATTTATCATAAAAGTCGGTGTGACATTCAGTGCCCTGCAGCCCACCTCAAGTTTACGCTTGCACCTTCAACCGTTGTTGTTAATCAATGAAAATAAAAGAGCTCTCCTACCGGTACTACAGGGCCGGTCGAAAAGTCGTGCCTATATATCCCGGATTGTCAAAGTGTTGTTAAGCAACGCGTGCAGTCTGTTCGAGTGGTGTATTATTCTGCAGTTGTTGTGTGTGCGTGTTTGTCTGTATGTGAATCTATGTGTCACCAATTCTGCCGTTCAATAAAATCAATCAATTCTGCTATTTATTAAATTCGTCGACTCTGGGCAAATGCACTCATCAATTTTTATTTTTTACCACTGGAAATAACTCCCAAAAATCGCCTCAAAAACCTTGTGAAGGCAGTAAAAATTTACTCTCTCTATACTTGCTCAAAACCTCAAGGGGGTAAATAATTACTACTCTCCCTACGTTCAAAAACTCAGTTAGCACGAGAGTAAATTTTTATCTCGATAGTCGGTGGTAAAAAAAACCCAGGAAAGGTAGTGCGTAAGAGGACAAATGGTTTACCCAGTTTTTGAGGTTATTTCAGGTCATTTTCGTTTAGTGTGCGTGTCCATTTCTACGTTTTTTTTTATCTTTCAATCTTTTCTTTCTTTCTTCCTTTTTTTCCTGAGCTTTTATCTATGTACTTGAAGATCTTTCTTATTCTGCCTCTCCCTATGGGATCGCTCTATCACCTCCAACGTATTAAGTCTTGCCTCCCTTTTTTTCCACACCCCTCTTTCTGTTTCTTTCGATCTCTTTCTATCTACGACACACGCAAACCTTAACCATAACAGCCCTGCTGTACGTGGAACTAGCCGGGTGATGCGGTGTCTCCCATGAATCTTCTCGGGAGCTAAATAAAGTTTACTCAACACCAACTACACCAAAACTCCTATTGCTCGCATGTGCCACAGAAATGAGAAAAATCACACTGCTCACCACAATGGTCCACCAAAAGTTAACAAGAAAACACACACGGCGAGGGGGGGGGGGGCAAACAACGATTGGTGGTTGCTGTGACTGCTCTTCATGACCATCTGTATTGAGCTTTTGGGCGGTGACTGAGTGCATGCCAGTTCACAATGATCAATATTTGATGAGAGCGGCAAGTTGGAATGTTGCTTTAGGGGCGTATCTTCGAATTGGTACCGCATAAGACACGGATACTAAGGATGAAGACGCGGACAGCAGAAGTGCGTGCACCGTCTATACGTCTCTATCTTTTGTATCCGTGTCCCATGCGCTACACATTTGAACATTACTTGCCTGTCTACGCTACACAGCATTCCTCAACCATAACAGCTCTTCTGTAAAAGCCGCGAGCACCATCAACTGTCTCTACCTTCAAATTCATTTCTTTATGGAGCCTCTTAAGACAGCACGAAAGCAAATCATTCCGTAGAAAGCGCGTGCACACGCGAATACCCACGTTGGTGTCAATGAATAATTAGCGATGCACAAACAGATGCATGCAAGTTATGCACTTCGCTTTATGGCGCTAAAGAGTAGCATGGCCGGTGGAAAGATTTCACGGGGTGCCAATGTTGTCCCGCGTTGGCCACGCAGCGCTGAAACATCTCGTGACAGTTTGTGACGAGCGTATACGAAAGCGACAATCGTTAGCACTCTGGCCTTATTGTGATAGGAGCTCAGCGACCCATTTAAGAGCCTAAACCAACAACATACATTCGTGGCATCCACCGAGAGTTATCACACCACTTGGTAGTCCATATTGAAAATTTACAGCGTGAAACTACACACAAAAGAGCAAAAGAAAACGAAAATGGAAGGGAGAAGCTATGCGGAGTACGAAAGTCCACGCGTCTTTTCCGTTTCGTTTTTTTTTGTAGAATCGCGGTGTAAATTTTCAGTAGAATTTTGCTCGGTACCGTCAGTGCCTAGCCCCCGTAAACCTATAGTCAACTTAGGTTGGCTGACATGAAGAGAATCCACCATTCTTTCACGAGCGAGTCTCCTCTTTCATATAGGCGTAGGATGGAACGGATTCCGAGCCGCCCGTCACGAGATAGAATGGTTCGCATTTTTTTCCCACTTTGCTCGAAAGATAGGTATGCATACATATGATCTCTGGCAGTAGCATCAAATTACTTCGCTGCTGGGAGAAACGCTGCATGCTGCGTTTTACGCAAAAGAGAGAGCAGCTGCGCACATTGGTTCGGTGTCTGGACAGTGTCAGTCTGGATAAGATGAAAAAAATCCCGAATAAATTCTGTGTGGTTGTGGTGTCATAGCCTTACGCGGCACGCTGTTACACGAGGAGTACTTATAGTATACGGGATCGTAAGTGCTACATTAGTGCTGTCAATCCTTCTGCCAGTGCTGAAACATAGTTTCCATGGTATAAGGATAATACAAGCAATATCAGCTTTTACAAGCCGACAGTGATGATGAAATATGGATTCACCAGAAATAGGTGGCTTCGCTCGTTGAATGCTCGGCGAAATATCTGCACGCGTTTGGCAATCTGAACCGGAGATTTCCCATTGTTGCCAGTGAGAAGAGTTGGCTTTTATTAGGAAGTGCTGCCAGTTAACATTCACTGACATGAAGAGAAACAGAGAGAGAGCTGAGAGACAAAGAGAGAGAGCGCAGCAACTTTATTCTATTCAGTGGTTCGGGGAACAGGTCCCCGCCTAAATGGCAGCAAACGTATTGTTGTTAACATTTGTGTTGCTCGCACGTGTCATTACTGATGTTGTACCATTTAACAAATTAAAGATCTATTGGGAAAGCAATGTACGTAGAGTCTAAAATTGAAGCCCGTGCAACACAGCAACGCTAATACCACGCAAAGTCCAGCAAGTTGTCTATATACCGATGGCGGGTGCAAAAAGTAAAGAAAGAAGGAGCACAAAACGTAATATTCGACTTCATGCCCGATTTTCTCGTAGAACAGGCAAGTGAAATGTGAGCTGGTTAACGAAGAGCAAGTCTATATTGTAATCTGCGGAAGATAGGATTGTCTATTGACTAGTAGCGCTTTGTTCTCTAGCTGTTACTGCATTACGTTGTCGGGAACGCTTCAGTCACCTCTTAGAGCCGCTTTCAGACACTTCCGCCACAAAAGTGCTCGTTTGACAAAACAGCTGAGGCATGCTCGACATCGCAGGCAGTGAGTCAACATGACGTTTTGGGCTAGTTGGTTATATCCGTAAGATGGCATAACGCTAATACACATGGACGAGAAATACAGAACGGGGCGAGCGCTATAGGTTTGATTTTCAGCAACTATCAACAACTTTCAACCTATAGTTGAAAGTATAGCACTTGTCCCTTGTGTCTTGCTCACCCGTTTCAGCTAGCGCTTTGCGTCACGTTTTTCGATGCGCAGCAGACAGAGCACGGCCGAAAGCTGCTCGCTAGCTACCAGATTTTTAAAACATATGTATTTACTTGGTTTCATTCTCTCTGATGTAAGTGGTAGCCCCTCTTCAGCGATGATGGTACAACTACTTCTAATTAAGCCTTGCCAAATGTACGGGGTTCCGGCGACACATTGTTCAGGAGCTTCACGAAAACGCTGGTCCCCATTGTTTCTGTCATGTTGCTTACTAAACCTTATATACCTGTATGAGAGCGACTTTCGCTATTGCTAGAAGTGTATTTAAACATACAGCTTATGTTTTTATTACTTTTCGTGCCGCATTCCCGCACAATAACACCGGCCCCATTGTATACTATACGACAATTGCGGCTAAAGGCCCCAAAATGAGAGACAGGAATACAAACAGGGATTGTGTTTCATTACCCTATAGTTCGAGTGGTTTGTTGGTAAACACGCGACGCAGCCAAAACCAATAAGACCAAGAAGCAGCTTTTCTGAAGCATACCCATTGGCGTTTCGACATCTATTGTTATACAGTCGCTACACACATCCGCTGTATCGGGAGCAGTGCATGCGCCACGTCGGCCACTAGCGCCATCACTCACACTGCACGACGAGATGGCTGCTGCGTGTAAGTGTTCCAAGGGCGTCGCTGAAGTGACAGGCGTACTCGCCGGAGTGGTTCGCCGAGACGTTGGTCAGCCGAAGGCGGCTGCGCGTCAGCGTGGCCCCGGACATGGAACTCGAGGGAGCGTGCCAGACGCGAAGCGACGACTTCCTCTCGTCTCCCGGTGGTGGGTGCTTAACGAGGCTGCCGTTGTGGCGCCACTCGACGCGCATCGGCTCGTGACTGGCAGCCGCGCAGGTGAACGAGGCGACGTCGCCTTCCTCGATGCGCATCACGTTCCGAGGCTCGGTGCTGCGGCAAGAACGCACCCGGGTACATTAAAGGATGCTAAAGTGCATGACGATAGTTATAGCGCGAGAACAAAACGACGACACAGAGACACGAAGGACACGAAAGACACGAGCGCGTCGTGTCCTTCTTGTCTCTGCGTCGTCGTTTTGTTCTCGCGCTATAACTATCGTCATGCCACACCAACTAGCCCAAGCTGCCACACGCTAAAGTGCAACTACGAATTGGTTTACATTACTAAATTGTTGTCGCCCCGCCGCGGTGGTCTAGTGGCTAAGGTACTCGGCTGCTGACCCGCAGGTCGCGGGTTCGAATCCCGGCTGCGGCGGCTGCATTTCCGATGGAGGCGGGAATGTTGTAGGCCCGTGTACTCAGATTTGGGTGCACGTTAAAGAACCCCAGGTGGTCAAAATTTCCGGAGCCCTCCACTACGGCGTCTCTCATAATTATATGGTGGTTTTGGGACGTTAAACCCCACAAATCTAATCTAAATTGTTGTCTGAGAGAAAGAGAGAGAGAAATAACTTTATTGGGTTCAGCGGTTCGGGGAACAGGTCCCCGCCTAAACAGCGGTAATCATATTGTTGTTAATGTTCGCATTGTATGTTAATTAATAGACGTTAAAATCAAGGCCACGTTTAATTTTTGCCCCACCGTAGTGGTGTTGTGACTGAGGTACTCGGCTGCTGACTCGCAGGTCGCGGAATCGAATCCCGTCTGCGGCGGCTGAATTTTCGACGGAGGCGCAAATGATGTAGGCCCATGTGCTCAGACTTGAGCGCACGTTAAAGAATTCTAGGTGGTCGAAATTTCCGGAGCCCTCCACTACGACGTCTCTCATAATCATATGGTGGTTTTCGGCCGTTAAACTTCACACATGAATAAATTGAAAGTGTCCTTCAATTTTTTTCTTTGTATTAAGTGTATAGGCGGTTTGAAGGTCACAAGCGTTGTACCCCAGAAAACTCACGGTCACCTCATTTACCAGCTTCTAGTGTTGAAACTGAAAGCTTGTTTTCAAGTTTATTTGAAATTTAAGAAACGTCTTTCTTTAGTTTTTCAGATAAAAGGAACGTGTGCAAAGTTAAAGGAAATTTCTTGCAATTTTTATGTAGATCAAAGAAACACTTAGCTGAATATGTTCTGCCAAATATGGGCAAGAAAGTCTAGAAACTCAGCGGGTATCTAAAGCTCTTCTTGCCCACCGATGCTATTTTGGCACATCGGTGGATGAAACCGCATGTCATCAAAGGGCTGTGTTTGTAAACAGTGAAAGGGTCTATACAAGGAGTGGTTGGTGCTAATGCGTGGCGCCTGCCAAATCTCTTCGCTTGCATAATTCACAAAGGCCCACTGAAGCATGGAGGAAGAAAGGAGAAAGCGGGATGTCATGCGGGCAGCCTTGGCAAGCTGTGCCGTTTTGAAGCTAGCATTGTTGGCCCAACACGTGATCTTTTGCGCAAAATCCCGCCAGCAACGAGACTTGACGATACTTCGGAATATGGCGCCCGGTAACTTTTAATCGTCACGCGCCGGTCCGGCGCAAACCGGCCGGCTGACGCAGGTGGTTCAAAGGCGGAACAGCACCGATTGTACTAACAGCTACATCAAGCTCTGATGTTTCGCTCACGTGTTGAGCTGACAAGGTGGGCTTCACTCGTGTGACGTAATGCTTCCTCCTTTCTTTTTCCTTTTTTTGTAAACAGAAGCACATTCATACACCCAGTTCTTCAATAATAAATGGGTCCACAGAGCATGACAGTTCACAGAAAACAAATATTCACGTAAGCGAAAGTCCACATATGGCGGTCAGAAACAGATGCATACCCTTTTTGTTGCGTGGTCGTAGTCACCGTAGCCCCTCTCCTGCGTCGCAATAGCAGGGACTGCTCATGTGCCATTGCGCCGACAATAACGGACAATAGCACAGTCCCGTAGGTGGTTCTCATCACTTTCCCTTACAGCTCACCTGCAAGAAGTGTCGAAGAACCATCGACAAGGGATGAGCGACTGTATGTACATGCACAGCACATTGTCATGCAGTATTAACACGGGTTATAATCACTACAACTCGAATTACACTCTGTAAAGCTCGCGGAAATGTAAGTTCTTCTTGGATTTCTCTGAGTATTTCGGTCATACCACAACCAGGCGGCTATTACGTGATCCGTACTTAACGCTTCCCACCAAATGCCTTCGCTTCTCAGCAAACGTTCGTACTGAGCACTTTATATATTTTGAAGCACGGCACTCACTGGCTTAAGGAGTGATATAGATGGTTTACCGCAGCGGCGAACGGCCACTGCTTTGTTTGAACACTTGATATAATGGCCTGCTCTTTTCCACTTCTTCTCTGTCACCGATGACCAGCCGATTCACCACTGCCGCTCCTAGGTTGAAGGCCAGTAAATCGGATGCAGCGCATATTCCACGCCACCTGTTTCTCTCTTTTTTTTCTCTTAGGCACCGCACCGTGTCGCCTTTTGCCGACAGAAATCAGGTGCCTTTTTTCCTTCTTCAAGAATCACTACCACCACTGTTTCCAGGCGTAGGCTGGAGAGCAACGTCCACCACACGCCACACCGTGGCCGCACCGCCGAGGAGAAGGCCGTGGCGCTTCGGTGCGGTGGCGCCATCTAGTTTTGCATAACAAACTAGCTGCGAAAAATGGTCTATAAGCTTGGGATGTTTACAGTCCTCACAGATTGGAGTGTGACAATTTAAAGCTTAAGAATGCAATGCTTTCAATTCCACAGTCTCCAGCTAAGATGATAACGGCGTGATTTGAACTCACACCCTTATTTCATAGTCAACCATATCTTTAGCAGCGAGTTCCGCAGTGGCATGTCATCTTAAACAGTTACTCGCACAAGCCGTTATACTGAAATTTTGACGTCGCACTTGAATCCACGAGGACTGCACGATCAGAATTTATTAAAACATCGCACAGTTTCACCCAGTAACAATATTGCGAACTTTGCCACCTGGATGTTTTGTACAAAACGACGACTCATAAACAATGTTATCGCTTAAGTTACTGCACAGGTGCTCCGCTATTCACCATTCTATTGAGCACGCCTTAGCACGCTTAGAGGCTCTTTTGTGGATAGGTTGCAACGGTAACAGGACTACCCCTCTCTCATTCGGACTAGACCATCTAAGAGGAAAGAGCGAAGCACCGAGTCCTTTCTTCTTTGTAATAACTTCCATAGAAGAACTCGGCCCAGACCCACTCCCATGACACGTTCCCATGAAATCGATGGCTATCGACATTTTTTTTTCGGCATGGATAGAAGGTTCGAAAACAGAAGAGAGTTCGCAAGCGAGTCGATGGCCTAGCTTCTTTTCTCTTTACCCGGTTTGTCGTTTGCTTCAGAAGACAAAACGAATAGTGAGTCTGGATGACAAACAAACAAACAAATAAACAAACAAACAAACAAACAAACAAACAAACAAACACATACGCACACGCACAGGCAGTCGAAAAAAGTGTGCGTGGCAATAGATGGAAAATTTTCAAGTGATGCGTACTAGTGTGTGGAAAGAGCCACGACGAAGCACGAGACTGTGTAATATATCAGGCTCGTTCAAAGCAATGTGTCATGTCAGCTTAAGGGCAGCTTCGGCTGAAACTCTAACAAAAGCTCACTCCGAACATAGTTGTATTACGACAAAGATCATGCAGATGGCACACGCATCTGTTATTTTTCATAAATTCCATACGATCCACCTTGTCGTATCTATTGCAGATATTTCTCTTTTTGTTTTTTGTTTTCGCAGCGTGAGTACGTGTAAAACATTCTACAACTATCCGAAAAGAATACAGAGGGTTTCGAAACCACGAAGAATAAGCTAATAACAATAGTTTAGCTTGTCTGGGTAATGCGAAGATGGCGAGTTTCGTTTCACAGCGCTCGCATTGATATTATTTTAATAACTTTCGAGCCTTAATGCCTTAAAAGCATTATATAATCACGAGGACCACCGCAGTGGGTGGAGTGTCGAATAAATTTAGACCACTTGGATGTTATTTAACGTGTGCGTAAATCTAAATACACGGGTGTTCTTGCGTTTCGCTCCCATCAAAATGCAGCCGTTATGGCCGGTAATCGAGCCCACGACCTAGAGCCTTGGCAGTGCGACACCTTACCTGCTCTGTTACCCCAGAAAACGCGACAAGGCTCGTTCGCCCCTTTCTAAGCATGCTTGATAAGCTATGAATAAATATACTACTAAAAAAAGCGTAATCTAGTGATGCAACTTCCTACAATATTTGCGAGCATTCGAGCCTTACCAAGCAGTATCGAGCACACCATCCGATTTCGATGTACTTTTCTCCCCCGGTTTTGCAAGCGTTTAAATGACATGCGATCAATAACTACACTCCGCTCGTCATTCATACACGACACATCGTCACAACAACGTACCTCTCTCGAAGGCTCAGGCACGCCGGCAACTTCGACGTTCGCGTTACGGCGCGTAGTTACGAATAGCATATACTTTTCGCTCACCTCCGATTCGCTGCGTGTTCGTGTACTTGCGGGCTGTTTGCAAAAGCCGGCACGGAAGTGTCGGCAGGATGACCGGCACGGAACGTGCCGACTTCCGGCGCGTTGCAAACGAAGACGCAAAGGTGACCACGACGACGCCGGTGCAGCTGTGCGACTGCGGCGCTGCAGAGCGATGGCGGCCACGCGACATCCGCCATGAGGAGGGAAATGCGACACTCCAACCCACTCCCCCCCCCCCCCCTGGCTGCGGCCAGCTACGGGTATATATCGAGCGGCACTGTATCCGCGACTTGCGTTTGTCGCTGTGTGTGTGCACGTACCGCTTTCTCATTTCATACGCGCCTACGTAGCGGACCATACAGCAACGCACTGCCGGGTGAAGGTCCGTTCCCCCTCACTCACGCAAGTTCGAGCCCGTCAGTGCACCTGTTTCAAAGGTTGATTTGCGGTGTGATTGATCGACGCGGCTCCTCAGTGGCGCGGCACCGGCGCGTTACAACCGCTCGATGTATGGTCTGGAAGGGAAAGGAAGGCGGTATGCGTACACTCGTAGGCCAGGTCTTTCACGTGAATGCGCCAAGTGGCCTCGAATTTTTTTTCCTTCGAGGGGGTCCATTCATGTTTTATGGTAGACGTTGGACCGTGAACATACATATGCAGGCAGCTCGAGTGTTAGAAAAAAAAGAAAAGGAAGAAAACGAGGTGGCCTCGCACCAGTGTTGCCAAGGCTCACGGAAGCGCGGAGCTGGACAGCCTTTTAAATGCAAAGCATTTCTTAGCGAACTTCGGCGACTTTGAGCGTTTCTATCTATCTATCTATCTATCTATCTATCTATCTATCTATCTATCTATCTATCTATCTATCTATCTATCTATCTATCTATCTATCTATCTATCTAGCCGCTTACGTTTGGGTGCTCTCGTGGTCACCCCCTTAACTTGGCATGAACCAAAATGAACATGGGAGGGCAAGATGGTTTCACGAATATGACGCGCTGGTCAAGACATGAATAATGTCACTATGCCGTCGCGTACGCCGTCGAACACTTGCCGCCAGACAGTGGCACATACCCACGGGCGGGTATGTGCCGCTGGTATACGGGTATGTGCCACAGGTGATCGACACTTAGCATCTGCCGAGGAACGACGAGAACACACATGGTCAGTTTATATGCGCGAACATTAGGAAATACCCGACACTGGCAGTGTCGACCCGATGAATGCAAAGAATAAATGTCAGGGTCCCAGCTGGAATTGAACCCAGGGATTCTGTGGGCCAATGAAGCATTTTACCACAGAGCTACGCCAGGTCACGTAAAGACGTTTCAAATAGACGCTAATCTTCGTGAAACGTCAGTAGTGGTTGCAGTGCTATCAACCCAATTTTATAAAAATTACATATGTACTCATTTGATACAGCTGTCACCTCGGGTGAAAGTCATTTGTGGTTAGTTACCATGCACTAGAGCTCATCTGTGTAGCAGTGTGCTGGGCCAGCATCCTCACGAGCATCAGCGCTGCATACCAGGTTCTAGTGTTGTTAATACGCATGTTCCAGTTGGCATTGTTGCTCAAGTGCAGACAACTGGTTATATAAACATTTGCAACCACTCAACACATGTCTGTGAGTGCAACATTTGTACATATATTTGGCGTCATTTCATGACGTGTCTCTCAATAAAAAACTGCAACACGGTCACCTTCCCTCCGCATGCATCACATAACGTCGATTCCCAGGTACGTGGGATCTGCCGAATTTTTGTTTCTCTCAGGGTTTTCTCTCCCTTTCCTACTCTCTTTCTTCCTGTTTATATTTCACAGTTTCTTCTTTCTCTTCTTTTTTATATTTATTTCCACTTTCTTCCCATTTCTTCCCTACCTTCCCCTTTCTATTTCTCCCTTGCTTCTTCTTTCATACGTGGTTTTGCACACGTTACGCCAAGCGACGGCAGCATGCAACGGCATAGAACAGCCCAAGCCCCTAATGTGCTCTGCACCTAATTATTTATTTATTTGTCAAATACTGCCAGTCTTTCACAGGACCTTACAGGAAGTGGGTCGAGAGGTACACATGGGACTACATCGTATACAAATAAGTCAAGCTAGACGTTAATAATAACAGCCAAAACATCATAGTGTGGTAAGTTTAGTAATCAGGGAGCAAATTGTTACAGTATAGACTAAATTGAACAAAATGTAATAACGACAACTAAAGCAACAAACAATGCACAACCTCGTAATCAGGATAGGCGAGCTGATAAAAATGAAGTGGAGATAACGCAGCGAGGCAGAATGGGCCACGACATATCAATGGCAGCGCCCGGCGTTAGGTAGCGCAAAGTTCAGCACAAAATAGAACTGAGAGAGGGTCTCTAAAAGTTCCGAGCTCTCAGTCCAACTTTCGGCAGTCCAGTAGGCTTGCAAACGGACGGGGGGGCCATGGTCTTCCGGTACAGGCATGGGCACGCCCAACAACTGCGGTGGACCCCCCTCGGCGGAGGGGGGGGGGGGGGGGGTCTGATCTAGTTGGTGTTGGTCTGACCGGGTTCTCCGGGACCAAATAAAGTTTATTTCCCCTTTACATATCAACATTTCATGCTACCACGCTGGATGTGAATCTAAACTGTCTTCTCAACATCCGAAACTTGAGAAGCGTTAGGTTTCAGTGAGAAGTGTCGAGACGTTACCGTGAACGACTTATCTACACTTATCTGCAAGCAAACTATTGCAAATGTGCAATTAATTTGCAATTTCAAGCTATTACTGGATGAATAGCCTGACATAATTTGTCCAAGCACTCACCTCAAGAATCTATGTATAGATACTTCAGTTTACCTTGCCTAGCAACACTTGACCACAGTGCCACTGCTACAATTGTGTCCCTAGGAAAAGCTACTTGATATCGGTCATGGGCACGTACCATTACACCAATAAAATGGATCAGCTTTACAGTTACAGTTATACAGGGTTGAAAAAGTAATCTGTTAAAGTTACAGTTGCTGTGTACAAATAGCTACGCTGCCGCTATTGTGTAACACTAAGCAATAGATCACAAATGAAATGAATGACTTTATTTATTAGAAACATTCGAATGCATGCAATGGGAAGACCACAAAAGAAGAGGCGAATCACACGTGGGTACGGCTAAAAACAAGTTATATAGAAAAAAGAAACGCGAGGCCTGCGCGGAAGGCGCAGCACAGTCACAGCGAAAGCTACAAGAGCGGCGTTTCAGAGCCTTTTCTCATCACTCATTGGGTAACTGCTGCAAACACACTTCCTGGGTACCCACTACTGCATTATTAATAATAATTTCTTGGTAGTGGGCTGGCATTTGCTATACTATCCTTCGTAATTCTTCTTTGAAGCACGGTATCCGCTAAACACTTGCAAGAAATTTTGTGCCAATTGTTCATGCAGGGGCAGATGACAATGAGGAATTATGCTTAAGTGGGTATGCGCCATAGTTAATAGGTAATCAAGAACAAGATTTCGTAATGGGCTGGAGTATTGGAAGACCCACTCGTTACGCCATGAACATTTTGCGACGCCTCGTTGTTATTTTACTGTTCTAAAACGCTTTGTTACTCATATTAACGCGATTCCTTTCACGACATCGAGCCTACTTAAGGCAAGCTAGCGAACAAGTCCCAAGCACCGGTGTTGCTTAGTGGTAGAATATGGTGGTGTGTCACAGGTCCCGTTAATTAGGGAGGCGATCGCCGGGCTGATTCCAAGGGCCGAGGTATCGGCCCCCCGAACCACACCACGAAAGCGTGGACAATTTAGAAGTGGTCCTTTTTGGCGCGCCAGCGGACGCCGGCTGTGGCCCAAAGAACAAGTCCGAGCCGAGAGTTGATCAACAAAACAAAATTATATTCTCAATAATGGCAGATCGAAAACAATACACAAGAATGCACACTCCACAATAGTTGTATACAATATGTCACCAATCAAACAACGTACTACACAGTACAATCAGCCACACTCGAAACAACGGACACAGACAACAATACGCACTACAATGCAGTCGCATGCATCGAACAACCAAGACACTTAAAGACTAGAGAGTTCGAAAACTTATTTAGTCCAAAGTTCTTGGAACATAAGTCTGGATGATACTCTTCCGAGAATCACTCACTCAAAGTCCAGCGTTGTTGTCGTTCCGCTGCCCCTGAAGTTTCTCTTCCAGGAAACTTCGCCGAAGTTTCTCTTCCAGAAAACCTCGCGTCTTCAATCGGCCACACTCCAAGCTTCAAACTTCGCCAGAAACACGTCGGCTTCACACACGCAGCTGTTGCCACGCGTCTTCGCTCGATAGCGGTAAACACACACTCTTGCCTGTAGCTCGAGTCATCACCCCTCAGGTGGAAATCAACTTCTTCTCCTGCTTTGTCTCTACGGACAAAACCTTCGCCGACTACACGGCGGAATCCCTACGCGCTCTGGCGCTAACTTCCGTCTTCTCCTGATCTCTCATCTCGGCTGCTCGATTAAATACCCTCCACGCGAGATTCCAGAAAGTTCTCATCATTTCGTCGGCGCGGTGCGCAGCGAAGGCGGGGGGAAAGCGCGAGACTGTACGAGGGCCGTCCGCGACGGATCACTCAACCCGGCATAACACGCCTCTTTCCATCGAGAAATTTCGCGTGCTTGCTCAACACCACCTAGAACTAGGCGGTGTTGGCTTGCTCGGCCGCCGATGTGGGGTGAGGAGGTTCGTCGGCGAAGCCACGCTTCCGAGGGGAGAAGCGTGCGCCCGGGGAGCCTTGGATGTTTGTTTTCTTTTTTTTTATCGTTGACCTCGCGGCGTCATTCCGGCGTTTCGTCGCGAGAATTTGGCGGCGCGCCCTTTTTGAGCGCTTGTTCTGTGACATAGTGGTAGTGGTTAGAAGATGAGAAAAGGCACCTAATTTCTGCAGCCCGGACGAAAGCACGGCACAGTGCCTGGTATAATACTGAGTGGGTACGCAGTGGACCGGGGTTCGTTCCCACAAGAGAGAGGCAGCTTTGCAGCCGCTGTGCCAGTTGTCACGTGATCACAGAGCGCGGTAGGGAGCTTTGGGTGGGGCGGAGCACACGTGCCGCGACGTCGCTACATGCGTCTCGCTATGTGGACGGCGCGTACTATCGTTTCCAAACGGGGAACGGAGCTATAGTGCTCGTTTTTTTAAAGAACGGCCTTTTAAACGGCTTCTTATAGAGACAGCATGTATGACTGAGACAATACATTATCAATATTTAGATTAACGTTTACATGAATATTTATTTTGATAACATTGTAATATGCGCCACTGGGCTGACCAGCATGGGTAATGCATCACGCAGCTTTCTTATGCGCGGCTGCGCAGGCTGCGCGTTGCTGTGCGTGGATAAGCACATTGCCGAGGAGCAATATCAACGGGCAGGAGTGCCAGCCGTCGAGAGGGGAAGAGACTTCCAGTTGAGGTAAGCCAGGAAATAGAGCCTGCAAAATGAAGACATTCTGAAGGAAATACTTTAAACTATACACGGTGACATATATGTAGGCGAATCTTAATAATAAGAGCATTATGCAAAGAATTTAGGGTGCTTAGAAATTACGGGTGCTTAGAACAAATGTAGGCAATCTTCCACTGCTATAATAAAAGGCACTGCGCTTGTGGGAATTCAAGAAATGTACCAATCTGTCTGGCAAGCAATCAAAAATTGGACCTAGCCAAACTTCCCAGTTAAAACTTCACCCCCCCCCCCTTACAGTTAACAGGGCACACAAGCAAAGCACAACGAAGCACAACGTAAAAGCGGGCCAAACTTGGTGCTCGTTCACGTGAATCAATGCAATGAAATACTGGTCCTCATTCACATAATGGCTTTCTTGCGTACTCCATCAGACAGCCAAACAATAAGTGAGCTGAAATTATCAAATGTTATCGAGTACAGTCGCACCATCTGATTCATGCAGACTTCTAAGCAGATGTCGACGTCATGCCAACGAAGTGCCACATAAGGGCCCCATAACGAGCGTCTCCTCTGTCGGTGCTCTTCAAGACGTGCCGCTTTTGAGATAAGCTGCACAGATAATACAAAATATCTGAGTGCCAAGTGTGAACTACATAAGTGAACTACATTCATGCTAGCGCGACTTGTGCATGCTGTTAATGCACTTGGTATTACACGTCTCTGGCATTCTAGATGACCTTTTAATGTTGAACAAAGATAACAGCACAGCGCTGTCGTCAAGAGCGGGAGAACGTATAAGGACGCACTCCTTTCTTAATCCACGTGTTTTTAAGACGCAATGCATAGGTGTCTGCTCTGCGTATACGCAAAAATTGACTGTCAACGGCGTTGACTCGTATGGTGTGAAAAAAAAAATCCTCATCGCACAATGACTGTCCCTAAATGACGGCTCCCTGCCATCATAGGTCGCCAAAATTTGTGACGTCAACATGACGTAACCATAGGGTTACGTAAAGCGACGTCACATGATGATGTTATCGCATGACATCGTCACTTGGTCAAAGTTGAACCGATCACAGAGGCAGAGCAAAATCAAGTTTGGTGCAATGACTAGCGGTTGTTTCGTGTATAAATACAACTGATGAGCGAAGCTCCTTAGAAATGGGACGCAAACGACTCTGTGCCTGATCCCACTACTGGCTTTCGTGAAGGCGGTAGGGTGGGGAGCGGATGGGGAGAGCGTTTGCTGCGCTCAAGGGCGGGAGCGACTCAACGAGTGAGTGTGCGGTGTGCGCGGCGCAGCGGGAGCCATCAGTCGATGCGCCTGCGCTCCCGCTGCGCCAGGAGCACGCACCTGTTGTTTTGCTTGGCGTTCTTGCAAGGCGCTGCGAGCTTCGACGGCGACAGTGGGGTGCAGGCCTTAGGAGCTTCGCTCTTAAGTAGTTTTCGTAGGGGGGAGGGGAGGATCTATACGTCCGCTGAGAAAAAAAGACACCTTTCACCTTCAAGTCGTCCTAAGTGAATGTATTAAAAACCTTATGATGGCTTTTTTTTAACCTCGCCCCCTTCGGCAGTCACCGTTTATTGTTTCTACGCAGATGCTCGAATCCGACACTGACCAGAAGTTGTAGGATGCGTATCCGATCCAGGAGGCCGTGTGCAGCATGAGGAAGATGGCGGCCACGAAGGCGATGAAACGCGGCAGGCCGGCCAGTGTGCGAGCCGCCTGCAGCCAAGCCAGAACCAGCACTACGGCCATCGAGACGGCGAGCGCCACGTTGAACAGCAGCCGCCGCTGATGATCTGACGTCTCGTCGCTCAGGAGCCACTCGCGGAATGACTGCGCGGAGCAAAACCGGCGCAAACCGACGCATGAAGTTAACGCGTAAGCTATCATTTAACACAACTAGTGCTTACGGTTGGTGCTTCTTCCGACGTCGCACACATCGCAATCAGAAAAGTGACAATACATGCAGGATACAAATAAATCACTGCTTAATACGTCCCGAGACAGCACACGGGCAGTGAGACAAAATATTTCTGGATTACTTTCAAACGACAACACGGGACACAAAATCGTCTAATTGTGCAAACACGGCTCCGTCCGGGGAGTTGTCCGCCTCTGGGGCACAGCGGTGATGGTGCTCGTGAGTGCTGACCTTAATGGTGTGAACTCTACCGTGCCGGCGCCGGTCACAATCAGATGAAGGTGAAGTGACAGGGGCCCGTGAACTGTAGTGCCAGTGCTCAGTTAAGGAACCCCAGCTGGTCCTAATTTCTGGAGCCCTCCAGTGAGGTGTGACTCTTAATCTATCGTGGTTTTGACTGGGTATTACTGCGTTTGTTTGCTATGCCCCACAGGATTGAGTATCGCGCTCTGCGTAATATTCTGACGGGTTAAGAACTTCATATTCTGTGGCGTGAATAAAGGTAGAGAAATCGCGCATATATACGCACAATTATAGAAACTTGTCACGACCGATTACTAATTTAACGATCATTTACGTGTACTCCTCACGGCACTCGAAATCAATTCGAGGTGTAGCTAGACGTCTGAAAACACAAATAATTGTCGACTTTTACGTATATGCGCCACTAATTCAACGAACGAGATGACGAAACCGCGCATGACTGTGTGCCATGTGGTGCACGCTCACCTTTTGTTGCTCCCATCGGATGACGAAGTCGTAGCGACACACCGGACAGAAGTACAAATTGTGCTGGTAGACCTGGGTTGTAACGCAGTTGGCGTGGGCGTAGCCGAGCTCTCCTGCGCAGTAATTAAAAGTTATCCAACTGCGAGATGCTGCCTAACATACATAAAGAAGGGAGTTCAGGTCAGGGAAAAATTTAATGGTTCCCTTTGCAGAGGCTCTGGTTAAAGGTCACGACTTATGAGCGTCGTTATGTTGCTAATGTCTTAATAAATCTCTGGTAACTCGACACACAATATTGATAGTCTACCACGCTATGTCTCCCTGCTTGTCTGTCATCTGAAAAACGCTCATTTACGGTCTCCTGCATGGCTTCAGGTTAGCGTTTACGAACTAATGCAATAAGAGTACGCTCAACACCAGACTGATGGCGCAAGATAGAGAACAGAAGTGAAGTACTTTAATTGGATGGCAGTGCTCTTCGAAGTGGTGGTGGTAAATAAATATCTGGAGCCGACCCTAATTATTTACTTAGGTGTCCGATAGTCGTATTGGCATTCGAGCGCCCCGGTGTATTCCTTAGAGCAAGTTTGTGTTTCGCGTGCTGCCTCACCTGGTTTCGGAGGCTGAGTAGAAAGAAGTGGGAGGTTGAGATTTGCTCCGCCAGATGCCGCCACGATCTAAGCTACTCTGAAGTCCGTAGTTTTGTCTAGACGCGTTAAGCTGCTCTAGAGAGCCTTCATGTGAGCGAACACGTGGCACAGGGACGCGCAGATAAAGGCTCCTCAAGCCACTCGCAAAAAAAAGACGAAACGAAAAAACAAGAACAAACAAAAGAAAACATTTGTCCTTCTGTTAACTTAATAAATTATTTTAATTAATTTTTATACAACAATCTGACCTTAGGTTTAAATAATATCATTCTCCAACATCAAATGTATCCATCATAACTCTTTATTACAATAAAAAACCAATTTCTTACTTGTTTTCGTTTTTACTAGGCATTTCCTAAATATTCATGAAACCATAAGTGCCCGAGCCAAGAAGAAACGAAAGCGTTTCTCACTGCCAGGCAACTGAAGTACAACCACTTCAAAAAACCTAAATGCCGTTTTGTAAGCCACGAATACCATACGCTAGCGTTTACTCAGTGAAACCGCCTAACGTTACCTTAAAGCTCGTATCGAAAAAAGCGTGGTTGGTCAGTGCACCAGGAGCAATGAATGTAACGGAATCGCATTCAAGTCAAAGGACGACCTGTCACACTCAATATCGCACCGTCACCCTCAAGGTGCAGCCGAGGCTCCACCACACCTGTACAATGGCCGAATTCGTTCCAACTACATTCCGCCAGCGCACACCATCGATCGCACTGACCTTTGCAGTGACATGGCGTCACCATGCAGAGCTGGTCGTTGGTGCCCTGGCAGAAGCGGCAAACGCGCAAAGGCAGTCCAGCACACGTCGATGGACTCGGAATCGGGGTCGGAGCCGGAGCCACGGACTCGCCACCACTACCGTGGTCGGCCATTTCTTCTTCTTCCTCCGCTTATCATTCTGCTTGTTTCGCAGCTTCCCTGATGAGGATGTCGTTCCTTCGTATATATCTCGCACTACCCCTAAAGCTAGATTCACACGCGAGGACAAAATCTCACTGCTCCGTGGACCGAATAGTCTCGTGATTACTTGATTATCACGTGAATAGTCACATAATAGTCACGTGATAAAACGCCAAATGTTACCCGATGAATGTTCTCGATAATTTGAAAGTTCTGACATCTGATGGGAAAAAAATAAAGAAGCGGGTCATTTGTGAACGAAAATAAATAAGTGGCGTAAGATAAACCTTAATAAGTAATTCTCTTTATCTCGGAAAGATAATCACCCGCGGAATCGTAAGCGCTTCTATGGCTAAGACACAGGGAGTGCCCCGGTGCACCAATAAACGGCCTCTCTCCTGTCTTGAAGCTGTATGTAATCCTTTCGCACCGAGAACTATAACCGCATGTTCCATTAAAGCGAAAGGTATACTTATTTCTCAAGCAAACGGCACCTCACAACAAACGTCGGCGAGTTTGTTTTCGCAAAAGCGTGAATGCGAAGCGGTACAAAAAACAGATTGAGACGACGGCCTATAGCGCAGCAGAGAGAGACAAAAGGAATATCTTGCTGAATTAGCCCGGCTTTAACTATTTCATTACTAAACATTGATACTTCAAATCAGTATATTCACTTTAACTTATATGAATGACACCGCAGAATATATTGAAAAAAAAAAAAACTCACCGTCTGCCCAGCCAATTTTCTGCACTGGGTACGAGCCACTCAGAGAGAGAAAAACAAAAATACCGCCCTGAATATATTAGTGAATATGAGCCAGTTTTTAAGTGACAAAACAAAACAAAACAAAAAGTGAGGCTTTATTTATTTATTTATTTATTTATTTATGATACCCTCAGGGCCAAAGGAATTACAGAGGGGAGTGGTGTGAGAGCAAGGAACAACAAAGAAAAAAAAGCACAAAGACGTAATATACAACATACAATAACATCATTAACACAATGTAATTAAAGAACATTATAAGAACTCCTGATTATACAATGTTATCTAGAACATTTCGAAACTGTTGGACGTCCTTAATGGATGCAGTGTCAAAAGGAAGGTGATTCCAGTCGCGACTTGTCCGGGGCAAGAAAAAATGAAAGCAATGCATTGTTTTGCACATATCAGTTCCAACTTTGCGCGCATGGTCAACACGACTTGATTGATAGTGTGGCCTAGGTATAAGCTCGCCCCACAGCACGGGGTGGTGATACAGCTTATGAAATATAGTTAGTCGTGAAATTTGACGCCTAATGGAGAGAGATGGGAGGGCCAAATCAGATTTCATTCTAGCAATTCTCGCGGTTCGATGGTGATTGCCTATAGCACAAATCTAACAGAATTATTTATAGAGTGGCAGTGGCTATTTTTTAAGAGTACAAAATGGGGTGGTGTTCACTTGACTTCACCCTGATAACTGCTACGGAGCAACGCAGACAGTGTGTGGTATACAGAAGACGCTCAGCCGAGACATATGGGCTGTGTCGTAGACCGAGTAGGTCTGTCACACCAGAGAAGACTCGACGAGCAACACTCATATGAGCCACAACAATGAGATGTTTCATACTTTAATTCATCGGCACATGGGCTTGCACCTCGGAGTTGTTTTAGCGATAAGAGACTGTCGCAACACTTTTCTCGCTGTTTCCTCCATTGACACCGGGCAAGCGTTGCGCGGTGTAGCGATGGACCGTGTCACCATTGTCGCCGACATAGCGAACTATCGACATCCCCGCAGTGTTTTGTGACGTCCCTCTCCTCAGGAAAAACCTGAAAAGTTGCTCGCGAGGACTTGATTGGCAATCGCCCCCACGTACACATACTTCGTCAATGCTATTTATTTGATGCGGTCGAGTACTCTGATAGGGCCCGCTGTCACTTTCGGGTAAGAAAGAGCCGAAACAAACGGTACTGAAAGGACATAAAGAATCAATGAGGTGTGGCAATCAATCTTTATCGACCGGTGTTGACGCCAGTGCAGCTTCTATAGCCCTCCATACGCGAGCAAGAACGATAGTGCTGCCTTCGCAGGCTGAACCGTCTGCTTGTCCTAACTCTCTGCCAAGGACGCGACAATTAACTCGCTCGCGCAAATGAACATGACGATTCTACATGCAGTATTTGGACAGCCAAAAATGATGCGATTGCAAACACCAGCTCGCCAGCCAGTGACAATGGCATTTACACAGCTTCGAAAGAGAAACGCAAAGGTGAACCCCCGGCTGGTCACTTTGTAAGAATGGATCTCAAACACGGAGGACGCGGTTCTTACATGACTGTCTTTGTCTTTTTCCCCCCTTTATTAAGTACTTTCATGGACCTTCAACCTTATGTTGACTACTGCCCTCATCAGGGGAGAAAGGCGGTTGCATAAGGTTTCCCTCGAATTCCGAAGAGGTGACTTCGCAGTGAACCAAGGCTCCACCTCCGAGAATACCATGTTTTCCATCTCTCTTCCCCTCGCCCCTTACCTACGCCCCGCTTCGAAAGAAAGAGAAGACAGGAGACGGTGAGCAGACGAAAAGGCCCAGTATCGACGTGTTTCTCAAATATCGACGTCAATTTCCCTTCTGAAATTGCCCATGTATAAAATATGACGATGGCCTCCTTCCAAATGGCAGCGTTCACCGGCGTTTTGTTCAAACTGCCCGCTGCCACCACCGAGCCCCAACCTTCTTAACGGTGCCGGCCTTTGAAGGACTAAACATTGTTAACCTCTACATCTCAACTTCTATTTAAACAGAGCTGCTCTTGCAGCTTACACTAATTGTTGATTTTGCGGAGTCCACAAGACATCAGTTTGTCATCTCATTTCTTTTAGAAGGTACCACAACGCGTTTCCCAAAATTCCATTTGATGCCTTCCTTCCTCAGATTAGATTTGAATACACTCAATGTGGTTTTGTTGGTGGCTTTGTACTTAGCGTACAGCAACCCTAAGGTTGTCGGTGCCTCGTCAATGTTTATTAGGCGTTCAAAGAGAGTGCAGGCTGGACAATCAATCTGAACTAGTAATGTCCTGGTTTTCTGAATTGTTTAATTTGTTGGTTCGATTTCTTCACCTCATTTTCATATACGGATTTCATCTTTATCTATTCTTAACATGCGAATTTCTTGTTTTTCAGTATTTTAATTATTGTAAGGAACATAATCTAACTTATAATTCAAGAATTTTTTTGCAGACTACCCGGTTCTGGCCAATCCCCAAGCGTGATTGTGTGCACGCACAGTGTTGTGCTCTTCTCTACTCTATCGTGCCTATGGTCCGCTAGGTGAGGTGAGTTTGAAACCACTGCTTTAGTATGTGCACTATAACAACAGGTTCGTAGTTATCTTTTCCCAGGTTTGCAGTTGCACGGTTTGTAGGCGGTCCTGTTCGTAACCACAGTCGTCACATGAGCATGCAGCCAGCCCTACAAGACGACGCATGTCGCCGCAGCAAAAACATCCATGCTGCTCAAATGGCAAACCTGAACAAGAAGCACGCGATAAATTCGAAAGGGACCTTTCGGACAGACATTTTGGATCTACTTGAAGGGTGTTTGTTCGACGTCAATTCTGTGTCACGTGCTAAACAGCTGCACTGGTTCATCAACCTACACAGAGTGGAATGGCTAATTATCTAGCTTTGGGACTGGCGACTGGTTCTTGAACACAGCGGCCTTGTTTTGCTGGAGGGGCGGGGGGATGCTAAAACACCAGTGTACTTATGTTCAGGTTTCGGTAAAAGTTTACCCCGCACGCGGGCATAACTTCAGAGGCCTGGGTTTTCTCTTCAAAGTCTTATGCACATACAAGTCTGCACCAAATGCATTAAAGTAAGACGTCATGATCCGCACAGCCGGTAACCCCGCCTTTTAGAGAACATTGCCGAAGGCATGAACGCGAGTATTTTTTTAAAGGGAGTTTCTCCATTTACGGCCCACCTGATAGTCATACCCGGGGTTTGGCACGTAAAACTCCTAAATGCCAATACTTGTGCGTTATTCATACGTGACGCGCACAATGTATACGTGACAACAAAAATGCACTGGAACATCACGATAGATTGCAAGCGAAAGCTGATCACATGTCGGCCAGACGCACCCAGTAGGGAGTCGCGTTCTTTTCAGATTGGCGCATCCGCCCCAGCGTTATCCGATCACGTGACGCTTCTAAAAAAAGACACCGGTATATAACGGAGCCCGCGGGGAGACGTTCGGTCAGATATCGCACTGTCGTCTTCGATATCAGTCGACGAACCTGCGCGCAAGCAGCCTCTCGTCTCAAAACCATGGACCTGGACCTCAGCGTGCTGTTCCACTGCGACTACTGCGGTGACATTCTTATAGTCTTCTAAGCAAGACAACTATGGTCTTCAAACCACTTATAGCACTCGCTTTTTTTTTTCGTCCTGCGGATGACGTCCAATTCGCCTCACTGATGACCCTGCATGGTTTAGGATGTGAGTATGTAGCTGTAGTCTGGCAGATTTTCCTTTCTTATTTTTTCTTTTCGGGGGAAGAGGGGGAGAGGGAGGGTTGAAATTTTTTGAAGGCTTCTCAGAGATCTAGGTATCAATTGAATGATTGATTGATATGTGGGGTTTAAAGTCCCAAAATCACCATATGATTATGAGAGACGCCGTAGTGGAGGACTCCGGAAATTTAACCACCTGGGGTTCTTTAACGTGCACCCAAATGTGAGAACACGGGCCTACAACATTTCCGCCCCCATCGTAAATGCAGCCGCTGCAGCCGAGATTCGATCCCGCGACCTGCGGGTCAGCAACCGAGTACCTTAGACCATTGCGGCGGGGCGATCGAAGTATCGAGAAAAAGAAGAAATTTCATCAATAGTAAACTGAGTGGCTTGGTGGTCGTCCACAAATAATTACAAGTAAACTCGAGTAGCAGTCAACTTACTACGATTCACGCATATACTTTAAATATTACACTTACGGCACGTCACAAGTGGGTAACTTTAGTCGGCGTGCTTTGCATGCATATCAACTCAAAATGAAATATGAGAGCGGGGCCTATTTCTCGATATGCACCATCAGAATTGCGGTACAAACTCGCCTTCCAGTTACTTTCAGTTAAACTTGCAACAAGATGCTGGTCTGTGTCTTCAAGCAGGGAAGTAACTCTCACATCTGTATGTGTGTTTCGTCACACTTCCGAAACGAATGACTAAAAAATGGTGCCACTCTAAAGATTATATCGAAGCTGATAAGCCTTGCGATATCTCCCGCTAATTATCAGGCTTTTAAGTTATTATCAGTTACTTCTTGTTATTAAACATGTCTTTATGTTTTTAGAGTTTGTAGGCATCTACTACAGCTCATAGATTGCTTATGAGGGAACCTCTAGGAATGTTTTACAGTCTTCGAATAAACAGCTACAGCTTTTACATCTTTTAGAACAAGCGGCGTAGTACGAGGTACACACACCACACTATGCTGCTATGATTCATATCATCATCATCATTCATCGGGGTGCTTGTTATCAAAGTTGACAGTGAAGCGAGTGAAGTCCACAAACGAAGATGGGTATGGAGAGTTATCACAGTGCGGACCATGGGCAGCGTGACCACTTTCGCTTACTTTATTTTCCTATAGATTTGTTTGGTTATCGTTGGTTAGCTCGAATTTAATGTAACACTTCTTACAGGCTATTCACTGCGATGCATCCGGAATAAAAACTCAGAATTCTCATCACTGCTCAAATACTTCATTGCCGGTCCACACACAGTGTTATCCTATAGTCTGTTTTGTAACAAAAAGAGCTATAAGTACACTTGCTGACACGTTTGTACCTTGAATGTAGATTTTTACAAAATCACCGCATATGCATGAACGTTGCGATAAGCTTTACTTTCAAGTTTTCAGCCGCAAATGGTTGAAACGGGGCGATCGTTGCGTGGGGAGAGAGATTACGCAATTATGTTAGCTTTTGTTTACTTTTTTTTGCAGGAAGACGCCTATCTCCCGGTCTGCGAACTGCTGTACCGATAACACCTCGGGGCCTCGCTTCAAAGGTAGCCGTCAAGAAGACTGAAGATGGTACCTAAAAATAGTATGTCGCTACAGAATAGAATGAAGAGTAGTATGTCGCTACAGATCTTGTAAGGTGCCGTTATACAATACGTGTATGAAAAATGTTAGTCCCAAACTAAAACAATTTCCTAAATAAAAAGAAGTCATCCTGACAAACAAGTTTGCATTTCTGGTCATTTTAGCCAAGGTAAAAAACAGGCTTGAACTAATAGCACGCCTCTTTACTATGTAATTTATGATTGTGCTGGAACTAAGACAATGAGTTACAGGAAAAGCCTCAAAAGCTATAATTAGTGACAGCACTTGACAATTGACTGTAAATTCTGCATGTCTGAGATCTGCAAGCACGAAGTCATGCGTTCAGCCCATACGCTGCAGCTACACACATGGGAATAAAACACCTATGTATTGTTTCTGAGCCCTGGATTCCAAATGATCATTGTTGATCCGAAAACCTTGAATAGATTGAGCTTTAGCCCCTGTGTTGCGGTTGGTGTACCTTGTCAACGACTTTATTATCGTACCTTATACACAAAATAAAATTTCATGCGCATTTTTCACATCAACAACTACAATGACACAGAACAGGCTTCTAAATAACAATGAAAAATATATCTAGACGTACAATCACAATAAAATGACCAGTGCTATCTGACATGTGTCTATCCGAAAATGCTTAGTAAAAATCGGCAATTGAAAAAACAAATAATTCAGCTACGTAAATGTTTGCTTTACATCATACATCACAACCCCCCCCCCCTCACCACCAACACCCCGCCCCTGAAAAAAAATTCTTGCTGTTGATTTCATTCTCAGCTTTAGTACCTTATCCGCCTTTTGAACGAAGGATAAGGTACTATGTGCTACACAGCAGCGTCACTGGAAACTGGGCAGCGTCATTCCACAATGTTCTTTCCCATCAGTATGTGGGAAACAAAAATAAAGAATACAATACAAAAATAAAGAATAAATGAAGAATACAAGAAGCAAAGACTACGGTTTTGAAACAGTGATGGGGAAATACATTTGTCCCTTTAAAACGTTGCTGTCGAAAAGGTCAGATTTCCTGAGGTGCAACAAGATCGCTCACTCTTATAATTACGCGTTGAATCGAACGTGAATAGCCTCACCGAATGCAACGTTAACAGTTTCAATCATTGGATTAGAGATGTTTCTAGAAAAGTGCACGAAAGTGGCAGTGATATTTGAAGGAAGACGTATACAACAATTTGAAGCGCGATGTGTTTCTATCAGACGAGTACTCGTACCCACCCCTGATATTCCTTTCCTATGCTATAGCGAACATAGGCATAAAACTGATTTGTAGAGAAAAGTTAGAAGGTTACAAATAATAAAGCATGCGTCACAAAGACCTACAATGTTATATTGAGCTTCCGTAAACATGGTAGCCGAGAAGCAGACCCCCGCTTTCCGTTTCGGGGCCTACATCATGTGTTGTATTCGACGGCCCTCTTCGTAACCCAGTGTACCTTGTAGCGCAAACACCCCGCAAAGGAAACGTGGAGACATAAGTTTAAACGAAGAGTATTACGGCAAACTTCTGTACTTCCTAATGATATGTTTTAAGTAATATGCACGCTCGCTTACACAGAAAACGCTCTAAAACTGAACTGGTGACATCTTGAACGATGTGCTTGATGCGTGCGTAAGCTGGGTACAATATGCCGAGTCATAGGTAATAGGCGATGTCTCGTATCAGTTACTCATCAGCATACGGTAGAAAGTAAAGCAGGGGTCCACATGCTGAAACTATGTGGGCTAAGACAATGTGGTGTTAAGTTCAAAAAACAAAACAAAAAACTCCTATCCCCGCCACTGCAGAAGCTATCGCGAACCTCATCACGAATCTGAAAGTCTTTACTTCATCAGGCATTGATAAACTTAACAAGAAAATACTGAATAACACCACTAATATTTGCAGACACTTTCTGTGTTTTACCTTTAACCAGTCTCTCTCATCCGGTGAGTTGCTCAATGACTTGGAGATCAGCAATATAGTCCCCGTATTCAAGTAAAGTGACAGACACTCACCCCGTAATTATCGACCAATTTCTCTAACATGCATATCTTGCAAACTTCTTCAACATCTTATAGCTTCTCATATATATGGTCACCTTGAATCGAATAACTTCTTTCTCTCTAATCAGCATGGCTTCAGGAAAGGCTACTCTTGCGACATTTGGTCGTTCAAGTTCACCACTAAGATTCACTTTAATATGAACAGTAACAATCAAACCGATTGCCTCTTTCTCTATTTCGTGAAAGCTTTTGATGTTGCCTTTCATTGTTTAATCTCTAAATTATCTTCTCTCTGTATCGATGTATTAATATTAACATTGTGTTGGATGCCCAACTTATTCTCATCCCGTCAGCAATTTACGGTGGTTAACGACACTTCATTCAACATTTGTGATGTCACGTCTGGTGTTTTGCGGGGCAGCATACTGGATCCATGTACTCTTTTTATTATACATTAAAGACTTACCCGCTAACCTATCATCCTGAGTGAGGTTGTTTGTGGATGATTGCGTCATCTACCGCAATATTCAATCTATTAACGATCATTCCGTACTGCAAAATGACCTTAATGAAACCTACAGGTGGTGCGGAGCTTGGTAGATGTCGCTTAACGCCTCTAATGCAAGTTAATCCCGTTCACTAGAAAGCGTACTTACTCATCCTTCCTCTGTACTATTGAAGATATCGAAATATTGTTGTTTCAGTCATTTTATTCTACAAATATCATCATCATCATCATCATCATCATCATCATCATCATCATCATCATCATCATCAACCTGACTACGTCCACTGCAGGACAAAGGCCTCTCCCATGTTCCGCCAGTTAACCCGGTCCTGTGCTTGCTGCTGCCAATTTATACCCGCAAACTTCTTAATCTCATCTGCCCACCTAACCTTCTGTCTCCCTGTAACCAGCTTCCCTTCTCTGGGAATCCAGTTAGTTACCCTTAATGGCCAGCGGTTATCCTGTCTACGCGCCACATGCCCGGCCCATGTCCATTTCCTCTTCTTTATTTCAACTATGATATCCTTTACCCCCGTTTGTCCCCTAATCCACTCTGCCCTCTTCTTGTCTCTTAAGGTTTCACCTACCACTTTTTCTTTCCATTGATCACTGCGTCGTCCTCAATTTAAGCTGAACCCTCTTTGTAAGTCTCCAGGTTTCTGCTCCGTAGCTAAGTACTGGCAAGATAAACCTTCCTCTTGAGAGATAGCGGCAATCTACCTGTCATAATTTGAGAGTGCTTGCCGAATGTGCTCCACCCCATTCCTATTCTTCTAGTTACTTTAATCTCGTGGTTCGGCTCAGCGGTTATTACCTGCCCTAAGTAGACATGGTCTTTTACAACTTCAAGTGCACTATTACCTATCTCGAAGCGCTGCTCCTTTCCGAGGTTGTTGTACATTACTTTCGTTTTCTGCAGATTAATTTTAAGACCCACCTTTCTGCTCTCCTTGTCTAACTCCGTAATCATGAGTTGCAATTCGTCCCCTGAGTTACTCATTAATGCAATGTCATCGGCGAAGCACAGGTTACTAAGGTACTCTCCATTAACTCTTATCCCTAACTGTTCCCATTTTAGGCTTCTGAAAACCTCCTGTAAGCACGCGGTAAATAGCATTGGGGAGATTGTGTCCCCCTGCCTTACACCCTTCTTGATTGGTATTCTGTTGCTTTCTTTATGAAGCACTATGGTAGCAGTTGATCCCCTGTAGATTTCTTCCAGAACACTGAAGTGGGTCAAACTCTCAAGTGTTCGGCGGCTTCTCTACAATATATACTTCATCGACGCCCTGATTCCGCAGTGTCTGCATGACGGCTGATATTTATACCGAATCAAACGCCTTCTCGTAATCTACACACAAATATCTTAGTGTTCAATTTTCATCAAACTTATCTTGGACTACGCACATATCAGCTGTCTCTTCAAAAACCTCTCAGTCTCTCGGCTATCTACGCAAAAACTTACGCAAGGCTCCTTCGAACGTACGTGCATTATCATATCTAACATTAGTCTGTCATCAATTAGAATATGCATCATCCACATGGTCACCATATCAAGATTATCTAGTCCGTACGTTGGAAGCCGTCCAGAATAGGGCAGTGAGATTCACAACCAGTAACTGCGACTATCATTCAAGCATCACCCTGCTAAAACAAGACCTTGGATTCACGTCACTGGATCGACGCCACGTCATTGCCCTTTTATTTTTATTAATTTTATAGACACACATACAGTAGCAAATGCCACTGTTCGCCGCTTAATGTCCCTTTGCGCACATCTCGACGTTATCATAACGCACGTAGTTTCATGCGCAATTGTGCATTCATGGTCCCACACTGGCATTGAACTCATCACCAATACCTCGAGCCATAGCACATTGGAACAGCCTTCCAGATCGCATCGTATCCATCTCTAGCTGGGAATATTTTCGCGATAACCAGATTTTGTTGCGTTTTACTATTGTATAACTTTGCTGCGCCTTGCTGTTTATCATTTTTTGTTTGTTTTCTCGTTTTTTATTTTCACCGTTTTTCTGTATCTTTTGCAAGGTATACTCTGATGCCCCCTTACTCAATGCTCTTTAATCGGCCTGTAAGACATTTTGAATAAATAAACAAATAAATTAATAAATAAATGAATAAAAAATTTCGCCATATTCACGAAGTGAATGATGATGAGTGGGCGAAGCTCTGGAGGTAAACCTGGTAAACCATGAATCCTCTGTACATTTTGCCCCCTCGATTTTATTACATCGCTCCCCCTAGCGTACGTCGCCGCACTAAATCGAACGATTGCCTTCAACCAATGACACGCGCCATATGTGACATCATTCCTATTTTATAAGATCTCGCGTCTTTCATCAACCACAAGTACCGCTTTCTAGTTTATAACATCTTGCATCTTTTCATCATCAGCTACAAGTACCACCATCTAGTAAACACTAAAAGAACTAAACAAGAGGTGGCTACATACAGGAGACGGTACCGCCATCTAGTGAACACTGCAAGAACTAAACTAGAGGTGGCTACATACAGGGGACGGTACCGCCATCCAGTGAACACTGCAAGAACTAAACTACAGGTGGCTACATACAGGGGCGCACAGCCCACGCCCTAAGGAGCTTCGCCCCTAAAATGTTTCACGCACAGACACATGTTGAACAGTTGCAGATGTTCATGTAACCAGTTGTTTGCACTTGCGAACGATAAGGTGATATGAAGGGCTGCTGTTAACGAGGATTGCAGCCCTTGACACTTTATATTAAATCAACTTCAGTGGATCGCACCTAAATACAATTGACGTTAATCCGATGTGACGGCTGGTCACAGGAGTACAAACGTAATGTTTATAAAATTAGATAGCCAGCACTGCAAACATAACTGACGTTTCATGAACATCAGGTCTATTTGTAAAGCAGTTCTGAGACCTGGCGTGTCTCTGTGCTAGAATACTTCATTGCCGCGCAGAATGCTGAGGTTCGAAACCTGCTAAGACCCTGACATTTATTCTTTGCATTCATCGGGTCAACGCTGCCGATGTTCATTTTTGCTTAACGTTCAGGCGTTAAAATTACCAACGTGTGTTCTCATCGTTCCTGAATAGATAGATAGTGTCAATCACCTGTGGCACATACCCGCATACCAATGGCACATACCCGCCGGCAGGTATGTGCCGCTGTCTGGTGGAAAGTGTTAAATGACGTACGCGGCGGAACTGTGACATTATTCATGCCTTGCACAGTGCGTGATATCCGTCCAAACATTTTACCCTCCCATAGTGATTTTGGTTCACGCCAAGTTAAGGGGCTGATCGTATAGGAGCATGCCGATGTAAGGGGCTAGATTGATAGATAGATAGATAGACAGATAGATAGATAGATAGATAGATAGATAGATAGATAGATAGATAGATAGATAGATAGATAGATAGATAGATAGATAGATAGATAGATAGATGCCGAACGTGCTGGCAGCACGCGTTGAAATGCTTCTATTTGAAGTGTTTCTATCTTCTCAATCTTCTTTTTAAGAGAACGTGTATCAGCATCGAGATATTCTACACTTACTACTTGAAATGCTGATTTTGTAAATATTGCTGCAGTGTTAAATGCCCTTTTGCTGGTCTTCTGACACGAAGGTGCGCATTGTTAGATATAAGTTTTTTTTTTAGTCGCTCACTTGAATATAATGTAGACGCATAAGAAAACACCTGAAAAGGCAAGTGTTCGTAGACCATTTACTTAATAGATTCTGCTGATCCCCCACATCTTGGGAATCGACGTGAATCCGAAGCATGCGGAGGGAAGGTGAGCGTGTTGTAATTTGTTTGTTGAGCAATCCGTTAATAAACGGTGCTAAATATATGTATGAATTTTCTACGCACAGATATACGTTGGGAAGTTGTAGATGTTTGTATAACCAGTTGTTTGCACTTGCGCAATAATGCCAACAGTAAAGTGAGCACTAGCAACACCGGAAACGATAAGCTGACATTATGCGCTGCCACTCACCAGTATGAAAGCCATGGACACTGCTACATAAATCAACTTCAGCGAATGGCACTCAGCTTTAATTGACGCTAACCTGACGTCATGGCTGTATCATAGGAGCACATTTGTAATGTTTATAAAAATGAATAGCCAGCACTGCAACCACTATTGACGTTTCACGAAGACTAAGGTCTACTTGTACAGCAGTTCCGAGATCTGGCGTGGATCTGTGGTATAATGCTTGATTGCAACGCAGAGTGCTGGGGTTCGATTCGTGCTGGGATCCTGGCATGTATTATTTGTATTCATCGGCTCAACGCTATGGATGTCAGGGTAATATCAGGCGAGATTAAAGTTTGCGAGACAATCGCTTGCGATTCCCTCTGGCAGCCAAGAATATCGTTCACAACAGCTTTTTTTTCTTTTTTTTTGCACACGCACAAACAGCTGTGATAAATAAATGACAATAGAGCTGGAGAGCATAAGATGCCTCGGCTAACAATATCTTCTCTCAAGTGCTTCAATAAACACACTGTGTTTGGAGGGTGTCGCGCTGCGGTATCGCCACGGGCTGCCAACTGGGTCGGATAAATGACACAAAACGAAAAGCAACAAGCATATTCACAGGTGGATAAGTGTACGCGACAGAGAGTGGCGTGCAGTTCCCCCAATATCAAACTGCCATAAGAACGAACCTCTAGACCTCTTTTTTAATTGTCTCAAAAATATTCTAATTAGATAAAAACGTTCTTCGAAGAATAAAATAAAACCATTTTATAATAAGGGATCTCTATTATAATTGCCACAGCTTGAACTACACCGCAAAAGGCTGGGAAATGGCAGCGCTGGTTTGCACCTATAGCTCGTCCAGACTTGGCTATAGGCTTTTACCCTCTCACCTGTTTCTTTATTCCTCCTTGATATACTAGACTATACATGGCTACGCTTACTCACTTTATTTTATCCTTTTTATTAGTCTGCGTGCTTCTATCTCTTTCTCTGCATGATAAAAAATATCCCGTGGAACACCCAGCTATGCTGTAGAACACCCACAGCGCGTCTGATTTGAGGCAAATCCCACTACCGAAACCTCTGGTAAATGACAAAGGAAAACACTGACGGCGAACACCATTAACACGTTTTAGCTTTTCTTATTAATCACCTAGACGACTGAGAACGTGCCGGTCCATAATGTTGATCATTTTCTATAAAGGGTGTCCCAGCTATCTTTAGCCAGAGTTTGAAAATATGCCGACACACTTATTCTAAGGTTGTAGGTTCGATTCCTGCTCACGGCTGGTTATTTTTTTCACCCACCTTTCTTTCTTCTTATCTACATTCCATTGGTTCTAATAACTTCCCCTGTACATTCCTTGGCATTGCTGTCTGTTAGATCTCATATATATATATATATATATATATATATATATATATATATATATATATATATATATATATATATATATATATATATGTTTTAGACCCACCATTACCTCTGTCTAAAATCACATCTGATAGAGTTGATTGATTGATATGTGTGGTTTAACGTCCCAAAACCACCATATGATTATGAGAGACGCCGTAGTGGAGGGCTCTGGAAATTTTGACCACCTGGGGTTCTTTAACGTGCTCCCAAATCTGAGCACACGGGCCTACAACATTTCCGCCTCCATCGAAAATACAGCGGCCGGGATTCGATCTCGCGACCTGCGGGTCAGCATCCGAGTACCTTAGCCACTAGACCACCGCGGCGGGGCTTAGCCACTTGAGTGCCACCATATGATACATTGTCGAAAAAATGACGCCTGTACCGCTGTATTCGACTACTTAAATACAACACAGATTACCCTTTTGGCTTTTCTTATTTATACTTGTCAAATCAAGTTTTCCTGCCACTCGGTACTTCGATAACCCACTCTTTGGTATGCGCCATAAAAAATAAATTATCGTCATCATCATCATATTCAGCTGTACGATTGGCTACCCGCACCTACGAAAGCAGCCGTCCTATAAACACATCAATACTTTCCCCCTACTTGTCATCTCGCCACAATATCTCATGGCAGCACTTCCATACACTATGAAACAATATGGCGTGGCATGCCGTGCAAAGTTACGCAAAACTTACCTCTTTTTTCCAGAAAGCCTATATCAGCCTACACACCATCCATGTAGCGTAGCTGCGCGGTACCAAATGCTGCAATCAAAGGCAGAAATTCCACTCCCACAGGCGGGGTTCCATGGATACCGACAGATCAGTCAATTATACTTTTGTTATTACATCCGTCTTAGTTAGGTTATTATGGACACCGATGCAAAAGGTTAGTTAGACTGCGTTATTAGATTTCTGGTAAGGAATACAGAAAAAAATGAAACCACTGTTTCGATAACAAAACAGAGCCTTCTTTTTGAAAGTGCAAAAAAGAACACACACACACACACACACACACACACACACACACACACACACACACACACACACACACACACACACACACACACACACACACAAACAACCAAAGGGACGTTGAAAGCGCAAAAAACGCAATATCAAGGGAAGGGGGGATGGCAAAGCTGACATGAAATGTCTGCACCTATTCACTTAGACGTCATGAAATATATAACAGTCTTAGGCCGAGCTCAGTAAATTTTAGGAGTGAAGCTCCTTATGGCGTAGTGTGGGTCTGTCGCTCCTCCGGATGTATGTATGTATGTATGTATGTATGTATGTATGTATGTATGTATGTATGTATGTATGTATGTATGTATGTATGTATGTATGTATGTATGTATGTATGTATGTATGTATGTATGTATGTATGTATGTATGTATGTATGTATGTATGTATGTATGTAGCCACCGGTGGCACATACCCGCTCTGGAGCGGGTATGTGCCCTAGGGTTTGCAAGATGGGAGATGGTGGTCTTGGAGTGCTCACTAGATGGACGCACGGACAGACGCACGGGCAGACATACTAGCAGGCGGACGGTTGGATGGGTGGACGAGTGGACGTACGGATGGACAGACGGATGGACGGACTTATGGACGGACACATGGACGCATGGTTTGACGCTCGGATGGTCGTGCGGAAGGACGGAAGCAAGAACAAACGGACGGGCGGAAACATGGAACGGGCGGACGGACGCTTCACCCCATACTTCATCATCGACTCCGCCGATATGCTGTGATTCTTTTTTTACTATACCAAGAATCCTCAGTAAATAAATAGAGGAACTAACTTGCACTTTCAAATAGAAAAAAGACCATACTTAGCAAGTTTCTGGTATATTATTGAGTAGTGATTAGCCCAAATGCGCGACAATAACTCGATTTTGACAACGCAAAGCGGGCGTGCTGTTCCCGGTGTACCGGTCCGAATTTAGATGGTCTTCATTATTTCTTTTAATGACCAGTCAATCAGTGTGAGCTCGAAACGGAGTCATGAAACACTAATTTATGGAGCCAATTATGTAGTCTTTCTTCTTAGCGTCAATTTAAGTGGTCCTCGATGTGTAAAGATGTAGAAATGTAGAATAGTGGAGGAGGGTGGGTTTTGTAAGGCGTAGTGCTGCCGACCAACGCTGACAGTCTACACTTCTTTAATTGGTACAAAGCACCTCATACGAGCGTTCTTGCGTTAAAACTCCGTCTAAAAGCAGTCTTCGCGGACGGGAGTCGAACCTGTGACCATTGCACGCACATCTTTTTTTTTGTCCTGAGTGAAAAAAAATTTTCCCCACTGAAGGTGTTTTTCAGGGTTTAGGAAGATATATGCACAAATAGACGACGGCACAGCACCGGTACGATCAATCGGGTGCGAGGTTGGAATTGTAGATATTGGAGAACGAAGGAAGATAGGACGCGTAAGCAAGTCTTCCGGTGCCCGTAGTTATAGAAGATTGCTCGGGATGTTGGCCGGTATTGCGTCATCAGCCCATTCTGTAAAATGAGTTCGATAATTTGAGCAGCCGTAAAGCTGGCGTGATACGAACGCTTGCACTCGAAGTGTATCAGCTGTTATTTCTTGGCCCAACTTGACTGTCAGAACAAACGAAGCCCGAACATACTCCTGACGCCAACAGTAGTTGAATCACTTCATGACCTCTTGGTGGCATATGACACTCGAATCATCTGATCATTGTTTGGACAGTATAACGTTTTCTTTCTGTACTCACCTGTTGTACCCAGCATGTTCTTGAAAATGAGATATAGGGAAATACCACACCTTTGTTGACGTCTTGTGTAAATAAACGTATGTCCGTTGCTTGCCGAGAATCACGTGACGAAATCGTTTAAAAAGAAAACTGACCCGAATTTTAAATATTTCTCAGTCATTGCCCTAAATATGTTTAGCGTGGGTGCCGAGATCCTTAAGAAGAACGTCGTAGTGCTTGAAACTGCATTGAATATATCTTAACGCAATAGCGTGAAAGACCTCGCTTCGTAGAAATTCGGGCGTCGGCGTCGGTGTTGCCATCGGTGTCGGCGTGGGCGTCGATAGTTGTGAGCGAAAAAAGCATCACCTCGTGCGTGGCTGCAAAGTTGAGACCGATGAAATTAGAATAAATAACAAAAATTTTCGGTCCTAGTTCAATGTCGAACGTTCCAGAGTGTTTCGATTTAGCCAAAATTATGAGGCAGCGCTCACTTTCGCAGATAACACACACACACACACACACACACACACACACACACACACGCACACACACACACACACAATCGCCGATCCAGTCGCAAACCTGCCTTCTATTTTCTCGATAGAGACGTAACCGTGCCCCACAAAACCCAAAGAAAGTTCCAACACCCACCGACTCCTATTTCTATTTGCATCTGTATACCTTGAAATTTCGCTCACGGCCAGCGCTGCTTTATCGCCCACAACCAATGACGCCATTACCATCGGAGTTTCTGCGAAGCAAGCTTTTGAAACGTTAGAACTGTCATTTCATGTTCAGCAAGTTCTCCCAGTAGCTACTGCATCACCACAAGATGCCACATGATACAGTTCGTCAATTGTACTGTTGAACAGGGCAATAAGTTCGTTCACTACGCCTATACTCAGAGAGGGATCTTTAAGTTCGTTCGTTGTACAGTGCAAGTAATCCAAGGGTACTTGGATGAAGTCAACGGCATTTGTACCATTTTATATCGCCCACGTGTCTGAAATCCGACTCACGATCGGTGTCTATCCGAAACTGAGATAACAAGCGACAATATTCCCTTGTGACCATGACGGATCGAGCACTGTGTCCACGAAGAAAAGCAAGCACTCGAGAGGGAAGGTTCTTGAGATCGTACGATCCAGAAATCTTGCGTCGAGCATGTCTGCATAAGTAGACAGACACAGATTAAGACCGTAGCAGTGGATACGTTGACGTGCTGACATGTGAATGCGTTCCTTCGACGAGCTTTGTCGAAGGAACGCTTTTTGCCTTATTGAGCATATAAGCTCCTCAAGTGGCCTTCGAATGGATAGGAGCAGCAGTCAGTGTCGTGAAACCTCTCCTGCGCAGCGCAGTTATAGTGGCTAAAAAGCCACTATAGTGCAGTTGTGCTGACGCTTTACGTTGGCATCTTGTTATCTTTCTATAAGGTCAGCGCGATTTCTCACATAAAATGTCTCCCAATATAAGCGGTAGTGAAACACGCTCTTACACCACAACGCCAGCCATCCTTGCTGTACGACACTTTTCTTTTCGCGCACCAGCGACAACCGCTCGCCAAGTGAAACCATGGACGCCTGCGCCCCGGTTGACAGCCTGGACGATATCCGGAAGAGTTTGGGCCTCTAGTCGAGATGGCATTTCGAGCACTGCTTTTTATCTTCCCTTCGCGATCATGACATGACCACCCCGAAATTATTACGTAAGTTCAACGAGTGGACTTTAGTTTCCTAAGTGTCTTGTCTCATAGTATACGCAACGAAGAATCATTGAAGGAGTTACATAGGTTCGTTTCTAATAGATGAATGCACCATCTCGCAAATATTTTTTTATTCATTTGACCATTGTTATATCGTTAACATGGAGTAGATAATCCTATTACTTATAATTACCTTAACAACGGGTTCAGCTCGTGCGGGACAAATTTAGTTGGATGGGAAAGGCTGGGTGCTTGTAGATTCGACCCCTTTCAACGTCCATTAGAACTATTTTGAAGGTAATGAACCACGGGGTAGCGTAGATGGAGAAAATTTGTGATGTTTACAAGTTATTCATCTAAAAACTGCTTCAAAATCTTGAAGTAATTATTGTTAGTTTCTGCTGCGCAACATTCCACTGATACTTAGGTCATTTGCATTTGTTTCGAAATTGTAAAGATATTACAAATAAATAAAGTATGTGAACCATGCCATCACAAGGTTATGTATATGCATTCGATCTCTGCATGTTTTTTTACACATTATGCTTAAAGCATAAATAAGCGAAGTTGTGCATATCGACTTTGTTATTTTTATTCAGATTGCAGGTACTTTGCAACATCGATGATATAGATCAAACCCAAACACAGCATACGTGTTAACCTTGCGTGTAGCCTACGGTTCAATCTAAAACTAACAATTGATGACTAACAATTGAATTGAAACTAACAAACCTTAGCCACTAGACCACCGCGGCGGGGCTAAAGCTAAGAATTGACAGGAAACATTATTTTACTAAAAAAGTAAGGTAATTAATGTAGAAACTGTGTGAGCGAAACAAACAAGTTCTCTTTTTGGTTCAAATGCATGAAGAATGATATGGAGTTTAAAATATCTACTTACTCGTGGAGCTATAGCCTCACTTTTTTCCTCTTTATTGCAACAGTTCGCTTTGTTTTGCACTGTGCACAGCCAAATAAAAACGTTAACGTTCTTTTCTTTTTCTTGAAATGGCCATTACAGGAACAACGAACGCTGTACGTCCAATATGAATCCATTAAAACAGCACCGGGCATGTCACGCCGAAATAAAAGCAAGGCTTTGAAGACGAATATTCACCAGGATGTCGTGACAGAAGCGTCCAAATGCCCGGAAGCGATGAGAAGAAAGCAGTTCATTACAGAGTTCAATAAACTATTTTAAAAAAACGTAAAAGTTCTTCATTCTACTTAAAGATGCTATCTTGGTGGTATCGAGTTGCAGTAACAAATGCCCGGCCTCTCGATTGCGCTACCACATGCCTGGTCTTCTTAGACAGTGTAGTGTTTCCTTATAGCTCACAGTTTAAACTAGTGCCAGATTTGAGTTTAATGGCAAGTATTGCGTATGCGTGTGCAATTTCGTAGGTGCGCCACAAAAAAAAAAAAAAACGTCGTCGTGCAAGATCAGTGACAGACTGTGGAAGTCATTCTCTTTCTTTTATATGCTGCCTCCAGCTAACTGGCCTTTTTTTCTTTTATCACACCAGCGATCAGCAATGAACACATACGTGTGCTGTGACTAGAAGACACAGTTTGGTGAAACGTGGCAAGCAGTGAATCCTTAGCACTCCCAAAAGTTCTGAGAGGGTACAGATTCTTTTTATAAACTTCAAGTGCACTCCCTCGCGCTCAACATTCGCCCAAGTAATGGCGGATCTTGTGCTTTGAGTGGAAAGAAGATCCTGGTTGCATATGCTGGGGCTTGTACATTATGCGTGCTTACACAAAGAGATATGAATCTACATTTTCCTGTCATAGGACTAGCAAACTACGCTTGAACACACTATTGGCAGAAGGGACTAGCAGCCATTAGCTCAACTAGCTCGCTTGCAGAAAACCTAGACTTAGAATTATGCCGTTCATCCCATGCGAAAAAAAAAAAATGTAGTGTCACATGGCGAAAGACTGATGAAATAAAATGCTGAGGGCAGAAAGCATTTTTCTAGTACTTTAAATAATCTCTCTCAAATTGATATCTGTTCGACTCATTGTGTGTAGTATGCTCGACCCCTTTCAATAGCTAAGAAATAGGTGCCGTTTTATTTGTGTGGCCACATTTTCTTGTGTAACACACACAAAAAATACGTCATGTAATGGTAAAACTATTGAACTCGAGTTATATCAGCAGGATGAAAATGATAGACTTACAAGTTGATATACAGCAAGCACGTTAAAGAGCCCGGCAGGTGGTCGAAATTTCCGGAGCCCTCCACTATGGCGTCTCTCACATTCATATGGTGGTTTTGGGACGTTAAACCCCACATATCAATAAATTGATATCAGCGCAAGCTTGAACATTCAGTAGGCATCACGGCTTAGTGCTGTTTGTGATCATTGTTCAAGTCCAAATTGCATTTATGTACCAGCGCAATACGGGTGCCAGCATCATGCTTAATTGTGATTTCAGCCCGTATTCCATCTTTATATAGGTACCCAACCTACCATGGTTTAACCAAAACGTTTCGGTGAAGTTAAGGACGGAAATTGCAAAGGAATTATTTTTTTTCTGTTTCTCGCAATGCTCACCCTCTTTAGTTTTTTTGTTCGTAGACGTTGAGTAAGTCGTTCAACTCTTTTTGTTTCATGGAAAGACGCAACAGAGCCGGCCGCTTAGTATGTACCAGTCTGAAAAATCCCTAGTTATCATGGATCTCTATAGAATATGCACAAAGAAGCATCCTGCTTCATCAGTGCTAGTGCCGCAAAGTGTTTAGCTCTTTCTCTCAGATTCTTAAAAATCCGACCCTTCTAGTAAGAGTCAATCATATTTAGTGGTTTCAGGTGATTAACTCAACAGAAACAGTTCGATTGTGAACACATTCAAACCTCGATATGAAGCGTGAAAACAGAAATGCAATAATACAGACACAAACATACGCAGTTGCCTAATTAGAGTTGTTTCCAATAATGATACAATTTAAGTTCCACCTGCAATGACCGTGCTTTGCTCGGTGCGATGCCAGCCGGTACGAAAGTTTTAAGCTAGCAAACGATAATGCCCAGATATTCTCTACGTTACCCCGTCCACCTTGTCTCCAATTGAACCGCAATACATCAGTGTAATGCGATCGACAAAACGCCAGTACGGTGTACTGATTAAGGATACGCTAGCCAATGCCGAGCATCTCAGTGCTAGAAAAAAAAATAGCGAAAGCTCTTACAATTACAGCTATGATGATGCGCAATCATAACATCAATGTTGCAGATACATAGACATGCAACGATTTTTTTTGGCATATTGATCGCTACAGCATGTCGAAGAGACCATAACAACTGCTGCAGAGTTAATCATACGCGCTGAGTTGACATGTCATGAAGATGTTAGGACACCTGTAGAAAGAACAAAAACGTCCAGCACTCTAGCGTAGCATTGCTCCGTTTCAACATTATGGTGGAAATAAATTTTTTTTTCAGATTTTGTATTTATCATACAACTGTCGCCCTTGTTTGAATACTTTGTATTACTTAGTCATATCAGCTTTGAGGCAACGATACAGGAGTGTTGCTCGTAAATAAACGAAAAATTAAGGCAGCTTGCACTTGCGTTTCAAGCCTCGGAGAAGTGCGGAGCTTGGCAGCTTCCTTCGTATCTCTTTGGCTTTCTCTTCCTTTTCTCTCAGTTTTTTTAATTTTTAATTGTTTTATCATCGGCAAGGCGCTCCAAGAAAGAGAGGAAAAATAATTTTCTTTAGATCTAGCGCGCGCTTAAACGGCTATATGCTTTGTGAGATAGATGTAGCTTTGCTTGCACGTTTCGTCAAACTGCAACCACGCTCGAAGATGACAGCGTAGCGCCGCTTAAGTGTTCCGTCCTTTGAGCAATATGGAAGCGCATCACTGTAGAAAAAAAAATGCACGTAAGACGTGTGACGATGATTGCCGAGAAAGAGTAAAAAAATTCCTGCAGATCACAAACAATATAGGGTGGAATCAATTTCATCCGAAGCAGCGAAGATGAATGCGGCGTTCACTGCTCTTCTTATTGTTGCTTCGACCAAAGTGTTGTAAGTTGTGCACATGTTCATGCCCAAGCCAAGTGTTACATGAACTGTTCTTAAACAGCCTTTTCGGGCCTCTCTCACTTCGCTTGGAACGAAGAATTTTCCTATTCTAAAATTTTGTTGTGGCAATCTGTCGGGCCAAACGATACAACGTCAGAGTTAAGCATGCAGGTAAAAAAAAAAATTGGCAGCATATCCACGGAGTGAATGATAGAGAGTGGGGCGAAGCATTCATCCGTCCATTCGTTCTTGCTTCCGTCTGTCCATGCGTCCGTCTGTGTGACCGTCCATGCGTCCATCCGCCCGTCCGTGCGTGCGTCTGTTCGCGCGTCCGTCCCTGCGTTCGTCCATGCATCCGCCCCTGCGTCCGTTCATGCGTCCATTCATGCATCTGTCTGTGTGTCCGTTCGTCCATCTATTCAACACTCCAAGTACCACCATCTCGCATCTTTTCATGATATATTCGCCATATAGAAGCACCGCCATCCAGCGGACATTCCAAGGACTAAACGAGAGGTGGCACGCGCACACTTTCTTACGGCTTGCGCTCCGGGTCTACTTCCCACCTTTAACCACCTCGAGTTCATGGTATACACTAGTTCACTGTATTCATGGCACTGCGGCCCAACACTTGCTAAACCTTTCTAAAACCAAGGAGGTTAAGCCCAGCGAGTATAACGTAGCAACATTTTCCTGTCAGATAGTGCTCAATGTACATGCCAATGGCTGCTAATGGGAAATGAGAGACAGGCGAATTCAGCATTTACTTCCTTACGGCTTGCGCTTCTTATCTACTTCCCACCTTTAACCACCTCGAGTTCATGGTATATACTAGTTCATTGTATTCATGGCCCTGCGACTCAACGCTCGCTAAAGCTTTCTAAAAATAAGTAGTTTACACCCAGCCAGTATAACGTAGCAACCCTTTCTTCTCAGATAGTGCTCAATGTACATGCCAATGGCTGCTAATGGTGATCGCAGCCTGCGCGTTAACTAAAAGCCGAATGCTCCTGTCTCTCATTCCCCATTAGCAGCAATTGGCATGTACATTGAGCACTATTTTTTATTGTTAAACAACGCACGGAAGAAATCTCTCAGCGGCACTACCTTGGAGGTCAAAATGTTATACTTGTTACACACTACTACAATGGTTACGAGGGACGAACAGGTGCCGCTACAAGGAGCTTCGCCCCTAAAATTGGCAGATCCCACGTACAATGGGAATCGATGCAACGCGAAGCACAAATGAGAAATGTTGATATGTCACTTTAAAATCAGCACAACGTTAAAAGTTGAAGGTAAATGATGGCGTACATGACTTCCATGTAATAGTTAGCATATTTGTATGTATCTCGTACCTTCGTAATCTATTCACCCCACTCGATACCAAGTGTACTACATGTGGAGCTAGCGAAACGGCTGCGAGCACGCTATGAGCGTGGTATGTTGTCACGTTCTCACATGACACGCGTGTCAGGATTATCATGTTTGCACCAGTCATGTATTTTGTCATCCATTGATGTCACGTAGCACCAAATTTGGTATATGTGGAGCTAGCAAAACGGGCGGTAGCGCATCATGAAGGGCCCAATACACTCCAATGTAGCATTGACGCGAGCGCACACTGGGCACAGCGACGCTACGTTAGCAAAACGCGAGCACTCTATTTAGTCTAACGCCAGGCGCGACCAGCGTCAGTCGGTGCGTCCCGACGGCAACCGGCGCAAAATGCGACATGCTGCATTTCACGCCGATGCATTACCCAGGCAGCACTGCGTCTGCCCGTTTTCGTGACGGAGGGACGTCGGACGCGCTGAAACACGTATGCGTCATAGCAACGCAGTGCGCGCCTGCGAGTATATGGCAGGACCAGTGCCTGGCGTGGCAACGCCGGCGTGACGCGACGAAGTGAACGCCAGTGAGCATGCAAAACGTGTCACGTCAAAATGTATTGGAGCATTGACTGTGACATGTAGTAATGTTCTCACATGAGACGCATCTTATGCACTGGTCACATACCTTCGTCATCCATTGGTGTCACGTTATACCAAATTTGGCATATGTGAAGCTACCGAAACGGCCGCGAGCGCATCATCAGTGTGGCATGTAGTCATGTTGTTAAATGACACACATGTTGTGATTATCATGTTTGGATGTGTCATTTACCTACGTCGTCCATTCGCGTAACGTAATACCGGGTTTGGTACATGTGAAGCTATAGTGAAAAGGCCGCGAGCGCATCATGAGTGTAGCATCTAGTCATGTTGTTACATGAAACGCATCTCATGTTTACCATGTTTGCACCAGTATCATACCTAAGTCATCCATTCACGTCCTGTAAGACCAAATGTGGTATAAGTGAAGCTAAGAAAACGGCTACTAGCGCATCATGAGTGTGGCATGTAGTCATTTGGTTACATTACACATATCTCATGATTATCATGCTTGCACCTGTCACATACCTTCATCATCCATTCACGTACTGTCATACCAAATTTGGTATATGTGACGCTAGCGAAACAGGTACGAGCGCATCATAAGCGGGACATGTAATCATGTTGTTACATGACACGCATGCCATAATAATCATGTTAGGGTTTGTCGCTTGTGGTCGCCATGCAATCATGTCATACTGTACCAGTTTTGCAACTTGCCATGTGAACAAAACCACCGCAAAAGCTGCAGGATCATGAAATGTAAACCATGACATACATATGATGATTTTCATGTTATGACTAGTGAAATGTGTTCTTCATACAGTCATATTATGCCATTTCAAGTTTGGTATTGATACCATTATTGAAACTGTAAGGAGAGCTAGACGTCGTAGGTGGCTAGATAGATAGATAGATAGATAGATAGATAGATAGATAGATAGATAGATAGATAGATAGATAGATAGATAGATAGATAGATAGATAGATAGATAGATAGATAGATAGATAGATAGATAGATAGATAGATAGATACGCTCAAGGTCCCCGAAGTTCACTAAGAAACGCTTTGCCTTTACAATTCTAACTTATTTTCTTCCGCAACAACACATTATCAGTCGCTATAGCATCACTATCATATTTGAATACTCGTGCTGTAATGAAGTAGTACAAAGCAAGTAGCCAACACAAAATTTTAGCAAATAATTCACCTGATGCATTGCTTTAAATGAAGCGTAGCATATTGATTGAATCGTATAAGAGATATGCTGTTTAGCACGTGAGCAGGGCTGGGCATTGTCGAACATACATGTACGCTCCTTGGGTATCCATAGTTGTATCATGATGATTCGGCCAGGTCGTGTAGCAGTTTCTGTGTTTCGCATACATCATACGAAGCAGCGTGCTTTCCTTATATAAAAGATACCACTTTGCGGGCAAGTGATTGAGGTTATTTATTGAGGCGGTTCGATTTAAACGCATAAGATTGCCGAAATACATAAAGTATTTTTCTTCACTCATTAACTTCAAACAGCAGCAGCTATTGACTTTTGTTTGTAACGCAACTTAGAAGACAGACACTTAAAACAGCGAGACGTTATCCACCCACGGCACCCGCAGAGACTTCAAAGACGTACTTCTTGAAATCGTGCTCACAGTACACCGTGGACTTAGCCGCATATGCGCAAAAAACTAGGTTAAACCGCAACAGCGACAATGCTCACGTGCTGAACGAGATAAGAAAATGGAGCACTCGCCACCCTCTCGAGAACAGACACTTACATTCGGTTTCAAGTGCATAAGCGAGAATAAAAAAGAAGAAAAAAAGTGGAACAATCTCTTTCATGCAACACCGACATTCGTCTACAGTTCTGTCTCGCTTAAGTGCTGGCTTAGCGCTTAAAGCAACAACGCACGTTCCCGCCTCAATTACTTTCCCCGACTAAATGTCCTAAAATTGATTGATTGATTGATTGGTATGTGGGGTTTAGCGTCCCAAAACCACCATATCAATATGAGAGACGCAATAATGGAGGACAGCAGAAATTTTGACCACCTGGCGTCCTTTAAGGCGCACCGAAATCTGGGCACATGGGCCTACGGCATTTTCACCTCCCTCGAAAATGCAGCCGCTGCAGCCGGGATTTGAAGAGAAAGAGTAGAAAGGCGAAAAAGCGGAGGATTAAGATAGAATCTGCTGGTTTATGATGATCCCCATTTACGACACGTACAGGGCCAACCTCGACCTTAGCATCTATATGCTGTGAAAAAAAAAAAAAAACGGAAACGGTACAGCACTACCTTGTTACGCCTCCCAATAAGCTCATTTTACTTCATGTAACAAACGTGGTAAATTCAAATAACCGTGGCATCTTCATATAAAAAGTGGCTACACAGAAGCATGAACTAACCATGAACGAGCGAAGGCACGCACAAAGTATCAAGGCTTCTGTTGTTGGCGGTTTAGAGTACTAGGTACTCTACTACGGGAGAGCAGAGAGCCGTCCCGTGGGCCTCACACTTGATGAGGCCCAGTTGTCAAAATTTACGGGTACGGGCCAGCGCCTGCACCGCTCAAGGTATGAGGCGAGATGAAAGCACAGAAACAGTTACCCCAGATTCATCAAAACACCAGCAAATATCCTGTGCTTAGATAAAGTGGTTAAAATTTTAAAGCATACTTCGTACATTACTACGGGAGAGCAGAGAGCCATCCCAACGAGCTGGTAAATATGTTTAGAAAAAATGGTTTACGATTTAGAGTACTATGCACTCTACTAGGAGAGGGGGGTTAGAAAAAATGGTTAACGATTTAGAGTACCAGGTACTCTACTATGGGAGAGCATAAACCGTCCCTACGTTCTGCTAGGAGAGCGTCTGCGTGACTTGCCTTGACTGCAGCTTCACCGACTTCGTTACCTTAGACAATTAGTACCTTATTTAGCGTACTATGTACTCTACTAGGAAAGGGGGGGGGGGTAGAAAAAGTGGGTAACAATTTAGAGTACCAGGTACTCTACTATGAGAGAGCATAAGCCGTCCCTACACTCTACTAGGTGTTTAGAAAAAATGGTTAACTATTTCAAGTACTTAGTACTCGTCCTAAGGGAGAGCCTAAAGCCGTCCCGTGGTACACTGAACGACAGAAGAATGATTTAACTAGGAGAGCATCTGCGTGACTTGCCTTGACTGCTGCTTCACCGACTTCGTTACCTTAGACAATTAATTACCTTATTTCGGGGTAGCCTACTTTGTATCTCTAAGAAACCGTCAAGTTAGACATGAATGAGTACTTACACGACGTCCTGCACCTAGATTCTTATACCTTGCCCATACGTGTGCTATGACGAAACACAAGACTTTTATCCCAACAAAATCAAGATAATTACGACTTGCCTTAACTTTCCGTAAGACTCACCATTACAACATGACATGCTACGGCCGGCCGACGTTTACAAACCCATCAAGTGCACGTGTATAATAGTATCCCCTACCAACCCCTGCACGATAAGTAACGATGCCAACGTGAACTAGCTCTGATATAGTTCTGTAGTAATAAATCGTTGGCAAGGAGGTATATTTATACTCCAGTTACTAACATTTTTAATAGATTTTTTAAAGAGTGTAGCAAAACTACCGACTGATGAAAGCACTTTTCACTGTATACAGCCTCGGTCAAAGTTTTTCAGCCCATTCAGGCATACAATGGCATGCGTACTTACGAAAGAGTTTGTTACGAATTCGTTTTTGCCAGCGTTCGCACCCTTAACCTGTGTCAAGTTGGGTACTCCCTCAAGTTGGGTCTTTTTATGAACGCCTTGTGCGTGCATGCGCACCATGTATTCCACATATTTCGAGGACGCTCGAAGAAATGCATAACGCAGTTTTACGCCGATAGAGACAATGTATCTTCAAACATTCGCTGAGACGATTTCATCGTGATTGCCGCAGTAAAAAGAAAGGAAAATATAGCACGTGTCTGGTTTTTTCTATCAACGCCACCTATGCAAGAGCGTCGTTGAACATATCGCTTTTTTGAAAGGCTGGTGTCAGTGGCAGAAGACGTGTCACAGCTGCCACCGAGCACACGGCGCCACGGAGCACTAGGTAAGCAGAACCACCCGATTTCGTAAGGGCGCTAGCTTTACAGCGTGTTAAAGCGTGTTAAAGTAGGAGTACTCCGCACTGACAAGAAAAGCGAAAGGGACGGCAAAGTGTGCTGACTGCTCAATTTGTGCTCGAAAACGGCTGCAAGACCTGTCTCGAGCAACTATATCCTGTCTTGTTTGTAGCCCCGACAATTTCAAGTAAAATAATGGAAACTGTGATTGCTTACTCAGTCCAACATTTGAGATTATTATTGCACCAAGACCGGAGCAGACTGGACTCTCACCAACGTAGGGGAACTGAACATTTATTCACGCCCACTGAGCAGCTGGTGTGGCGTTGCCAGGCTTGAGGTTGCGGAGTGTGGCAGCTTGCGGCTTTGACTCCCGGATTATAGGTGGCCGCATTTCGTAGGGCACTGAAAATGCGAGATATTCATGTAACTGAATCTAAACGCACGTCAAATAACCCCGGGTGGTGAATGTCAATAAAGAGAAGGCCACTGCTACAGCGTGTCTTGTAATCGTATCGTAATTTTGGCGCGAAAAACGCGAGAAGTAAACATGGCTATAGTTAAAAACAACCTACTCAGTAAGGTCAGCTGTCCCACGTTATGAATGGTGTATTAAGTTATGACTTATTTGCGTGAAACAAAGTTGCCAAATAATAAATCCGGAATGACAGTCACACCGCACTTGGACTCTCCGGCAGGTCCGACGCCAACCACAATGGCGTTTCGCTGGATGCTACTGCTCGCTACCGCCGCATCCGGTGAGTAACTTTTTTCCACTGCGTCGAGGTGATTACCGCAAAAGCGAGCACTTTGCATGACATAAATTTTTCGGACGCAACGACAAGTAATACCCGGTTGAGGCATTCAACGATTTATGATGTGTCACGTGACTAAGTGCTGCTCTGCTGTGTTTTGAGCACTATGTCAAAACGCAGAACGAATGTGCGAGAGTGAAAATTTCGAATAAATGCTGACCCTGTTTATACCCACGTAACCGTAGCATGTGAATCGCGGGCTGCAGACAAAAATACAAAGAAAGACACGGATGGGAGCAAAGAAATGATACAACCGAAAGAGCGATAAAAATAAACAAAGGCCACCCAGCCCAGCACTTCTTTCGGGTTTGGTACTCCTATAGTGCGAAGCTGTCTAATGTTTTTTTTTTCGCGTAGCTTATAAATGTCACTTGACGTCGACGTATACTAGAGACCGAATAGAAAGTTGTGTTCGACAAATCGAAGCGTTGCTGCTGTCATGATTATCAGCTTTTGCTCGTAGCGTCACGCTGAAGTACGAGCCAGGGTGGAAACTTCACTGATGCAATGTCTGGGAGGTTGGAACGCCGGCTTCTAAGATCTTTACATTTTGCATGCATGTGTTTGTTTCAGCGGAGTCTATAACATGGACTGAGTTAATAGCCTGTAATGAAATATTGTATAACAAAATATAACAAAAGTATTGTCATTTAGACGGCTGAAAAGAAAAGAAGACGAGAAAAGACAAGATAGGGCTCCATATGTTGAACCAAATATATATACAGGGGGTCTCAATTATACCGCGGCATGATTTAAAAAATAGTGGAACCATGTTACGCGAAGCAAACCTAGTGCACATCATTCCAGTGTACTGAAGCAGCCGCTATTAATTTTTACTATTAAGCAATCATTCTAATAACTAAATAAGTACTCTCCTTAGTATCAAAATGTCGAGGCAGTTCTTCTGTACTTGCTTTAATTACTTCGTACTTATCCCTTCATAACCTCGTCGTTCCCAGTGCAGGCATGCGGATCATGTCGTAAGAAAAGTAGTAATTGCTTATATGCCTTTCTCCCAAACGTATTTATTGGCATAGGAATGTCACGTGGTGTCAAATCTCTTCAGAAGTATAGTCACTTTTCATGATTATCATAATTGAAGGGAAGCTGAGTTACCTGTGTTTCAGTTGGGTCAATATTAAGCTTCGATAATTTAAAACACACGCGATTCAATTCCTGCCGCTGTTCGCTTGCAGTACGTTGGTGCTTGATGTATTTGTATACTGACCATGACAAAAAGTTCCCTACTCGTGCTTCCTTGCATGGTAAATTCGCAAGACACTGCAATTTCTTTGCTACGCAAACGAGGCTTGGTGCAAACGAGCCAGTGGCAAGATTATTGTGTTTCGTGATCGGTAAAGTATATCAATTTACGTGCTGGAGAACCTTTACTTTAGCCTGCAGTGGGCAGCTGTGGCCATTACAGGGGTACGTACGTACTCTACGCTATGAGGGCCACCACCACCAACTCGGTAAAAAAAATTGCGAGTTATATCCATCTGCTTATCACTAACATAACTGTGAAAAATAACAAAATGACTTATATGACGTTACTTAATACTTACTTATACAATATCAGTATCTAACGCGGCGAATGGCTAATAAAGTACGCTATCAAGCGTTTGCAGGCCATCAAGCGTGATCACTGACTGTACCATCATGCGGCAGATTTCGATGGAGGAGGAATGGTGGAGTCGCGTGTACTTAAATTTAGGTGATTTAAATTTCTGGAGCCCTCCACTGCGGCATACCTTATAATGATATCTTGGTTTTCTCTCGAAAATCCACAGATAAAACCATTGGTAATGTTTGGGGTAATGCAACCCCAGTGGCCTACATTGAACTCCCACATTTCGGGCTGGCAGCCGAGAACCTAATCAGTGAGCCGTACAAATGAGGTGAAGAAGGTTTGGAAAGCGTTGCCGCCGCAGACGAGTTCTGCCATGTGCTATGTACGGAGCACGAATTTTTTAGATACTGTTAAACAAACGTTGGTCTTTTTCAGCGCCTGCCAAGAATGTTTGCGTTGTCACGCAAGAACATTTGAAGGTGCAATTCAACTGTTTTCTCGATGTAGGCGTTCTTCCTCAAGTCGCAATACTCAAAGAATCATGACGTCACAGTGGCGTATATTGAGAACTTGATCGCTTGTGCATTGAACACGAGGTGTACAATGATCAAAATTCTTGTGTTGAATGCAAGCTATAGTATGTGCTATATATGTGTATATATATAAAGCTTCATTATTCATCTGGCTTCACTGGCGTAGCCAGGGAGTGGCACACCAGGCCCGTGCCCCACCCTCATAAACTCCAGAAATATTTTTCCTGTAGCATATAGACCATATCTGCCTCTACCATTCTCACTCGAAATCAAAGAATCTCCCCCCCCCCCCCCGAAAAAAAAACCTCTGTCTGACCTGCCATATGAAATGTATGGTGGCAATTATGGTGTATACGGAGCCCCCACGTACAAGAATAGCAGTTATGTGCCATACATGTAACAATCTTCCTGACGGAACTACACGTAGACCCACCCCGCTTACGCTATTGCAAACCTTAACGTGTTGTGCTTGCCGCAGCGGTCGTATTGATTCAGCTGACGTTGCCCATCAGCGGAGAAGCAAACCCGGACCTCTGGCACGGCTCACTAGGTGACGCTACCACCGAGTATTCCTGTAACGAGCTCCCTAGCAACTTCTACATATGGAACTCCTCGTGGTGGTTCTGGCCTGAGTTCAAAGACGGCCGCATCTTCCGCCCGGGCAAAAAGATCCAGAAGTATGAGAACTGTGACCCCTTTAATGATTATGGTGCAATGTGCGAAGTCGAATACACGGTGCTCCAGCTACGTTACCGTTTTAACGTGGCTGTCAAAGACCCGAAATTGGAGCAGCACGTCCAGCACAGATATCCACTGCACAACATCGATGCAGGAAACATGACGGCCAGCGTTGCAGCAGGACCCACTAAGATGACGCTGAAGAAAGATTGCGGTAGGTGTTATATTTATCATAGTACTATATGTTATGGTCACACGGAACACTTAGATCTTAAATGCGAAGCACATCTATCTATCTATCTATCTATCTATCTATCTATCTATCTATCTATCTATCTATCTATCTATCTATCTATCTATCTATCTATCTATCTATCTATCTATCTATCTATGTATCTATGTATCTATGTATCTATGTATCTATCTATCTATGTATCTATCTATCTATGTATCTATCTATCTATGTATCTATCTATGTATGTATCTATGTATGTATCTATGTATGTATGTATGTATGTATGTATGTATGTATGTATGTATGTATGTATGTATGTATGTATGTATGTATGTATGTATGTATGTATGTATGTATGTATGTATGTATGTATGTATGTATGTATGTATGTATGTATGTATGTATGTATGTATGTATGTATGTATGTATGTATGTATGTATGTATGTATGTATGTATGTATGTATGCATGTATGTATGTATGTATGTATGCATGTATGCATGTATGCATGTATGCATGTATGCATGTATGCATGTATGCATGTATGCATGTATGTATGTATGTATGTATGTATGTATGTATGTATGTATGTATGCATGTATGCATGTATGCATGTATGCATGTATGCATGTATGCATGTATGCATGTATGCAGTATGCATGTATGCATGTATGCATGTATGCATGCATGTATGCATGCATGCATGCATGCATGCATGCATGCATGCATGCATGCATGCATGTATGCATGCATGTATGTATGTATGTATGTATGTATGTATGTATGTATGTATGCATGCATGCATGCATGCATGCATAATCTGTCTGTCTCTGTCGCTGTCTTCCACTGGGTGCTCTCATAATCGTCTTGTTGGCTTGACACATACCAGTTTGCAGAAGATGAATAACGTGCGCGTTATGAAAATTTTCTCTTCAGTCCCATGTGCCACATACCTGCATATCACGGCCCATGGAATGTGGGTATGTGTCACCGGTTACCGACAGTTTTGTATCGAAGAAGGAATGGTGATGACACCTGCCACGGTTTTCTTGTGGCTAAGGCACTCGCCTGCTGACCGGCAGGTCACGGGATGGATTCCCGGCCGCGATGGCCGCCCTTTCGATGGAGACAAAAGTGCTTGAGACCCATGTGCTTAGATTTAGGTTCACGTTAAAGAAGGCCAGCTGGTCGGAATTTCGAGAGCGCTCCACTACGGTGGAGCGCTCGACACGTTCCTCGACACGTTTGCCAGATCCCTCATCAGTACCACCTCCTTTGCCTCCCAGACCACATGCCGTGGGAAAGGCTGTAAAGGACAAAGCCAGTGAGCATACCCTAACTGCGACAGAGTGGCCTGCACTTCAAAGGGAAGCAGCATCAAGCGAACCGAAGGAGTTTCATGACGGCCAGTCCGCGATCCCGCTTAGAGATCTTTCCAACCAAGACAGGCAAGTGACTGCAATCATGCAATCATTAATTGCCACGATTCGCACGCTACTGAGCAGCATACAATCTCCGTCAGCTTAGAGTGCACTGCAAATACTGGATCCACTGAATCCAGTTCTTGCTAACGTCGTATAAGCACAATGGCTCAACAAAATCTCATCTTCCGCACTGAAGTTAAAAGTGCGTCGATTTTTCAGTGGAATGCCAGAGGCATGAAGTCCCGTATCTCAGACTTTCGCCAATTTGTTCGGGCCAATCAATTCCCTATACTTGTCATATGTGAACCAAACGTATCAACGCCTTATAGATTGTCTGGTTATGAAGCTTTTTGTTCAGCCGCTTGCGAAGAACAAAGCAAAGTCATTGTTTACATTCGCACAGACTTGACTTATAAGTTCAAATGACGACAATCAGTACGTGTGTCTTCGTGTAAAGAAGAATGCAGTTTCGTTCACGCTTATCGGTGGATATATATCTCCGTCATCGCGATTTGACTGAGACAGATTAAAAGACATCCTAATGAGGACCGATGGGCCTTGGATCATCACCGGTGACTTCAACGCCCATCACATGCTTTGGGGGAGCTCTAGGATGAATGCCAGGGGCCGGAACATTGTTACATTCGCTTCCGATTACGATCTTTCCATCATGAACGATGGTACCCCCACATATCTGCGGGGTCTCACGTATGGCAGTTGCCTTGACCTGACATTGGTGTCGCGGTGCTTCTCTCACAAAGTTAAATAGTTTTGCGATATTGAGGCTCATGGGAGTGATCACATACCCACCTACGTGACGATCGATGGTATCATAAAAAATTTCTCTTCCGGTGTTGCAATTGGCACTGACTGGTCGATGTTTACATCGCGTGTTGAGGACGCTTGCCAAGAAGGCCTCGCCTGCAGCCTGGAAAATACCATAGCGGAAGCTATGCAATCGTCCAAATGTAAATTACCATTTTCGTCTAAAATAACACAGTTTAACATCGAACTGGAAAGATTACGAGCTATACGAAGGCGTGCTGAACGACGATACAAACGCACAAGTTCAATTTACGATCTGAGGGAAGCAAGGCGGCTCCAGAAAAAGATTCAACGACGCATTTACAAGCTAGAGAGCGAACGCTGGAAAGCATTCTGAGAATCTCTAGACCCTCATAAACCGCTGTAATATATCTGGAGAACAGTTCGTGGTCTTCGCTCCTCTCCGCAACAACGGCACCCTTTTAAAGCTTTGACACTCCATCATGGAAAAACAGAACTCGAGGTGGCTGAAGAATTTTGCACGAGAGTTGCCGGAAATATTATGAACGAGAGCATCGACGCCGTGATCGTTCTTGAGATGCGATTACCAGAAATGGACATTCCATTCACCATGGAAGAACTGGAAGGTGCGTTAGTCGCTTCTAAGCGCATGTCATCGCCAGGTCCTGATGGTATTACTTATAGTGCGTTGGGACACCTTGGACAAAAAGCCAGAAAAGAACTTTTAACATGCTTCAACAACTCCTGGCTCAGCGGCAGTGTTCCCCGAGAATGGAAAATAAGTCGATTAATACCACTTTTGAAATCGGGAAAATCACCATTGGACTTGACAGCGTATCGCCCTATTGCCCTCGCAAGCTGCCTCGGAAAAGTGATGGAAAGAATGGTTCTATTTCGTCTCGAGTGATACTTGGAACGATACACCAAATACCCTTCTTGCATGGCAGGCTTTCGTCGGGGCCGCTCCTCCATCGACTGTGTCCTTGTCTTATCGACATTTGTGCAACAAGAAAAAAGTCGCAAGCGCATATCAGTGGCACTCTTTCTTGACGTGAAATGTGCATATGATAATGTAGCTCACGATGCCATCCCCACTTCTCTCGCAGAAATGGGCATTGGTGGACGAATGTTTCAATGGATAAAAATTATATAACTGGCAGGGGTTTCTTTGTGCAAACATATGAGGGTACAACTGCTGAACATTACACCTACTGCGGAGTACCTCAGGGAGGTGTTTTAAGCCCCACATTGTTCAATGTGGCCCTCATTGGTCTGGTGAAGGTTCTGCCAAAGTCGGTGTGCCTATCCATATACGCCGATGATATTTGCCTCTGGAGTGCTTCAGTTACTCGCCCTCAGGTGCGTGCACGAATACAGCGGGCAGCAACCCTCACAACAGCCTACCTTCAGAAACAAGGCCTAACTATATCAACTGTGAAGTGCGCGTTGATGGCATTCATTTCATTCATTATCAGCCTGACTACGTCCACTGCAGGACAAAGGCCTCTCCCATGTTCCGCCAGTTAACCCGGTCCTGTGCTTGCTGCTGCCAATTTATACCCGCAAACTTCTTAATCTCATCTGCCCACCTAACCTTCTGTCTCCCCCTAACCCGCTTCCCTTCTCTGGGAATCCAGTCAGTTACCCTTAATGACCAGCGGTTATCCTGTCTACGCGCTACATGCCCTGCCCATGTCCATTTCTTCTTCTTGATTTCAGCTATGATATCCTTAACCCCCGTTTGTTCCCTAATCCACTCTGCTCTCTTCTTGTCTCTTAAGGTTACACCTACCATTTTTCTTTCCATTGCTCGCTGCGTCGTCCTCAATTTAAGCTGAACCCTCTTTGTAAGTCTCCAGGTTTCTGCTCCGTAGCTAAGTACCGGCAAGATACAGCTGTTATATACCTTCCTCTTGAGGGATAGTGGCAATCTACCTGTCATAATTTGAGAGTGCTTGCCGAATGTGCTCCACCCCATTCTTATTCTTCTAGTTACTTCAATCTCATGGTTCGGCTCTGCGGTTATTACCTGCCCTAAGTAGACATAGTCTTTTACAACTTCAAGTGCACTATTACCTATCTCGAAGCGCTGCTCCTTGCCGAGGTTGTTGTACATTACTTTCGTTTTCTGCAGATTAATTTTAAGACCCACATTTTTGCTCTCCTTGTCTAACTCCGTAATCATGAGTTGCAATTCGTCCCCCGAGTTACTCAGCAATGCAATGTCATCGGCGAAGCGCAGGTTACTAAGGTATTCTCCATTGACTCTTATCCCTAACTGTTCCCAATCTAGGCTTCTGAAAACCTCCTGTAAGCACGCGGTAAATAGCATTGGGGAAATTGTGTCCCCCTGTCTTACACCCTTCTTGATTGGTATTCTGTTGCTTTCTTTATGAAGCACTATGGTAGCAGTTGATCCCCTGTAGATTTCTTCCAGAATGTTTATATATACTTCATCTACGCCCTGATTCCGCAGTGTTTGCATGACGGCTGATATTTCTACTGAATCAAACGCCTTCTCGTAATCTATGAAGGCTATGTATAGTGGTTGGTTATACTCTGAGCATTTCTCTATTACCTGATTGATAGTATGAATGTGGTCAATTGTTGAGTAGCCTGTTCGAAATCCTGCTTGTTCCTTTGGTTGACTGAATTCTAATGTTTTCTTTACTCTGTTAGCAATTACCTTTGTAAATAGCTTGTATACTACAGAGAGCAAGCTGATCGGCCTGTAATTCTTCAAGTCCTTGTCATCTCCTTTCTTATTTATTAAGATGATGTTAGCGTTCTTCCAAGACTCTGGTACTCTTCCAGTCAGGAGACACCTCGTAAACAGGGTGGCTAGTTTTTCTAACACAATCTGTCCTCCATCTTTCAGCAGATCTGATGTTACCTGATCCTCACCAGCAGCTTTGCCCCTTTGCATGCTCTCCAAAGCTTTTCTGACTTCTTCTATCATTACTGGTGGGGTGTAATCTGGGTTACTGCTAGTTCTTATAGTATTAAGGTCGTGGTTGTCTCGGCTACTGTACAGATCTCTGTAAAACTCCTCCGCTATTTTAACTATCCTATCCATATTGGTAGTTATTTTGCCTTCTTTGTCCCTTAGTGCATACATCTGACTTTTGCCTATCCCAAGTTTCCTCTTCAATGCTTTGACGCTTCCTCCGTTTTTCAGAGCGTGTTCAATTCTCTCCATGTTATACCTTCTTACATCGCATACCTTACGTCTATTAATCAACTTCGAAAGCTCTGCCAGTTCTATTTTGTCTGTTGTACTTGACACTTTCATGATTTGACGCTTCTTAATTAGGTTCTTCGTTTCCTGGGAAAGCTTGCCAGTGTCCTGTCTAACTACCCTGCCTCCAACTTCCACTGCACACTCCGTAATGATACTCGTCAGATTATCATTCATTGTATCTACGCTAAGGTTGGTTTCCTCACTAAGAGTCGAGTACCTGTTCTGCAGCGACACTCTGAATTCCTGTACTTTCCCTCTCAGTGCTAGCTGATTGATTGGCTTCTTGCGTATCAGTTTCTGTCGTTCCTTCTTCAAGTCTAGGCGAATTCGAGACCGTACCATTCTATGGTCACTGCATCGTACCTTGCCAATCACTTCCACATCCTGCACGATTCCAGGGTGTGCACTCATTATAAAGTCTATTTCGTTCTTATTTTCGCCATTAGGGCTCCTCCATGTCCACTTGCGGTTTTCTCGTTTTCGGTAGAAGGTATTCAAAATACGCAGATTATTGCGTTCTGCGAATTCTACTAGTAGCTCTCCTCTGGCGTTTCTAGTGCCGATGCCATAATCTCCTACTGCCTGGTCTCCAGCCTGCTTCTTCCCTACCTTTGCATTAAAGTCGCCCATTACTATGGTATACTGTGTTTTTACCTTACTCATTGCCGATTCCACGTCTTCATAGAAGCTTTCAACTGAAGCGTCATCATGGCTGGATGTAGGCGCGTAAGCCTGTACTACCTTCATCTTGTATCTTTTATTCAATTTAATTACGATACCTACCACCCTTTCATTAATGCTATAGTATTCCTCTATGTTTCCAGCTATGTTTCTGTGAATTAGGAACCCCACTCCCAGTTCTCTTCTGTCTGCCAGGCCCCTGTAGCAAAGGACGTGCCCATTCTGTAGCACCGTATAGGCCTCATCTGTCCTCCTAACCTCACTCAGCCCTATTATATCCCATTTAACACCCTCTAGCTCCTCGAATAGTACAGCTAGACTTCCCTCACTAGACAAGGTTCTAGCGTTAAACGTTGCCAAGTTCAGGTTCCAATGGCGGCCTGTCCGGATCCAGAGATTCTTAGCACCCTCTGCTGCGCGAGCGTTTTCTGAACATGCTTAGAAAGTGTTGTAGGGCACCTTTAAAGGGGCCCTGAAACCTTTTTTCAAGTAACCATGGAATGAATTCATTGGAAGAGCTTATTGCCTCACGAATTCAACGCCGCAAAATTTTAAGAATCTGTCCTGCGTGAGTCCAGTTACAAAGGTTTGTCGTGTGCTGCAATTAAATTCTCTCTTCTCTCGTCCCGACGAAAGCGCTGGAAGCTAAGCAGGGAGGGATGGGAGGGCTACAGAAAAACGTCACGCGCGCTTTGTGACCTTGAGCACTCTTTCTTTTTTTTTTCTTCAAATGTGCAACTCTGTCAGTGTGATCACTCGCGCGCACATGGACAAGTAGTGGCTTCCCACAGCGATCTCTGTAACGAGCAAGCATGCCATGTTCAAATCAGCCAATGACTGATCGACGGGCTTGCTTTGTGTGATTTTCGGGCATATTTTGTGATTTGTCGAGAGAAGAGAAAGCTATTTTTAGCTGACTTTGATACTTTATTGTGAATTCCAGGCAGCGTGCTGCGCTATAATATATGGCTCGCATGTTGTCGGGAGCCTCTGCTACCGATCGGTGGCGTTTTCTGACCATGCTCAAGAAGTGCTGCAAGGCCCCTTTAACAAAAAAGCTCTGTGAAGATAGTAACCAGTAAGCTTATGGGAACAAGATTTCTTGTTTGTGTTGTTTAAAGGGGTCCTCCAACACTATTCAACCGCCCATGTTTTATTCGTGGGTTGTGTAGACGGAAGTACAGACCGACTAATGCAGCAAAAGCGGCAGTGATAACAACGTGCAGTCTGAAGTTATTCGACTTGGAAAATTGGACTTGAATTTGAAAAAAAATTGCCGACCCTCAACTCAATTTTTGTGGGGTAACTTGACCACATTTCACTCGCCCGTCACGTCGGAGGGCTGCCCCAATGAAGTAAGCCAGAAGTGCCTGCATAGAGGAAGTTCGCACCTCATTGTTGTTTGCTTTTTTTCTAAGTAATGTTTACCTTGTTGCCGCAGTAACAAACATGGTGCCTGATGCCTCGCTTGCCAGAACGTGAGCGGTAGCTACTGTGTCGAAGCAAGACATTTTCTTCTGTTTTTTACAACATTCCGAGTCACTCCCTAAGGATCTTGTTGAACAACTGGGACAGTTAAGTACTGTTTACCCTTCGCATGTTGTTCGGTGAGCCACCTTACGAACAACAATGGTGCCCTGCACCCCTTCAACAGCACACAGCTCGCAAGAAGAGGGAAGAAAGAGAGAGGGGTCTTTCATATGGACATCTGACCTGTGCAAGCCAAAAATCCAATGACGTAATGACAGCCAGCATCTCTGTCATGCTTTGTAGTCGCAGTGATCTTTCTTATTGTGGCCCCGTCTTTTCATGGTTCAAAAGCACAGAGAAGAAAAATGAAACAGATTAGTAACCTCAGTTTTGATTCTCAAAACAGTTGTGCACATTTGAGATGTTGTTAATCATTGATGCAGGAGCCATTCATTGAATCAACAGTGACACTTCTGGTGGTGTACTCAGGGGTGATTTATTTGTGGTGTACCAGTGGTAGATAGAAGAGTTTCTCCTTTTGGCTTTCTGGCTTGCTTATTTATTAAATTGTATCACTTTTTTATGGTCATATTGTTTGGTAAGTGGGTGGGATTTAATAAAATGTGTCCGCGGCATTCCCTCCAATCCTCGCATTCAGTTGTCCTCATAGTGTTGCATGCGCTTCTGGTGCTGGCACCCACTGGAGGCTCCAACCAAGGTTTCATTATCTACGATTCAAAAGTGAGCTTTGGCACTCGAGCCATTTCATTAGATACAAAGTAAACACGCGAGGAACATAATTAACGAGCTGTATGCGTTTTTTTTTACTATTGCTGTTTATAAAGCGCTGAGGTGCCATCACAGACATTTCTGTGATATTTTTTTTTGTTCAAATATGTACAAGCTAATCTGTGTTAATCATATCACCTTCAGTCATTTTAAAACAAGGCGCTATGGCTCTCTATTTCATCCTTAGCTTTCTCTACTAGGTTAGTTTAACTGTGTGTGATATTTATAATTATGTGTTTTTTGTAGTTTTATTATGCTTGAATAGTGTGCAAAAAATCGTGCTTTTATCTCCTATTTTGTCATGGACAACTACCATAGTGTGCAGAAAATCGTGCTTTTATCTCCTATTTTGTCATGGACACGGTAGTTGTCTTGAAATCGTTTCTAGTGACACATGCTTTAAAATGCATTTTTGCCTGCTCCAAAACAACCTAAGCCAGTAGCATCACAGGGGGTGGCATTTTGCCTCTTACATGAAAATTCTTTCATGGAGTGGTGATTTTCGGCAAGACATGAATGGCTTCTTGAAAATATGAAGGAGGAGTTTCTTGTTTACGTAACAGACACGATGGTAGACCTATTTGAAGTTTTAACATCAGGTGGAATGAAGACCTGGAGAGGAAAAAGAAGGAGCAGTTGGATTTATCGGGTATTGAAAGAAGAGTACTGTGGCCCTTGTGAAAGAGCTTGAATCGCAGAAACTGGTGGAAGGTTCTCAGCTTCAGGTCTCCCCATGCTGCAGGAAAGGATTGAACCTTAAAACAGTCAAACCATTGCCGATGCAAATGAATCAACTTTTCTGCGTTGATGGCGTTTACACGCAAACCAATGACGTCATACCCTGTTTACATCAATGGGCAGAGTGTCAAATATGCATGGACGCATCGTTTCCTGGGCATAATAATCGACAGAAGTCTTTCGTGGAGCCCACATTGTGCGTACTTGAAGAAGAGACTGCTATCTATTGTGCTTATAATGAAATTCATGTGCGGGAAAGCATGGGGAACTTCTGTGGCCTCCATGCTACAGCTGTACAGGGCCCTATTTCTGGGTCTATTGCGCTACAGCTTGCCAGTACTGACTAACACTTGCAAATCCAATACTCATTCTTTGGAGAGTTTGCAGGGTCAGGCACTGCGTATCTGCCTAGGACTGCCCCGATGCGCTTCTATTTATGCCACAATCATGCTTGCCAAAGACCATCTGGTCAGGATATATAGAGTTGTTGATTGCCTCAGAGCGCACATTCGACATGCTAGCCGTGTCCCCGACCACCACTTGGCCCTTCTACCCTCCGGAAGACCACGTGCTACGTTTTCAGACGTCATAGCCAAGCACCTTAGCAGCATTCCATCAGGTTATACGCCAGCTGCGAGAATGGCATGTCCTTTGTGGTGCCTCGACCAGCCGCAAGTACGTCTAGAAATTCCGGGAATCAAAAAGAAAAGCAATCACTCCAGAGTAGCATTGAAGCAAGCAACACTGCTATTATTACATGAGTTGTACTTAGACCGAACGCAGATATACACTGATGGGTCCGTCTCGTCCAGCAGCTCATCAGGTGCCGCTGTAATTCCGGCTGCAGCAATGACAATCAAGTTTAAGTTGTCGCATATGACTACATCTACGGCATCAGAGCTTGCTGCTATAAGGACTGCTTTACAATATCTCGTTCAAGAGCGTCCAGGAAAATGGGTCATATTCTGTGATTCGAAGGCAGCGCTTCAGAGTTTGCAGTCTGCCATGCGTAGGAGGAGTCATGACCAATTGGTACAAGAAATAAGACATTGCCATCATGAAGCTCTAGCACGAGGGCATGATATTATATATCAATGGCTGACTGGACATATTGGTATTACCGGAAATCAATTAGCCGATGATGCAGCCCACTCAGCCCATGAAGGAACCCATGTGGTCCCGATTCCTCTATCAAGGAATGATGCAGCAAGACAACTTTACCTGCGGGCTCGAGATCTCACACGTACGTTCTGGTCGTCTACCAGCTTCCAAAGGTGTCAATTTTATGAACTGGATACTTCGCTCAAGCTAAAGCTACCATCACAACTTTCCCGCTCCGATGCGACACTGTTATGCCGCCTTTGGTTAGGTGTTGCATTTACAAAGGTGTACTCCTATCGCATTGGTATGGCAGACACCTCTACATGCGACTTCTGCGGAGCTGAAGAGACCATCGAACACGTCCTGTGCAGCTGCGCTTGCTACGACACACAGCGATGCCAGCTCCGGATGGTTTTGAATCAACTTGACCGCAGACCATTTTGTGTGCAGAAGATACTAGGACCTTGGGCATCTGCCTCAGTTGCGCAGAAAGCAACTAAAGCACTGCTACTTTACCTAAAGTCAACAAACCTGAGCGACCGCCTGTAGACTGTGTGTGCTCTCCGAGTGTGCTCGTGATTGTGTGTATCTTCTCATCTCTCTGCAACCTATTTTCTCCCCTTTATTCCTTCCCCAGTGCAGGGTAGCAAACCGGATGCGCGTCTGGTTAACCTCCCTGCGTTTCCTTTCATCTTTATCTCTCTCTCTCTCCACTACGGTGTCTCTCATAAACTTAACGGGTCTTTGGGAGGTTAAAACCCAAGAACAATTCCATCAACAAATGAATGTGCAGCTCCTAAAGACAATACTAACTGCCGACCATTTAAGTTGTCACCATAAGCTCGTTTCTTACAGCATGATGTGCGCCACTTCTATCTCTAATGAATTGAAAAAAAATCTGCAAGTTCCACTCTATGAAAGCCGTCCGACAGCTAAGCTGTAAGCACGTGAGGGGACGTGATTGTCTAATGATATGGCGTGATGTAAATTCATCATTGGGTTTCAAATGCGTGCGCTCACACTTGCTACGTCAAAGCAAGATCATGTCGCTTGCCACCTAGGGTGATTACATTTCAGCAAACTTCTCACATCACGTGATTTCTGGCGAGATTTCAATTACCCACAAGATCTTGGTGGAGCCATTTTGCTAAAAGCCCGGGATTTGAAGACGCTTAACAGAACCACAGTAGGTGGCAAATTCCAGAGCCCCCCACTAAGGCTGCTCTCATATTGAAATGGTGGTTTTTGTACGAAATCTTCAGATACTATTAGTATGTAACAATAAAGACCTGTAACGACATGGTGCAGTATTTGTGGCTCGCAGTTTTTAACACCCTTCCGAGTGCCACATTTCGGAAAAATGAATTGACAACCATCAGTTTCTGGCATGAATTCACAAAGAAGTTCGTACGGAATTCCCTGAAAGACTGCTTTTTGGTCGCTGAAAAATTGGTCCTGGTGTGGGTATCGAACCATTGACCAAAGCCTTTCTGGGACAGTTGTTCTAACGTTCGGCTAACCACGAAGCTTCATTCAAGAAACCAGAAAGTGCTGCTAACCAGGAAGCTTTGTGGTCAGCTCAATTGCTAGAGGGACCACCCTGGAAGGCGTAGGCACTGATCAGTTTCGATCCCCACACCAGGACGATCGTTTCGACAACTGAGAAGCTTTCTTTCGGGAAATGTTTGTTTGTACTTCTTTGTGGCGAAGGAATAGCAACCAAAATTTCATCTTATTTCTTCCGCCACCTTGTAGCATTCCGCAGAACTCATTTTCAATAACCTTAATTTTTCGAACTTTGCGATAAGACATTGCTCCTTTTCTTCTTCTCAGGAGGGGATTACTTCCTATGCGAGAAAATCGATATGGGCCCGATTAAGGTCGAGGACGTGGTCTTCGACAACTTCACGACCACTTGGCAGAATAAGACAGTTGACACCGAGGACTCGGTGTTCCAGTGTAGGCTACGGGAACTGCTCGCCTACGTGGTCCACAAGTACTTCAAGGACATGTCATCTTGCAAACTGGTTTCAAAGGACGTGCTAAAGTCGACCAAATGGATGAAAAAACTGTCCAGTTTCCTCACCACCTTTTAAATGATTTGCGTATACGTACGGCGTTTATGAATAAATTCATTACGACATAAGCACCATGGAGTGTCTGTTCATTTCATGAAGCATCTGTCGAACGCACATAACAGATATCTTCTGTTGCGATTTCGGCAATATGGTCTCGTCGGCCAGGTTGTGGCACACCAGGCATGTGCCACCCTCCCAATTTTTTCTTCACCATGGCATAGAGAACAAAAAATGGGCACTTTAAGAGAGTGCCCCTCCCAAAATCAGTGCCCCCCCCCCCCCCCGAAAAAAATTTCTGGACACGAGCCCGTTGTCTCATGGTTGTGACTTTGACGAATGCAGAGACGGCGTGTCAAAAATGACTTTATTTGGCAGAACTTGTGACCGAGAAAATGGACTCAAACTATAGCAAGCAATGTACACTAATATCGGCGACCAGAGCGTCGGCCATCGATAAATTCACAAGTGGTGAAGCTTGTCGGCATTTATACCTGTGCCATTGAATGTTATAGCGTTACCGCTAGCAACCACGTAAGTATCAGATGTAAAACGTGTACTACAGTTTCCTAACAGGAGACTTCGGCGCTGCGACCGTTCAGCGACCATGGGAATGATGGGTAGTACGCATACTTTGCTAGTCTTCGTACTTGCGGGCTTCGAACGTGCTTGTTGCTATGTTTATATCAGCGTTTTGGTTTTGTTTCAAAAAAACGAACCATTGTGAAGTTCGTGAGCCAATTTGAATTTGTGTGCCTAAAAGGTTAAGGTTGTGAAGTGCAACGTTTGAGCATTTGCTGATTATCGTTTCGTGGCAAAACAGCACCAAGCCACGCGAGCTAAACGGAGCCAAAAGTACGAAGGATAGACAAATCTGTGTACTTACCATCATCCACATGCTGGCTCAAACGCCGTGCGTTGCAGCTCCTTTAGATACGAGAGCCAAAGTTCCTTTAATTGTACTTATAAAATACTATATGCTGTAAAGTTCGCCTCGTACGCGTAATTACATCAGAAGGTGCTCATATTATCTAGGTGGTTCCGTTTTGTTGGACGTAGTTTGCGCAAGGCAACAATTAAACGGGAAACGGCAACTTTCTGTACGAGCCGCAACAGGTACAGAGCGTTTCCGTTTCCAGTGTAATTTTTGCTTACCCTGTGTCCTTAAGCGCAATGTTCGGGTCAAACAGATCTCGAGCCGAGAATAAATGTTTGCTTTTTCTTAATGCACTGCCATACTGTTTTGACTTCCAAGTTTCAGTACCTTGGGACATTCATTATAACATTACCTTGCACCTAATAAGTGTCTTGGAGGAGGATACGCAGCTTCGAAATAAGCAAAGTATTCCAACATTTATACGTTATCTGTAACTACCGTGATACTTTTTTTTGTCTCTTTGCCCATGCATCCCCTAAATGCCCCATTACGCCAAAAGCAAACGTATCCCAGTATCTGCTTGTTAGGCTTCTAGCCCTTATATTTCGATGACTGTGTTGCGGAATACTTAAACGAACATCTCTGCCCAGCACTGCATGGTTAACAGAAAACGACAAGTTGCACTATACCATCAGCAACTCCCCACAAAAACACGGCTCGGTACCTCAGTGAAGATAGTAGGGAATTAGCCGAGAACTTGGCTAAAGGGTAAAGTGAAGGATTCATTAATTGATTTATTGGTTGATTGATTCATTCATTCATTGAGCCTCGTGAGGAAATCGTCAGTCGTCCAGAATCAAGATGAAAAATCCTGTAAGTTCACTTGAAGGACAATAGAGAGTTTTAGTACTGCGTACGCTGCGTACGTGGCGGCGTTGCGTACGTAAGGACGCCACGTTCTGCGTAGTGCGCATGCGCAGTCCGCAACTCGCACGTATCGCGTTACGTACGCAGCCGCTACGTACGCACGCATGAGATGCGTGCGTGCGTACGTATGAGCTGATCGCGCCGCTCTCGAACAAGTTCGCGACAGCACGAGACTTCGTTTTGCAAAATGGCGGCATAGAAGGCAAGCACCGACCAGCTCTGTGGCTTGAAATATGGCCATAATCTGGCTATAACACTTGGATTGGCTCACATTGGCTGTCAACAACACGTGCTTCTATTTTGATCTACCAGATGACGCAACACGCTTCACGCTCGTTACGTACGCGGGTACTACGGCGTACTAAAAGCTGATTAGTAGCAAACGACGCCACGTAACGCAAGGCGCTTGCGTGATGCGTACGTAGCACCATTCCGCAGTACTAAAACTCTCTAATCATTACCAGCGTTCTGTTTAGCGTTCCTCGCTAAGTCAACGGAAGTCGCTGTCGCGTGGTTGATGTTAGGGAGCCTTCAGGTGCGCGGGTCTCCTTTTGGAGACACGCGCACATAAATAAATAAATAAATAAATGAATAAATAAATGAATAAATAAATAAATAAATAAATAATTAAATAAATAAATAAATAACATTTTATTAGGGGTGTAACCCGGGGCCTTTAGTCAAGTGCACTGAGGCGAACAGGAATGCGCAAGCTGTAATGCCAGACTGCAACGACGACGCTCATCGAATATCTGCATTAGTGCGGTAATCACCAGCTTTCGTCGACTTCCGGGTGTGCCGCAGCTACAAGTAAAGAACTAGTTAAGGTATGGCGATTTAATTTCCAGCACAATGAGTGTGCTTTTCTCATCAACCTGATAAGGGCAAGCACGAATGTAAAAACAGATACGAAGCCGTTCTCACGGTCCAGTGCTCCCCACGAAGTGTCGATAAAGAGATAGCAAAAACAAAAAAAGCCCAGGAACCCGCGTTTCCGATAACTGGCCATAACTGACTATGGGCCACATTTCGAGGTTGGTAGCGCAGTTACGTTTGTACGTTTTTGGCTCGGCACGCAATATGCAACAGTCACCAATGTCAGGATTTATTGCTTTTCGTTGGCTAATGATGATCACTGCAGCCGCAAGTGGTGAGTACGCACTGCTTCACTTCTAAGCTTGGTGATGCGAGTTTGACTCCCGGCCATTGTGGTGGCATTACCAATAAATCAAAAAGAAAGGCTGTGTACCAGCATTTTAGTGCACATTACACATTAAGGAACCTTTCGGTGATCTAATTTATTCCGGGGTGCACGAATACCTAGTGCCCTCTAATCACATCCTGGTGATAACGTGTAAAAATGCATCGCTTACTTTGGTGTGTACGAAACTGACATCACCCCAGATTTAGTTCTTAATATATCAAACTTGGTCGCGAATATACACACTTAAAATAATAAATTAGGTTTGTTGAACTGACGTAATGCCTTTCCTTTGTATTCTATACTTTGCTAGCATCAATTTTGCCGATCACACGGTCATTGCCGTACCGAGCGTCGTGTTAAAACTCCCTCGAGAGAGAAAGAATAAAGATGAACGAAAGGGGGGGGGGCAACCATGGCTGAGACCGGTAAGCTACATTTTCAATTTTGCGTGCGTGTATATACAGGCACATATACGAACTTACGCAAGCGCATTTATGGCTCAATACCCCTCCCCCCCCCCTCAGTCCCCGATAAAAATATTTCTGGCTATGTCATTTCTTCGAGGACGAACATACTGCCCACTTCGCAGTGGCCGCCGTGATTCCCGTGGCACCTCTGGTCAACGAGCAAGTGGATCGAGTCCTGGAGCGAAACGTGCTGTGCCACGTCATCTCCACCACCGGGTGTGTCGAGCCCCTCCGAGACTTCTACATGTGGAACCAGACGTGGTGGTTCTGGCCCGAGTTCTACGGTGGCGAAATTTCGGGTCTGGGCAAAGGGCTCAAGCGTGACGGAGACTGCGCCTACGAGCTGGGCAACGCGAACGTCGCCAATTGCGTCGTCGGCCACGTCGACCTGTGGGTGCGCTACCTGTGGCGCGTCGGGGTCAAGAACTGCTCGCTCGAGGAAGGCAACCAGCAAGACAACCCGCGGGCTCTCATCGAGCGCGGATTCCTGATGGCCACCGTGGCTGCCGGAACCATGCGAATGAAGCTGAAGAGAGATCCCGGTGAGTGTTGTAGCGCGCATGCGGGTGTCTCGAATGCACGCTTTTAATGCTGTAAGTATGCTTCACAACACACCCAATGATTTTACGACATTTTTGTGACCTGCGACGTCGTGATGACGTTGTGAGGTAACGCCATCACGTGATGGTGACATTTCGCATCCTTCGTGTTGTCCCCGACACCACGAGACGCCAACACCCATGGTCAATGTTCGTGTTTCACGAGGCATGTAAGGCTTTCGCCATTATAGAAGGATACAGAATTTAAGTACAGTGATGAGACACTTGGTAGATTGGGCCTGTTTCGTAGGGAGTACACGTCTACTATACGGACGTGATATGACAACGACTTAACCAGATTTAGCCAAATGTACTCGAGCTATACTGACGCGGCCTGTGCTTCATTTCGGCGCAGCCTGTGAAAAAAGTTGAGGAGCCCTTCTGGGTGAAAGCGAATGCTGAAGTGTGCGTGCCTGCCCAAGCATACATTTCTTTCATTCTTTCTTACTCTCCTAACTTTTCTTTCTTTTTTTCTAGCTGCAATATACCCTGCCGCGGTGGTCTAGGGGCTAAGGTACTCGGCTGCTGAGCCGCAGATCGCAGGATCGAATCCCGGCTGCGGCGGCCGCATATTTCCGATGTAGGCGGGAATTCTGTGGGCTCGTGCGCTCAAATTTGGGTGTACGTTAAAGACCCCCAGGTGATTGAAATTTTCGGAGCCCTCCACTATATACGGCGTCTCTCATAACCATATCGTGGTTTTGGGACGTTAAACCCCACATATCAATCAATCATCAATTATTGATCGAATACTCCCATATAACGTGTTTTGATTTTTCATGCCAGAAATAGGGCCACATACTTTGCAGCGCGACACTTCTATTTGAACAGGCAACGACAATGGTCACACGTTTATACTTGGGCAGACATGAGATATCACAAAGTGATATGATTAGCCACCTTAACTAGAACAGGCCGCGGCGGTCGCATTTTTGATGGAGCGAAAATGCTCGAGATCCGTGTGCTTGGATTTATGTACAACTTAAAAAAAACCCCAGGTGGTCGAAATTCCCTAAGCGCTTCTTTAAGGCGTGTCTCATAATCATATTCTGGTTTTGGGACGTTAAATCTCCAGAAACATTATATTGTTATTATTACCTCAACTAAAGATCGAAGTTTCGTATTAGAAACGGCTCACTTCCCACAAGCCCCTGATTGAGATAGCATCGATTATCGGAAGACGGCACGTGTAAATGTGCACGTGACCGGTGCATCTTTGAGGGCCGCATTTCGGTACACGCCCGCCGGCCCCGGAATTTTCGCGCACGACGCCTAAATCTGTAAGTTGCTAACGCTTCATGACGGCGGCTAGTAAGTATCCGGGATTCACGTCGGCTCATTGAGTGCGAGGCCCAAGGGACGGCTTTCTGCTCTCCCATAGTAGAGTACCAAGTACCCTGAATCGTTAGCCACTTTTTCTTAACATACTCTCTCTTTAGTAAGATATATCTGGGAATAAAACTATCTTAAACAGTGTCTAGTCTATAGTGATCCCCACGGGGCGGCTTTATGTGATCCCGTAGTAGCGTACCTCGTACCCTAAATCGTTACCAACTTTTACTAAGCCCGTCTTCACCAAGTGTGAGGTCAACGGGACGGTAATATGCTCTCCCATAGTACAGTACGAAGTACGCTAAAATGTTAACTACCTTTTCCAAACACTGGTCGTGAACTTCTCTTATAAAAATTGTCGCAGCGTGCAAGGCACGTAACAAGATGAGGTAGTTTCGCAGTAGTGCGCATGCAATACTTTAAGGAACTGTTATAAAAACTATTAGCCAGTATTAGTCAATGAAAATTTTGACGGAACCTGCGAAAACTACAAGTCGGCGAAAAAAAAAACAAAAAAGCCACCCACATCTTCTCACGGGGAGAACTCGAGTGAATGCATCGAAGAGTGGTAGGGGTATCACGTTAATGTTGCTTAATTGGGTATGACTTGGGAATGCCTAATTGTTATTTTGTTTTATTCTTCTTATTTATTGAATGGGGCAGACGCAAATGTAAGGAGTGTAAAGTTAAAGTGTGCCTTTATTGCTGGGTGCCATTGTCGTATTGGACGGAAAGGAGACGCCCTTGACTAAATTCCGAACTCACGCTCCACCGTTTAAATACACACTGCCCGCATTCGAGAGAGAAAGAGGAGTATGCGGGAGAGGTCCGCACTCCAACTGCGCACACTCGGCATGATGAACGCCCGGTGGTGTCTTATCCTATAATGGCTCCTGGAGTGACAGTTTTGTGGGTGTCTGCTGGGCCGGCACGAGACGCGAGCATGTCGCACGAGATGTGAGACGCGAACATGTGCAGTTGGGGTGGGGACGGCGCCACCGACGCCGAAGTGCGACATCGCGCGACTATACACAATGCTCTGCATTTAAAAGCCCGAACGTACACAGTTCTCTGGGGCGCTTCGCTTCCAATACAGCTGTTTCGTCATTGTCGCACAGGTCACACCAAGATGGATTATAGTAACTTGTCCAGCGAACAACTCCCTGGGAGTGTCCAATACTTCACAAACCTTTGCCCAACAGTTAGCCAGTAATAGGCGATAGTCAGCCAGTGGCAGGTACAATTAAGCATTTAGTCCTGGTAATATGTGAGTAAACGTTTGAGTTATCACGTAAAACACGCGGTTTTGCAAACTTATAGTACTAAGACATACCTAGTATTGATTATAGCTTTATGTTATAGCTGTATACCGTCGTTAACGCAAGTTACTCAAGTATACAGCTGCAGAGCTCCATGTCACAGGTTCAATACACTGGTAATCAACGCATAAAGGCGTTAGATGTCGTAAATATATTGTGTATGCTTAACTTAAATGGTGATAAAGTGACGTATAAATCTGTAAACTTACGCATGTAATCGCTACAAGAACACATAGTAGCATTGCGCTATAGATCCAGATGTTGACAAAAATCTCCCTGCATGACCATATCTTGTTTACTAATGATCTATTCAATTCAATTTGATCTGATAATTCTAACCCACCCTCAACCCCACAACTTTCACCTTCCCTCTTCGACACTTTGGCCGGGGCGCCGCGGTGGTGTAGTGGTCACTGTGCTCGGCTGCTGAACGAAAAGCCATGGGTTCAATCTCGACAGCAGTGGTCGCATTTTAATGGAGGCAATGAAGCCCGTGAACTCTGCTATGTCAGTACACCATAATAAAAGACAAGATGGTCGAAATGTCCGGAGTCCTGCACTGCGCCGTCCACTACAACAATTACGTGGTTTGGGCACGTAAAACCAAATATATCATACCAACACTTTCAATCTTTTTTTTTTGCCTGCAGTGATTGGCAAGTTCCGACTTCGCCGTGTCAAGGTGACACAGACCGAGATCGAAGACGTGGTCTTCGGCAACTCCACCATGACGTGGAGAAAGAAGAAGCTCAACACGAAGTCGCCCGAGTTCCAGTGGAGGGTGCGGGACATGCTGGCCGCTTGGGTCCGCTACTACTTCGAGAGAATGACCTTCAAGGACGTCTTCAACAAGGCACTGACGACGCTTTCACCGTGAAATGCGGGAGGGCATCGCCTCTCGAATAAAGACGTTACAACACGTTATATATGCATATGTCGACTCTGTTGACTACTACGCACCTGATACAGAACTAATCGCAGGCTTTGACGCAATGAGGTGCATGTACTTACATGCTTTCGTGAGGAGATGGCTGGTAGGGTCGCCACCAGCAGAGTGTAGGAAAGGGACAGGCACCTCCCTCTTCTCCCCCCAGATTTATTGCACTCGCCTGCCTGCCCCCCCCCCCCCCGCCTCCCGCGTCCCGCCGAGAGAAATAGTCAAAACACAACGCATAAGTACCACGCCCGCAATAGCTATGCAGATCGCGATGTTTATACAATGGCCACGCACTTTGGACTTAACATGTTGAGAGGTTTCAGTGCAACACAAACGAGCTCAGACGTTAAAAGTGTACTGACACAAAAGGCTTTATTTGTAGTTTTTTCCGCGCCAAATGAAAGGCCAAGCTTTCTACAGCCTAGAAAACGTATAGCTAACCATAAGTGCATCCTAAATAAAAATAGTGTGTGCTTGAAAGCTAGTTTCGGTTCCTACTGTACCCAGACGACACAACGCGGCATGAGTGTCTCGTGACGTATTCGAGCAAGATGTCATGGCGTTTCTAGAGCAGTTCCTCACCGCGGCTCTATTCGTGATGAAGATGGGGCCATTTTGAATGTTCCAGTGACGAACGAGCGACCATTTTGGAAGCTTCGGTACCCGAAGTGAGGTCATTGGATATGTCGACATATCACTGGATATGTCGACAGTGTTAGGATGATGTTGGCTATGATAACTATAATAATGTTCGCTAAATAATTGTCAAATACGGTCAATAGAGCACTCGTGTATACGTTACTTACGTGCACGCAACCAGCACCAGTTATCGCTGGCTAATGTGATTAAATGGCTTTGAATGTTGGCTTGCTACGTGCAAACGTCGGACGATTCATCTAAATAAATTCTAGAGCTGGATATAGACAATCTCACGCCAAACGTATGGGCGCTGCCACATTCAGTTGTTGAACAAATGCTAATTTAAATATATATATATATATATATATATATATATATATATATATATATATATATATATATATAAGGGAAAGAAGTGCATACCTAAGAGATCGTTTTTTCGTGTTTTAACACAATATTAAAGAGATCTAACAGACAGTAATGCCAAGGAATGTGCAGGGGAAGTTATTAGAACCAATGGAATGTAAATAAGAAGAAATAAAAGTGGATGAAAAAATAACCAGCCGTGAGCAGGAATCGAACCTACGACCTTCGAATAAAGCGTTCGATGCTAAGAGCATCGAACGCTTTATTCGAAGGTCGTAGGTTCGATTCCTGCTCACGGCTAGTTATTTTTTTATCCACTTTTATTTCTTCTTATTTACATTCCATTGGTTCTAATAACTTCCCCTGTACATTCCTTGGCATTACTGTCTGTGAGATCTCTCTTTCTCTCTCTCTCTCTCTCTCTCTATATATATATATATATTGTGAGCGCTTACTATGTACTTCATCTTCATCTGTATGACCAAACCATTGTAGTGATCATCATCGTATGTCACGCGGGCTGTCTCTCTGGCTCGTGCGTCTGGATTAAAAAGATAACCTGGTTGCTGCCGTACCGGACGTGGTCTCATAATCTATAGTTTTCCCCCTCAAAAAATGTGTGTACACTTGGCGCAGAACGTGACGCAATCTTCACGACTGTTCTAGCTCATTCTGTCAACATTTCACACAAGACGCGAAAATTTAAGTTCATTCGCAAGATAATTCGAGCACCAGTGATAACACTGGAAGGTTCCATGACCTATGTATAAAAGACGACGCGTTGCACCGTCGATCGGATTATCGACGGCCGACGCTCTGTTCCCCACATCAGCGTACAGCGCGAATTGCTCGACGGCAGCTCGAGTTCCCGTTTCACGGCCACAAGTTCAGCCAAATCAACAGTGCTCTTGAACACGGTGATTGCGGCCTTCGTCAACGTCACGATCCTGCTGTTATAATAGTCACACACACGCGTGTACCATAGCACTGTTTGTCGAGTGAACGACAAAAGACTACAAGGTCCAACATAGTGGCACGGATATGCATCCGTGAAATAGTGTACGATTCACTTGAAACTGATTAACAGTAACAATGTCATCACTTAAACCACAATTCTTGCCATCTTGCAAGTAAGAAGCGAGGTGCACGCGAAGCAATGACATCAAAAGAAAAAAAACTGCACTACGTAGTATGCGCAGAAGTTCATATGCTATCTTATATAATGTTTATGTGGATATTGTTTTTCTTTTTTTTTTTAAGAAAGCCAAATGCATAAACTGAAATTGGGCTAACTTTCACGGAGACGTAAAGCGTGCCGATGTATCATTATCCTCTAAAACAGTTGCAGTAAAAATGAGGCGATTCCCGACTGTAATTAACGTTTCTAATTAAAAAAATTAGCCAAATTCTACATCTGTTTAAATAAAACGGAGCTGCATTTATTAAACTTTGTCAACAATCCTGACTGTAAAAACCAACATGGCCTCATTCAATTGATTTCATTTGCGTCCTATTCACCTTTTCACACCAAGGAAAAAAAAACACCGCCATCACGGGCTGTGCGCGGTAGTACAAAGGCCAAGGGCGCAGCGTTGTCAGTGCATTTTTGAAGAGACGCGCCAATTAGCACAGCCCAAGGAGGGCTATGGCGACGCCCAGGGAGGCGTTTATGAAAAGGCGAATACTTGCTTTGCTATCGTGTTTACGTACCACAATTTGTTTCATGGGGCCATTTGGTACTTTAAGATCTTGAAATGGAATGGAAAATAATAGATGTAACCCTAGGGGACCGGAAGAGAGCAGAGTGTATCAGGGAACAAACGGGTATTAAGGACATCATAGTCCGAGTCAAGAAGAAGAAATGGTGATGGGACGGCAACGTAGCGTGGTAGCTGCTGGTCATAAAGGATCACGGACTGGATTCCAAAAGAAAGAAGGCAAGGGAGAGGGGCAAGAGAAAATAAAGTGGGCCGATTAGATGAGAAAGTTTGCGAGTATAAAGCGGCAGCAACAGGTGCGTGACCGAGTTGATTGGCGGAACATGGGAGAGGCCTTTGTCCTGCAGTGAGCGTAGTGAGGCTGCTGTTGCTGCTGATGATGATGAACATTATGTAGAGCAAAGCTCGAATATAAACAGTACGAGGCAGACTTTCCTTCTGTTGGCTTTTTAGCGTTTCTTTTCAAGTTTAGTGCAAAAGTACCACGTCTTCAATTCCCTTTGAGATAGTATATTTGAAACAAAAGACATATGAAATAAAAATAATGGGCCCCGGTCTATTTCTTAAGGAAAAAGAAGTGATCCGAAACGACAGGCCATAAAACGAGCTCAGAAATAATATAAGAGCTGGCACACTTTTCGAGGCGTTCAATAGATGCGAGGAACAACAAAACGCTGCCCACAGTGTAGAATAGGGCACCTTTAGCTATTTGGGAAGTAACACTGCCTCTTCAAGTCTAGTCATCGTCATTACGTCCGCGCGATGAATGACAGCGCTCACACAAGCAGAAAGGTGATGTTAATTTTATCCCAAAACATTACTTTACCGTACATTGGAATCGTTTTAGACTTATTATACGAGACAATTCAAGCCCAAATGACATGTTTCGATCTATGTGATCCAAATACAAATTTTACTCTTGAATAAAGACGATAGCTGGCCATGTAGATTTAAGCCACAATGCAGATTTGGGGCATATAGGATATGGCAACACTCTGGCAAAAAAAAAAGAAAGAAAATGTTGGAGCACGCCAGATCACACTGTAAGTAGCAAAAAAGTACATATTTTTCAGTTTCAGTCAAAGTGCATTTGGCTATTTTAGAGAAAAAGACACCACCTATATACGTAGAGTGAGTGAAAGAGCATTATTCGGTGCGCAGTATAAACGCGAGTAAACTACCAAAAAAGTTTGAAGCAAGTGTGTTTCGGCTCCACTAACTTAAAATTTCGGGAGGGGCAAATCATACATGTGCATATTGGTGGTTACCACAGAAAAAATATTTAATCATTACTACTTAAGCTCGCCACCGGTTTACTAACGCACCATAACTTTGCAGATAATTTGATTCGTTAGAAAAAAATTATTTCCGCCATGCACAGAGCATAAATTATGCGGGACAAATCAGTGTTCGGAGATACATTCCTGCGAACAGAAAAAAAGTGCTTAGAAAAAGTGCTTAACAATTTAGAGTACTCGGTACTCTGCTATGGGAGAGCTGAAAGCCGTCCACGCAATGTGTTTAGAAACAGTGGGTAACAATTCAGATTACTATAATGCGTACTCTACCATGGGAGAGCATAACGCCGTCCCCCGGGCCTCGCATGTCCATGCGTGGAGCAGCGTGTAGGTTTTCCTCGTAATATTTAAAATGCCTTACAGGGCCTTCAAGAGTGGCGATTCAAATAGATGAATTCACCGCATTCAAATTCACGCTTGTTTATCTGGCTTTAGATCGGAAGCATGGGCGCCTTAGCTAATTTCACTGGGGATTCTGACACCACTCTTGTAAAAGCAAAACATGATGTTTTAGGCAGTACCTACAGATTTTTACTTTTTAACTCACTATATGCACAGTATATGAACCGTTGTCGAGTCATGGTGTTTGCCTAATTTTAGCGGGGCATAGCAGTTTATAATGAATCGTGACAGCCAACGTTGCGATCCACTAACGCGCCGTTATTCTATGGGTGCTTCGTGCCTAAAATCTGATTTATTTAAACCTACATTTTTTCCTACGCTCGCTGGTGCCGTACTTACGGAGCTGCTATCGACATGCCAGGTTTTATCCCATGAATACATACGTCAAAAAGCAAGAATCATTCGGCGTAGGTCCAGTGCACATGCTTGTTAACTTTAGGTAGTTTCGTTCAACGACTATACATGCGTTTGTTATCTGCACCTGTTAAGATAAACGCCCTGAACCTGATATCAGTGGCCACTTCTTCATAATCGTTGTTTCACTAAGAATAGAATGGATCAGTAAAAAAAACATATAGGCAAAACCACTTCTTTAAACCATTCCTAACTTTCCGCTAAGGTTAATCATGATCACGATAGTGATAGTAACAACAAGATATATATTGCTTCTAGTGCGTATTCTTGATAGGCGTCGGCTACATAAACGCGCCTACTGCGCCCTCTCTGCAAAAAAGCTAGGGTTGTGTCACGGGCATTGTCAAGTGGTCTTCAGGCACTGAGCAGAGCAGGGGTGAAGGTAAGTATGTTCGTCGTGCACATCATGAGCGCGTGCTTTACAGCTATTGTAACGTATTCCGGACAACAAGCGACGTGGCGCGATTATCTCACCTTGCATTTTCAGACGATCAATTAAGGACACCACAAATGCGACCACACAAATGATTTTCTTTCTAGAGAGCGTGCGGATAATATGTCAGGTTTTACGTCCGAAAACTATGCCTGTGATTATGAGATATGCCGTAATGGAGGGCTCCGGAAAATTTGACCTTATGGTGTTTTTAAACGTCACTTCACGCACACCACTGCGCTTTGTGTGGGCGTGTTCTATGTGTCAAACGTGTTGTCCCTCTCACGTATACTTTAAACATGTCTTCAAAATATATCGCCCAACTCGACCAACGTGCATTACTCTAGATTTTGCGTTGGGTTCCCCATTCGGGGCGTTTTCGGCACAGTGCTACCAAATTTATGCGCTGAGTTCTTCCTTGCTTCTTTTTTTCTTCATGTCAGGCGAACATCTTTAGCAGTTTCCATGTCAAGCACCATGAAATTTGTCTGGATGATGGCAGTCATTGCCACCGTAAGCGGTGAGTGCGACATGAAACTCGCCCTGCTGCATCGAACGACTATGTTTTGCCTGTAGTGTTTGCGCACAGTTTTGATTACCATAAGCATAGGGAAAAAGCTATCGCGTTTTGTACTGAGTAAATATGGCTAAAATTTGTGTGCTCCATGGAGCTCACTTTTTCATTAGTATTGATACGGTGTGCTGAGTTATCCGGTGCAGTTTCTGTGTTCACCCACAGAAAGCATTTTTTGGGAACTAAAATTGGCGATGACTTCATGGGAGTTAAGTATAAGACATAAACATTACTAGGTATAGCTGAATCATTACATTAACCATTCATTGCTAAGGTGTTACCCATTTTAGATCGAAAGGAAGCGGCCGCTGCACGCATACTACCAGCACTGCCTATGTTCTTTGCTACGCACTTGTACTTTACTATATATACTTGTTTGGTGTTTGCTCACTATTGCCCCGTGTTACCGGTTCTTACCATGAATAGCTAATCCTTCGCATCCACGAAAAGAATCCAAGGATTTCGCTATCTTACTAGGGAGCTTTAGAATAGCGAGCCCTTGCGGTGCGGTCGCTCCCACTGCGCATGCGTCGTGACGTGAGCCGGCGTTCACGTTCGCGGACCGCACGCAGAACATCCGAAATTGCGTGCGGCGGTCGCGGCCCGCATGTGGCCCGCAAGCGCTGGTTTCGAGGCTACGGTGTCGCTGTGACCATACGTTGCGTTGCAGCAGGGCAGACGCTATTCTACAACTCGCATGGTGGCAGCTACGCCCGGAGCGCTTGCCAACGGTATTCTAAAACTCCCTAATGTTGATACGTGACCATGCAGTCCACGCAGTCTCTTCACTTCGGCTTTTCGCCATTTCACGCAGCACACCGCGATTTCCCGGTGATGCCCTGGACGGGCAGCCAACTGACCAACGCACTCGAAAGTGGTCACGTGTGCGAAACCATCGGCTCCGATGCCCCCGTCAACGACAGCCGTCGAGTGACGTCGGACCAGTGGCGCGACGATGCGTGGTGGAGCTGGGTCGAGCTGTACAGGGGCCGCTTCACCTGTTCGGACAAGAGCATCCGGAAGGACGGCGACTGTCTTTTCACTCTGCGTGAAAAGAGCCACGCCGTCTGCTTCCTGTTCTTCTCAAAGATTCGCTTGCGTTACAGCTTGCGCGTAGCGGTCAGGAACCCGAGCCATGGTGACGCACCCCTGGCTCTCGTCGAAGGGGGCAATGTGACCGCTTCAGTTAAGAGCGCCGAGGCCAGTCTGCGAGTGAAAAAAGATTCTGGTGAGATATACACTGTCATATTTAATCGTGGTGCCAAGGCCGTAGCCGCAAACTTTTTTTCTTGGGAGGGGGTTAGTGCCAGGGCCGTAGTTTTTCTTGAGGGGAGGTTATTTAGGTGGGAGGGCAATCCTCCTAAGATGGTAATTTTGCACTCCGTATCCCGCAGTAAAATAAAACAAAATTCGGAGTGGAGGGGGTGTTCCCGTTGTGCCCCCCCCCCACTGGCTGCGCCACTGAGCGGAGCTGTTTACGCTTGTCGTTGGCCCGTATGGCAAAAAAGGCGCTTGGCTTTACCTGGTATGGACCACTGCAAGCGGTTACGCGTGAAGTAGTTCTTAGCCACCGATGTCTAGTAATAGCTAGTTGATAAGCAATCAACAGCTAGTCAATCAATAATAAAAAAGGAGTAGGAAATGTTTGGATTTACTAAGTAAACATGGGCTAAAAAACATGATCGATCTGTTTTGAGAAACAATATTTTGTCAAATAATGCTGGAGGAATTCATAAATTCTATAAACTGCGTGGTCCTGCTTGCCTTAAGCCTACAGAGACCCCGTGTAACCAGGAGACTGAAGAAGGAAGTGGGGGTAAGGAGGACAAAAGTGACGTCTATGCTACGAACCTAGTTGCTTTTTCACTATTCGCACCACTGCTGCATAAATGCATCAATCTTTAAAATGTCACTCCAGCGTTGTCCGCTGGGCATGGAAGCACCTAAGATAGGGTCGTAGTTATAAAACTCACCCGCGAACAGCACTCTACAACGCTGCTTGCTCATAGGTGCATGCGCTATCAACTTATCTGTGATTTTGTGTTTCGAAAGCCCATGTGCTGATCACTGTATCGCTGATAGTCTTGCTTTTCTCTGATGTAGTGAGTTATCGTGGGGCCGACAGTATTGCGATATTATTTTTAAAAGTTATGGAAGGCTACACACTTGCTTCCAGAATCTTGCAAACCCCGTTCAGGAGTACATGGTAATAAGGGCTACAGCGCGAGCACGAAGGTGCTAGAAGAAACAGACGACAGGCGAGGCACGGAAGGTAAAGAGGACAACACAAGCGCTGTGTTGTCCACACAAGCGCTCTGTTGTTCAGCGCTTGTGTTGTCCTCTTTACCTTCCGTGCCTCGCCTTTCGTCTGTTTCTTCTAGCACCTTCGTGCTCGCGCTGCAGCCCTTATTACCATGAATTCAAACCAACTAGCCCAAATAGCCATTCTTCTTCCCCGTTCAAGAAACGGACAGTGACTTACTTCATCAACGAAAACCTGTCTTCCATCGAGTACATTTGTTTCATTGTGGGTATTCGTTTCAATTCGGTATCGTTTTATTGTACAAGTCAGTAAAGCTGCCTTGAGCTGAGCTCTCTTTTGTCCCTCTTTGCAATAGATGGCCGCTTCCACATCGTGGCGCTTGACCTTGGTCATGTCAAGATCAAGAAACTGGTCTTCAGAAACTCGACCATTCGCTGGAATGGAAAGAAGACGCACACCAGGGATCCGCTGTTCCGAGACCCAGTTCGACATGCCCTCTCCGATCTCGCCCACTCCATCATCAGCGGCCCGTTACTCGACCGCTTGAAGAAAGCATTCGACGAGGCTAAGAAGGAGCCTTGAGAACTGCCTCGGCTGAATCAGTGACATCCATTTTTCTGCTTCTCTCATGATTTTATCGGCTGTGACGCGCTCCTATAGCGGATGAATAAACTGATGACCGACTTACCATATCAGTTGCTTATAGGAACGCTATAGAACGGGAGAAATCATTTTTCATGGTAGTAATTCCACAATACCTAGTGAACCTGGTAAGGGATAACGTGCGTGAAGGACGCGCGTGAAGGTGGCCTCGCCGCTTTACACTCTTCGCACTTCCTGACTATGACTTTCAATTTTGACAGCCTCTGCTAACACCTATGTAACTCTTTCTTAGTAAGAATTCTCTACGTTCGCTTTTGAAGGACACAGTCATTGAACGTGCAGTTTTTCTTGTGCTTCTACCTACAATCGGCTAGAATCAACGACGCAGGCGTTAATGTTGACAATTCTTCATCGCATTTAGAATTTGAACTTAATGCAACCTTTATAATGTTTGGCCAAAAGCCCTTTCTTCAGCGGCCGGAAATCTGCATTGGTTCCTGTGTCTCCGCGATATATTTTTAGCGGAAGTAAATAGGGACTTGAATAATGTAAAAGGGGGCAGATTTTAGAAGTTTCGAGGTACGTCAAGGATCTTTAGTTCTTTTAAGTGAGCAGAGAGACCTTATGTCCCCGGACTCTGTTTCGAACTTTTTGAAAAGACTAGCCAGGACGAGCGTTTTCTTTAACTGTTAATATACCGCAAGAAGTTTGTCAAATATTTAGACTTGAACCTCGCGTAGAACGATGAGCATTCTGGCTGTTTTTATAATCGTGCTAAGAAGGAGCGGGTGCCATACGATTCTGCACACTCAAAATTTGGGAAGAGGAGCGTTGCCTCTCTTTGCTTGGAGTCAGCGCTAAGGAGGCCGTGCTCACACAGCATGGAACGTAGCTTTCTTAAATCAGGTCAGCAGATTAGAGGCTGCTGGATTCCCTCCATCGGTCATTACGGCCGTTGCTCAATCACTTTCGCAGAACTTTAAACATGGAACACGAGAAGCAATGACTGCTACCCAGGTCTCAAGGATTAGGCTACATGTTGTGCCTTATATCCATAAGCCCTCGCATAATTTCAAGAAACTTGTGGGTAGTCACGGTGTACCGATGGTGTTTTCGGCACCCGAGATAATTGGGAAAGTGTACCAGCGTATTTTCGATAGCAAAAAGTGCGGCTGTGAGAAGAAGCATGAGAGGCTTTATGTAAAATGTTCCACGGAGTTCGTGTACTCGATACCATTACCGTGCGGCAAGGTGAACATCGGTCAAACCAAAACATTTTTTAATGACTGGTTTAGGGAACACGCCCAAAAATTAACTAAAAGAAAGCACAAATATGCGCACCTGGTGGTGGATATCATTTTGTGTGGTTGTGAGGCATGATTCTCTGAGACAAAGATTCTAGGCAGAAGTGCATAGAAAACCGCACGTAAAGTGTTAGAAGCCTCTTTTCATAGAAAAAAAAATAAGGGTCACTGTATAAGCACCCCTTCGCTATCTTTCTTTCCAAGAAAATCCCAGTTTATTGGTTCTAGGCTATGAGACGATAAGCTGTATGTATTGATAGTGCATGTTGTTGGCCTTCTATGATTTTAATGCGCACATCTACCCTACGCATACATTCAAGCCTTAGTGCTACGAATAAATTAGTTGGAAGTGAGCGCTGTGCGTGTTTGATGCCTGGGTGTGTGTGTGCATGAATGTGTCGTGTGTTTGCGCTCAAATTAGCTTTTTTGAAATGTTCTACAAAGCCGCCCAACAGGTTCTTTTAGCGTACACAATTTCGAAAATTTTTATTGAACCAATGAGGCCAAAGTACGCAGCAAGACGTTGAAATTCGTGACGTCACGCTGGCATTGAAGTGCTGAAGATTGATATATCTGTGGGGTTTGACGTCCCAAAACCACCATATAATTATAAGAGCCGCCGTAGTGAAAAGCTCCGGAAATTTCGACCACTTGGTGTTCTTTAATGCGTAAACCTAAACTGAAGTACACTGTTCAACTCTCATGTCTATAACGATGGAGCGTCGCGCGCGGAACAGCACGAGCGACATCTGCCGCCGAAAATACGCCTCATCTGAGCATGCGCGGTGCCACTGATGTGCCTGCCTTACAGTTCCACCCTTTCTTTTCTGCGAGGCTGCGATGACTGCTTTGGCCGTCGGAGTGCTGTCAACCCAAAAGAAATGAAGAAAAAGGAAATCAGCAATTGCCTGGATAGGCGCCTAATCATATCACAGCCTTACTATATCATATCGCAGCGAGAACGGTTCACTTCGTTTTTTAAAGTCGCAAAAATTTCGGTCTGTTTGTCCGCCCTTAACGATACTGCAAGCGGCCGACCCAATCCGTATCGCCCACCAATATCGCCCAAGGTTCAGCGTTCACACTTGTGCGATTTTCAATTAAAAAGCAATTATTGCGCATATCTGAGGCACCATAACAACACGTCAACATTCTGTTTGTGTGTCTCTTACTAGAAAAGGGCATACATAGGTAAATATAAGGACCGTAGCATTTATCACGTTGCGCTGACCATGCAACGCTTGCACGAAAAAGCAAGTGTTTCCAACGCTTTGCTGAGACGACACGGTGGTGGCACCTACCCGTCACCTTGCGTTCTACACCTTATCACCTCCGAGACGGGCGCGCAGGGCGCGCGTGCTTTGTTTTGCAAGATAACTGCCAGATAGCGCTCATGTCTCGCGTGTGACGTGACTTCATGAGCTCGTTGGCCTCTGCTGCCCGCTCGAGGCACTGTAACGCAGCACCTCCAGAATACCATTCACCATTTTGTTTTGCGCAGAACATAAAATAAACGTTTTGTTCACTCTCTCGAGACGGAAGACTATCGTCTTTCGAGGACATTTGAAGTGTAATATGCAGATACGGGGTCAAATTTTCCTTCTTGGTTTTTCTTTCATTGTAGAGCTCAGACGTTTATGCTATGTACAACCTACTGGCCCCGCAGGGCGCGGGTTCAAATCCCGGCTGCGGCGGCTGCATTTCCGATGGAGGCGGAAATGTTGTAGGCCCGTGTACTCAGATTTGGGTGCACGTTAAAGAACCCCAGGTGGTCTAAATTTCCGGAGCCCTCCACTACGGCGTCTCTCATAATCATAGAGTGGTTTTGGGACGTTAAACCCCACATATCAATCAATCAACCTACTGGCCCCTACTCGTGCTCTTTCCGCGCATGCGTGAGCAGTGACCACTTTGCCAGGCATTTGTGTCCACATGGTGAGATTCCTTTACTTGATACCTTCGTCTGAATGGGTTCTACTTCACTGATTTTCTAATCTTGCCCATGTATGTCCCCTTGGTAATAATAAAAATAGGTTGATCCGAGAACTTGTCTGTCTACACTCATAGCGTGCCACCGACTGATAAATCAGCAGCCAGACATGGAGTGGTTTCGAGAGAGGTCGACTAGTGAACACTATATAGGCGCTCCTTTCTGATCATTCTTTCGCTTTTTGTTGTTCTATGATTACAGCTTCTTTCACGCCCACGACGCCTGCAGAAATTGTTCAACGCCTGCAAAAATAAGCTCACTTGGCCACTTCCCATTCAACAACTTGGTCTCCGAAGACACCACGCATCGAGCCACCTGCCTTGTCTGCTAGGAGCCACATGCTCGCTTTCAGTGCTAGGTCCCGCTGTTACGACGACAGCCTTGGACTCCTCACCAGACGTGAAAATTGATCGTCGGCGCCTTCATAATGAACACCAGTGATGCAAGAGATCATCATTATCTTCGTGTGATAATGTCGCCACGGCGTCATAGATATGAAATGTGACGTCATCACTGCGCTACTATGACGTCAATGGCGGGACGTCCCATGAGGCGTCAGCACACTATACCCCATATCTGAGCCCCCAAATACCCCACAAATACCCCATATATGAGCAGGCGCGGTGTCATTGATGTGGCGTCGGCACATCACTGGCGCCGCGCATGCTAAGATATGGGGTATTTGCGATTGCAGACATCGCCCGCACAGTTCCGCGCGCAACGATCCGTCGTTATAGACATGAGAGTTGAGCACTGTACATGAGCCTCGAGCATTTTCTCCTCCCTGAAAAATTCGGCCGGGATCCGATCCCGCGACCTGCAGGTCAGCAGTCTAGGCCCGTGTAAACCCCTTGGCGGGTCATTTTCTGTTATGAATACAATTTCTATACGCAAACAAGAATCTGAATTAGTCGTGTCTAGATTGTCGTACCACTTGCTCCCTTCACTGAGGCATAACGGCCTGGTTGCAAAGTCGCATCCCTTGAATCCGTACGTCAGTGTGAGAATCATTCGGAATAGCTCTATGTCATGCGTGCCCGTCTACCGTCCTGGTAATTGCATTCAAATTTATGACTAATCTGCACACCATGCGAGAATTTACGCGCTTGATGTCAGCACGCGCTAAAATAAACACCTTAAGCATGACACTTATGGATTCCTTAACCCTGCTTCACTTAAAGAATAAAACGATGAAAAACATATCGACGCGAAACCGCCCTCTTAGATTATTCCTAAATCTTCGCTATATGTCAGTCCCGATCATGATGATAACGTATTGCCACGTGTGCACATTCTCGATTGACGTCAGCTACATAACTGCGTCTACGGTAGCGCCTCTTCGGCAGAAAAGCTGGTATACTGTCACGAATAGCGTCCAGCGATCTCAGGTACCGAGCAAACCAGGCAACTAGGTAAGTCGGTTCGTCTTACTTTTATACTACGGGCGGGCACTTGATGGCTGCCCTATGGGCCACCCTTACGTAGACGACGCGTCGCGACCCGCCGATGTGGCATTTGCATGAGGAGATCGAGAATATACTGCGAAATGCCAAAGACCAAAGAAAATACCTGTTCTGGAAAGGCAAGGCGCATGGACACCACGTCATTCGTTTCTTAGAGCAGGAAGCCTGCATATCTTCTGCGGGATCTAAGCTTCCAGGCTTTTTCAGCTCGGCTTTCTAGCTTTTTAGCGTAGGATTTCCAATGCAAATATTTTCAGGCCAGGCCGCCGCCTTGAAGTTCAGGGTGCAAGCATGCTGGCTTTTTAGTCGGATTGCTGAGAAGAAAACTGATGACGGAAGTTCTATTGCAGGGACGTAAACCTTAACATGCCCCATACACTTATCTGTTGCTGATTTCGCAGTTGCATTGGTGGGCGTATAGCCATGGGAGATATGCAGTAACCCCGGTGCGATTAGGACTATAATGCGAGGTCCTCCAGTCATTAATATATTCGTGCGATATTTCCCCCCTACAGCGTGCACTGTAAATTTAACTCGTTCATTTCACTGCATCGTATATCAGTTAAGTTGTCTGATGCGCTGGCGCTGTAACTTTCTGCGTATTCGTAAAACAATCCACGCAATACCCTTAACTAAGACACGCCTCATGTTTTACCGCAAAGCAACATGAAGACTCGTAATAATTGCACTGGGTTTTACATCTCAAGTCAACGGTTTGTTATGGGTGCAGCCATTGTGCAGGGCTCCCGAAAGTTTGTCCGTATGTTCTTTAACATCAATGTACAGTCCGTTTCACATTAAGGGGAAATGCCGTAGCGCGCGGGATTGTGATGCGGCCAGTGCGACAGTCGAGTGTCGGTGGCAGCAGCTCAAGCACGCGTAGACTCTTGAGAGGCGTATATATATAGTGTACTATAGAATAGTTGAACCGCGTTGTCGGCTATAGGCATGCAGCGCGCGCTGGCCGCGTTGTCGGGCAGCAGACGAATTTCGTTACTGTGGGAACTGGGCCGATATCACTCATCGTGTCACTGTATACGCCTTACTGACATCCAAAATGAGCTGGTGAGCGCGTTTTGCCTCGTGTAATCAAATACCATCGCAAATAAGCGCGTTCAGGTCGCTATCTTAACCTACAGCATTTATGAACTCGTTCTCGTTCGTTTTATCGTGTTGACCCACGAGGCTACGCGGCAGTCACTGTGGTGTTTCGTTTTATTGTTTTTCTTTTTAGCGGGAAATAAATGCCACGCTCTGTACGTGCTCATTGTGGCCTTCCCCGTCACAGCGTACTGCGATGCACACACGATGAAGAAATATACGTGAACGCATGCAGTGTGTCATGGCGTTTCGAAAGAGCCACCTACAAATACTGCTCATAGAACCCCATTATCGCCAATGAAGGCTGATAGGTTGACATCGCACAACGTTTAGTACAGATATCGGCCTACTTTCCGCAGCAACGGTGAAATCGGTGGGCTTCCCGACAAAGTGGCCAGTGCGCACCACTGTTGCAGACGACGCGCTTCAACACAACGCTCCTCGAACGCGTGCGCGGGCTGCTGCTGCTGCTGGCTCACGGCTGCAGCCCTATAGCGATGCCACGCGCTCCGAGAATTCCCTCAAGTGTGACTCACTGAATACCTCTGAGAACAATTGAAACCACCTCCGCCGAGATTCAATCTCGTGACCTTGGGGTCAGTATTCGAGCCCAATAACCCCGGACCAATATATGCTGGGTGAGACGAGGAAGCAGCCCTTCTGCTTTTGCAAATCCATTCTTGCATCAGTTCCTTCGTAATATTAAGCATTAGAGAGCGCCTATTCAATTCTGGCCAAAGGACCCGTCTATAGTGCGTGAGCGTTCTTTCTCTGTCGTGTGTTGCACCCACACTAGCATTTGAGATTACTTGCGTTCTCGTGTTTCTTTGCGCTAATGAAGTGGCCACTGGCCCATCTGTTGATTTATCAGACAAATCAATGGTTCACAGCAAAAACAGTTGGGAGACCATTGTGAGTGAATATAACGAAAATAAACTGCAACATACTGTTTCATTGCAATATCAGCCCTGGAAGTCGCAGGCGGTAGCGTGCCGCTTGCAAACATCATTTCACAGTGGCGTGCGTGACGTCAGATGCAGCACGGATACGAGTCGTCTTATCCGAATGTTCCAGCCAATGCAAATCATTCAATTTCAATGCCGAGCTGAAGAAATCTGGAATGACGTTCAGTATACGCGATGCTCACATCTAACACGCGCATCGTTAGCGTATCGCTGCTGCAAAGTACGCATCGATCTTCCTTTTGATCATGCAACCTCTTTTCTCGCAGGTTTTTCTCAAGAACCATGTGCGCAACGATTCTGTGGCTCCTGGTTGCCATTCTATCAATCGGTGAGTTTTTCGTGCATTCTCATCGTGCTAAATAACACGGGTGCTGGTTCGTATACGGTGCGGAAATTTGTTGGTTGTTGAACACTGCCACAATGTGGAACTACTGTTCTAGGAAGGTCTGTAGCCAGGAATCGTTTTAGGGAGAGGCACTTGTTGAAGGCCATGAGAAGCACCTATTTTTATTGTTTGTCACTTCTAAAACACCACCGCCCCCCATCCGAATGTCGGGAAGCGTGCAGGCTCCTCACTACCGCCATGGCTACATACTGGCCTGGGTCTAATGCCTATGTTTCACGAGCATGGGGCTACAAAGGAACCAGATAGCCGCCAAATAACGTGCAATCCGGCCCCCCCTCCCCCTATGGTTAAGGATAATCCGACAAGATATAGAAGGATGCCCTTGCTCAGCATGAAGCAGATTTAAAGTTAGCGGAGGAAATGAAATGCTTTTTCAGCACTCGCGTATTTACTGTTTCACAAATGATTAATGACATGGTGAAAATGGTTGTAGGCAATGGTGTGGGGCGCTTGCTCTATCATTTGCGTTTTTTGCGAAGAATGGAGGCACGTGGGGGCCCTTGCTCGAAATTTTACGATAGTGTTTCCCGTGCCCCACGGCGCTGCAGAACAACGCGATGGCCAGGCTGTCACACTCTTTTTTTAGTCACTTTACAGTCACTAACGAAGCTATGAGAAACAACATATTCTTTCTTAAACTCTGTGTATCCAGAAGAGCCATGTTAGTGTTTATCGTGCCTATTTCAGATTGTGCGATTGGATGATGCAGGTCTCTCGCCTTGAACGCTAAGATCACATTGAAAAAGAGCACGTATTGTGTGGCCCCAATTGTAATACCTTTGATAGTACGCAAAGTGACGCTCCTTAACGCCGCAGTCCTTCAAGGCCACGTGCAAATTGTCCGTTACAGCGCATTTGTTTTGCGCTGAAACTTTTTCCATATCTACGGCGTGCCAGTGGCTGGTTGTGATAGTTCTTTTAACAACTTCAAAGTCTATAAAATTTGTCTCACGCTTCCACATTTTTTTTGCAGGTTCATGCTTTCTCAAAAATGACATCAATGGTAGGTATCATGAAGATAAAAACCTGCAGATTGAGATTACGACCTAGAAAACAGAGTGCAATATAGGATGATTTCTTTTTTCAGAATATGAATACGAGATTCCTATTCCCGTAGAGGGTACGAACTACAATTCAATAGTTTTCCCGAATGTAAATACTATGTTTCGTCCTGTCAATTAATTCTACACCCTATTTTTTCCCAGGGATATCAGCGCAAGACATCTACCATCTGAACGGTTATTATTTTAAATATAAGACCTAAGTTTTCAATAATAAACCCCAATATCCTCACCCTTTTCAGAAGCTGAGCCGGAACAAACGAATGATGTGGATGGTACGTACCGCTTTCTTTAACTTAGTACTCTCAAAAGCTGATCGTGTCAACACATAGCTGGCACCTCCACGAGAAGCATGTAGGCGTAGATCTTAAACTTTCAGCTAGCATCTACCCTGGGGGATTGGCCGAGAATCGGGTACGTGATCAGTTGTAGTTAGTCGAAGAAGACGACGAAGTTTACGAATCTACACCATCACATACGTTAAAAACTGACGGTATTGCTTTGTTTTTTTATTACCATTCGAAAAAGAACTGATTTCTTTCGTTTTTCAGTAGATATATACATTAGATCAACCACCATTATTTTCTATGTAGTCTTCCTATTTTATAACCTCCATTATTCTAAAACTTCATACTAGTTCATAAAATCACTAAATTTTTGGTCAATCCCCCACAGTGAGTGCGCGCCACAGTTAACATGTCAATGAGATCCACGCGCTGTTCCCCTGTGTGGCATTGTCTAGCCTGTTTGACATGTGTGGTCTTCCGTTTAAGTCAACTACTCGTCTTTTCTTACAACGCCTCGTGTCTTCAAACTACGCCGAAGACAAGAAAATTAACTGGTCATCTTTTCTTTCTCAGGTATATCAGCACAACACACCTACAATCATAACGGTGAATATCTTTCCATACATATCAGACTTCCGTTTACAGTAATCAACCACATCCTCACTTTTTGCAGGAGGTGTACCTGAACGAATTAAGGATGTGTGCGGTATGTACCTCTTTCCTTAACACAATGCTCATAAAAGCTGCTTGTCGTAAATCTTAAATCTCGTTACCTTTTCTATTCAGAACCATCGTTTGAACGAAGACGGGAGGAAGGTATACGCGCATCATTTCTCATTTTTTCTAAACGTCGCGTTCGTACGCGCTCCTTAAAATAAAATCAATACTTGTTTCACCGGAATGGCCAACGAATGAATCGAAGGGAGGTTCCGAATATTTTTCGCCACACCAGTCAATAACACTAATACTTTTCCGTTTTTCAGAACACGATTACGACGATTGTGACTCTTACTTCGGCGATGAGTCCAGTGCGTATGACTTTCATTAAATAATTGCCAAAGATAACAAACGCAAGTGCTACTTATCGCCAACTCTGAACATGCACCGCGCTTTTTTTTTTCAGCAGCCAATACTTGCAGTGCTCTAGGCGAATGTGGTATGGGTTTGATATATCGCGCTTAGATATACAGCAAGTTTACTCGCCCTGTCACTAATTCCATTCTCTCAATCCTTCCCATTTTATTCTACAGAACCACAGCGGCAACACTTCAAGCAAGGTAGGGAATGCATCACTTATACTTTCCTCAAGATGGCCTTCTGCAAGAGGCTTCTTACAAAAGCTAAAAGCTAGCATTGTTTTTTTTCACAGCAGCTTCACCTAAAGAAGATCCCTATGGCAACCCATACGAGTACGACCTCGATGAGGAAGCCACTATTGCTTCGCCTTCGCCTTAGGTGAATCTCCCTTACACGTTGCGCCCATTATGCAACAAACGTTTTCTCTTTGCTTCGGGTGGGTAAATACAAGCTACTTTCAAGATTCTATATCGACGCTGGTTGCACTTTATTTTTGAGGTTGAATATTCGTCACCATACATGTAGACGTTCTAAATTAGTCTGTGCTTTGCAAATGAACGAATGAGTATGGTTGGTGTTGCATCTTACTGTGGCTAATGGCTTGTATTTTCTGCCTTCTGCTCAGAACAAATGACCGCATATGCAATGAGGTGGCCCTCAAGCTGCGTCGTATCAAGATTAGATATCGTCCTTGGCAATTGGAAAGTTCGCCGTGATCTGACGTCAAAAGTTCGAAACAAGCCTAGGGCGCTGTCTTGACGTCATTCGAAGTGGGCTTGTCATTTCTTGCGCCATCATCATTGCTCCTGCCACACGAAGAATTTCTTAAGCCATGAAGCGGCCGCGGTATCTGGACGGCTTCATGTTTTTACTTCTTTCTTGAATTATCCCTTTCGGTACCTTTTTAAGTGGAAAAGAATAAACGAATCTTAGACGAATTGCGTGTCTGTATTATGTGGAAGCCAATTTAGTGCATGGCGTGTTACGTTACGCACAGTGAACCAGGAGGGAAGCCGTTCCTGTGTTCCTACTCGGGTGCAGTGCACTTCACAGTGAAGGCTGTTAGATCCCAACACGCAATTTCGGTGTCCTAGTTGTTTGCTGATGTCAATAACTACTATCGCGTACAATAAAACAAGGGAATGAAATATCACCAGAGCGCAGTGGGATGTAAACCCTGTTTCACTGCGCAGCAGTCGAGCTTTCTATCTCAAGCCGTGCCAGTGCTTGAGCCTCTATCGCACGAAAGACCTTGTGCAGGAATCGTGCCGAGGAAGGAATCGCGTCAACAGATGTGATAAGTGGTAGGTGAGTAAAGAAGTAGTTTTGGTGTCATACACGAAAACTTGCATAATTAGTGGGTAGTTTAAAGCTTCGCGGCCCTTAACGAAGGCTGCGCCATACATATTCGTCATCATCAGCCACTGCATAGCCGAAGTGCGCATAATGCTTCGCAAATGTGTAGCAGGAACCTCGCTTATCCATAGAATGATGAATGCCGCAAGAGGAAAACTTCTTTACGATTTAAAATTGTGATGTATAGCGCAGTATAGGTGCAGATGCATGCGGTCACGTCTGTGTAAAGCGCGTGCAGCCTATTTTTCATGGGGGGGGGGGGCGCAACAGCTTGAGCCAGCTTCGGGCTTTCTTCGTTGACAATCGAAATCAGTCTGCAAAAGCACGTTGCGTGTTTACGCATCCGAAGTGAAGTGCACCAAAAGAGTAAACTTTGCTTGCTTGGCGTCCAGTCTCCGCCTCGACCACGGCGCACGAAGTCGACCCACACTTGTCTCGGAGCCGGATTGGACGGGAATCTGTAGAACTTGCACTAATGGCTCCCGTTTCACTGGAACAAGACTTCATGGGCCGAAATATTGGTGCCATGACGACTAATTCGAAATAAAGTGCTTCCTTTGTCCTCTGATAAGCGTGTATCTTGTATTCGCATGCACGTACGCTATTCTAGACACCGCTAGCTCACTTCTCAAGTCTGCTGAATGTCAGTCTCCACTGAATTGAGAATGCGGCGTGGAAGCTACCAGAACCAGACTGCTGCGTGAACTCACCAGAACTTCTTCTCATTAAAATGAAGAAATAGGGGTTGGTGCCATTATGGTGGCACTAGCTACTCTTTTTCTTTTAGTACACAATATATGCTGTAAGATCAACACTGACGGCGCAAAATGCGAGACTGTACAACAGACGATGCGAAAGTACACAATAGCCAAACTTCACAAGTCAGTTCACATACAGTTAATAGCTTCATATGCTTCACACACAAGGTCAGTACACCTCGAATTACGGTTCATATTCGCCTAATAGATATATGTGTACAATTTCCACATACAAGGTCAGTTCACACTGAGACAGATGGTTACACATGTGACACAAACTATCTAAATGTTACATATTTCCTCTACTCTGACGTAAAGTTAGTGTCAATGTCCATAGGTGCGCCGCAACATTTTCTGAGCGTCACACTTGCTGAGAGCCATCTCTATGCAAGAGATTTGTGTGGCAGTGTGAACGAGACTTCGAAAAAAGGTGTCAGTACCCCTTTAAGAAAGTGAAGGAGAGGCCACATACAGGATTCAAGTGCTATGGTTGTCACTAGCGCATCTGTTTTGACTCCCCGTTGCTGTCCTAGACCTTCAATGCTATTTAGCGTTCATACATGGCTTCCGAGATAATTTACGAAAACCTCTCGAGTCGAAATCTCTGAGACCATGATGAAGGTTGGCGTGCTGATCTACAGATGTCGCTTGTCGTTTCTGCCACATTGTAATTAAAAATAAGGCACTGTCGAACTACAATAGGTATGACGGTGTGAGAGGAATTTGAAAAAGTGCCATGGTGCTGGGATTGACGTTTGGCAATGCGGTCTTGTGCATGAAATCCGAGGTTCAAGCAAGATTGGAAATTAAACAACGTGGCATATATAGGTAGACTTGCTTTGGTAGCACACGGGAGTACCCCAAATCAGGGGGTACAGGGTGACATAGGATGGACATCGTTCGAGTGCAGGGAAGCTAGCAGCAAGGTAGAATCCAAGGAGCGATTAAGAAAAATGGGAGAGGAGCGTTGAGCTAAGAAAGTTTTCAGCTACTTGTTCATGAAGAATGTTGATACTAAACGAAGAAAGCGAACTCTAATACTGTCAAGCAAGTATTTAGAGAACAGCAGAATACCAAGCCAAAAGGAAACATCGGTTAAGAAGAAGGTGAAGGTAACAAAGAGGGACACGTGGAAGATTGGAATGCTTACGAAACAATTCCTCGAGACCTACCCAACTTTCAAGCAGGAAATTGCAAAAGAAAACATCTGCGATGATCCTCGGGGTAGTTCTTTGCTGTTCGAGGCCAGAACGGGAATATTGTGGACCAAAGACGTACGTTATGTTACAATTTTTAAAGTATCAGTTATGTGATTTTTAAAGAGAAGAGGGAGCCCCGTAACTGTCTGCATCAGAGTGCGACCCCTCAACAGTAGCTCAAGAGGGATAGGGGTTAGGAGGGAGCAAAGGAACAGAAACAAAGGTAGAGAGAGGGGAAGGAGAGAGCGAGGCGTAAGGACAGTGAAGGACAGAAAACCACGGAAGTAAAGAGGAGATAGGAAAGCTGGGCGCGGTCGCAGGCGTCCGAAGACGGGGAACCACTCAGCGAGAGCTCTTGTCGGCGGCAGGAAAATGCGTAGGGCGAGCCAGTCGGCCAGAGCTGTGCTGTCGTCGGAGATCGCGGGGGCACAACCAGTCGGCACGAAATCCAGAGAGTGAGTCTTTAAAGTATCATTAACCATTGAAGGGTGCGAACAGCACATACTCTCGACAACGGCAACCTACTTGTCTTCGTCAGCCCGTCTAGCTGTCTCCCACTCGCCACAGTTTCGCAGCAAAAGAACTTTGAGACTAAATATTTATACATAACTACGAATAAAACTTATAAAAATGTTTGAACAAAGATAACTGACATAATTTTGCATTTTCGGTGAACTTATCCAACTTACAAATTGTTTTAGAAAAGCTCGCCCCTGAAATGTGCGAAGTGTTTCTTGACGGGAAGGGTATCAGAATCTTGGAACAACGCCAACATCATTTTAATCCACAAGAAACAAGAAGTGAAGGACTTGAAAAGTTACAAGCTGATTAGCTTACTCTCAGTTCTCTACAAAAGATAATACCTAATATAAATAAGCCGTCAATCAACCCGGTCTTGTGGTTTCTGCTACCACGTTATACCTGCGAACTTTTTAGTCTCATCGGCCCACTTAAGATTCTGACTCCACCTCACCCGCTTGCCTTCTCCGAAATTCCAGTCACTTACCCTTAATGACCACCTGTTATCATGCCTACGCGCTACGTGCCCGGCCTATGACCATTTCTTCTTCTTCATTTCAACTATGCTATCCTTAACCCTGCTTTGTTCCCTGGCACACTCTGCTCTCTTCTTGTGTCTTAAGTTTACACCTATCCTTTTTCTTTTCATGGCTCGTCGCGTCATCCTCAATTTAAGCTGAACCCTCTTTGTAAGCTTCCAGGTTTCCGCTCCATAAGCAAATACCAGCAAGATGCAGATTGATCTGATTTGATAGATGGGGTTTAACGTCCCAAAACCACCATACGATTATGAGAGACGCTGTAGAGGAGGGCTCCGGAAATTTTGACCGCCTGGTGTTCTTTAACGTGCACCCAAATCTGAGCACACGGGCCTACAACATTTCCGCCTCCATCGGAAATGCAGCCGCCGCAGCCGGGATTCGATCCCACGACCTGCGGGTCAGCAGCCGAGTACCTTAGCCACTAGACCTCCGTGGTGGGGCAAGATGCAGCTGTTATATACCTTCCTCTTGAGGCATGGTGGCACTGTACCAGTCATTATTTGATAGTGCTCGCCAAATGTGCTCCATCCCATTTTAATTCTTCTAGTTAGTTCAATCTCGTGGTTCGGCTCCGCCATTACTACCTGTCCTAAGTTGACGTACTCTTTTACAGCTTCAAGTACAATGCTACTTATTTCGAAGCGCTGTTCGCTTACTAAGTTCCTGTGCATCACTTTCGTTTTCTGCAGATTAATTTTAAGACGTACCTTTCGGCTCTGCTTGTCTAACTCCGTAATCATGAGTTGCAATTCGTCCTCTGAGTTACTCAGTAATGCAATGTTACCGGCGAAGCGCAGACTATTAAGGTACCCTCTATTAACTGGTATTTCTAACTCTTCCCATTCTTGGCCCCTGAAAACCTCCTGTGAGAACGCGGCAAACAGCTTCAATTGGGGAGACCTGATCTCCTTGTCTTACACCCTTCTTTATTGGTATTCCGTCACTTTCATTGTGGAGCATCCCGGTGGCAATTGATCCTGATTCTACAGTGTCTGCATGACTGCTGATATATCTACTAAATAAAATGTCTTCTCGTAATCTATCAAGGCTATGCATACGTGGGGTCTATTCTGAGCATTTCTCTATCACCTGATTGATAGTATGAATGTGCTCGATTGTCCAGTAGCCTGTATGAAATTCTACTTGATCCTTGGGTTGATTGAATTATAATGTTGTCTTAACCCTGTTAGCAATTACCATTAACGTGTTCTTTTAGGGCCAACTTGCATTTCACGTATACAAGTAAACGCAGCTGCAGCAGCTTGAATTTGATCTAGCGACTTTCGTGTCACCAGTCGAGCAGAATACATAACCACTAAACCGCCATTTCGCCTATAAAATAAAATGTAAAACTGTGTGTGTCCTAATATCTATAAAAAACTCATATGTCATTATGGATACAGAACAGTACACGTTAGATCCCAATTAAGTAGGCCTGTATTTTAATTACGCACGCACGGCCGGTATTCCTTAGATACAACCCCCAGCCTTCGAACTTCTATAGTTCGCGGACGCGACGCTACCCTTTTGTGCAGATTATGGTTGGGTGTAGTATTTACGCACGCGCCCGCGTTTCGCATATGGATAACCGACACCACTACATGTGACCACTGTGGCAGTGTTGAGACGATTCAACGTAATCTGTGCCCACAGCACTGTTGACAGATAGGGGCGCTTCGGAATACGTTGGATAAACTAGACGACCGAACTCCTTCGGAAGAACGAATCCTGCGCCATCGACCGGACCTGACGTCTCAGAAAAAGGTTGTGCAAGCGCTGCTGAGCTTCCTGCGTTCAAGCGGCCTCTCAGAACGACTTTGATCTTAGCGTCCTGTGTGTGTGTGTTTTTGTTTCTTATTTTTATTTATATTTTCTTGGTCTGCTGTACAACGCCTATTTCCTCAACCCTACGCAGGGTAGAAAACCAGTTTCCTTTACGAGGTTAACCTCCCAGCCCAATCTTATCATCTATTTCTCTCTGTTGCTTCCTCTCGTTCGTTTCACGGTTTTTTGAAGGGAGAAGTTTCATTGGTTTCATCTCTTCAGTTCACACGTCAAAGAGTGGGAGCGATACGAGACAGCTTTCCAGTACGCACGCACCACACACACACACACACACACACACACACACACATATATATATATATATATATATATATATATATATAGATATATATATATATATATATATATATATTTATATATATATAGTACGAGGGACCATACCAAAGTACGAGGGCCCATACCGCGTTTTTGGAGCAAACCTCGCCGGTGAATCTTCTCATTGAGCCACTTTCCCGATCTGGCGACATGCGCCGGCGTGGACGTGACATCGTCCACGTCGCCCGCCTTAAGCGCCTCTGCCTCCAGACTCTTAGGTCGCCAGGATGGCTCTTGTTCGGCGGGGGCAAATTGTGAAGAAGAAAACGCATCGTTGGCAAGCAACATCGCCACCGCTTGGGTACTGGGTGCTGGGCTTCGCTCGCTCGGCTCGTCTGATCATCGCCGGCATCTGCTTGACCGTTGCTCGTTCCCGATCGTGTTCATCGTAGGACCACCGTCGCAACAGTCGCCAATAAACACGTTCTCAATATATTATATATATATATTATATATATATATATATATATATATAATATATATAGATATATATATATAATATTATATATATATATATTTATATATAATATATTCTGTAGCATTGATATTTGGCGCAGGCCGAACGCCAGCTGAAGAAGGAAGGAAGAGTGTTGTTGCTGCTCGCGCTCGCTCCGCTTGACAGCTGGTCGGTTCTACCGCTACGTTTCCACAAAGTAAACGTCTCTTCTGCTCACCACTAAAGGCGTACTATCAAGTGGTGGAGAGTGCTGGGTACCTTTTTCCATCCTGGAACTCCGCAACCGAACTCTACCTTCGCCATCAACAATGTCCATCGACGCTGCACAGCAGACGGCTCCTACATCTCCACCTGTCCACTGTCCCGGCGTCCCGAGAGAGCGAGATCCAGACATCTTCAACGGCACCGATGAGCAGGACGTCGAGGACTGGCTCTCTTCGTTCGAACGAGTAAGCGTCAACAACAGGTGGGACGAAAACGACAAACTGGGCCGCGTCCACTTTTACCTCAGAGGAGTAGCAGAGCTCTGGCTCAACAACCACGAAGCCGAGCTTACCGACTGGGCCACTTTCAAGACCACCTTCGCGGACGTGTTTGGCCGACCGACAGTGCGCAAGCTCCGTGCAGAACAGCGCTTGCGGGATCGCGCCCAACTGTCGGGAGAGGGTTTCACGTCCTACATTGGGACGTCGTAGGCCTCTGCCTTCGCTTTTGATCCTGGCATGTCGGAAACCGCCAAGGTAAAACACATTATGAAGGGCATCGAGGACGATGCCTTCCACATGCTGGTGGCTAAAGACCCGCAAACAGTTTCGGAAGTCATCCAACACTGCCAAAGTTTCGATGAGTTGCGAAAACAGCGCATTTCAACGCGACGGCCTACTTTCGACATGACCAGCACGCCAGCATTGACCGTTGGTGCAATATCTCCAGAACAGAACTGTATTGACCCCGCAAATCCAGCAATTTATCCGAGAGGAAGTGGCACGCCAGTTGTCCCTTGCCCCCTTGCTTCCCAGCAATACGCATGGGCTGACCTCGTCACTGCGCCAAACCATCGAAGAGCAAGTCTGCGAGGCACTTCCCCCCACGTACCAGCCACCACCTGTGTCCGCTCCCCTGACTTACGCTGACGTCGCGCGAAGGCAGGTACATGCGCCGTCAAACGTCGTCGACCCTGCCCACCAAACGAACGCCTTATACGCAACACGCGTACCGGCAGGCTCGCATGTTCCCATTTACCACCGCCGTCCTTCAACGCTTCCCAACAACCCTTGGCGTACATCGGATAACAGACCTATCTGTTATTACTACTGTCGTCAGCCTGGCCATGTTGAGCGGTTCTGTCGCCGGCGCGTCCCTCACTCAGGCATTATTGATGGCACCTACGGCTACGCCCCCACAAAACCACCACAGACGCTGCCGTTCCATGCAGCTTCGGACACTTCTCCGCCGAGCCGCCGCGCCTTCAACCCACGCCGATCGCCTTCCCCGCGCCGACGTTCGCCTTCACCAATGCTTCGGCGTGCACCACCTGCCCCAAACGGAAAACTGACCATCGCAGTTCCGGAGGCAAGAACTGCGCCACCGTCGAACTCTACAAGGCCTCGTTCTCTACCGAATAATGAAATAACTGTCTTGATTGAAGGTATCGCCGTTCAAGCATTAATAGATACCGGAGCTGCCGTGTCTGTATTGAGTGAAGCATTGTGTCGCAAGTTAAGAAAAGTTACGATTCCGCTTTCTGGTCTCTCCCTTCGTACGGCAACAGCGCATCACGTGAACCCTTCTATGACGTGCACGGCTCGGTTAATCATCCAGGGCGTTCTGTACGTGGTTGAATTATCGTGTTTCCACACTGCTCACACGACGTCATATTAGGCTGGGACTTCCTTTCCACACATCATGCGCCGTTGTTGATTGTGCCCGGGCCGAACTAGAATTGTCATCGCTCTCCGACGACGATTATAATAAGCCTTCTATTTCTCGTGTTGTCGTCGCCGCGGAGACTGATATTCCACCTATGTCTTCTGTTATTGTGCCGATCTCGTGCGACCATGCCGCTTTTTCGGACGTCATGTTCACGCCGTCAGAAGACTTCACTTCTCGAAAAAACGTTCTTCTGCCTTTTGCTCTTCTGACGGTCGAAGCCACTTGCGCAAACATTTATGCCACGAATCTCCTTTCTGTACCAGTCACCCTATTCCGTGGCGAATGCATCGGCCGCCTTTGAGGACATCGATTGTGTTTGCACCAGTCAACTGCCCTATCAAGCAAAAAGCCTTGAGATCGCCAGTGTTACTTCCGCTCTCACATCCGCCACCTCTTCCCTCGACGTCTTCCTTCCATCGATTGATCCTGACCTTCCTGTTGACCAACGAACTCAACTCTTGACACTTCTCGACCATTTCCGCTCATCGTTCGACTTCAAACAAACCAGTCTGGGCCGAACATCTGCAATTGTCCATCGTATTGACACTGGCACCCACGCACCATTGCGTCAGCGTCCATACCGGGTCTCCCACGCCGAACGCCAAGTTATAGACGATCAAGTGTCTGATATGCTCAATCGTGGCGTTATACAGCCGTCTAACAGTCCGTGGGCCTCCCCGGTGGTACTGGTCAAAAGAAGGACGGGAGCATCCGATTCTGTGTGGATTACAGGCGCCTTAACAAGATCACGCGCAAAGATGTGTTATCCGCTCCCCAGAATTGACGACGCTCTCGACTGTTTGCAAGGTGCAGAATTCTTTTCTTCGCTGGATCTTCGATCGGGATACTGGCAGGTACCCATGGATGAAGCTGACCGCGCCAAGACTGCGTTTGTAACTCCGGACGGCTTGTACGAGTTTAACGTGATGCCGTTCGGCCTTTGTAACGCCCCAGCCACCTTCGAGCGTCTGATGGACAACATACTTCGAGGCCTTAAATGGCAGACGTGTCTTTGCTATTTGGACGACGTCGTCGTTTTTTCAAAAGACTTCGATACCCATCTTCTGCGCCTCGCAAGTGTCCTGCATTGCCTTACACATGCTGGGCTCCAACTAAATTTGAAAAAGTGCCATTTTGCCGCCCGAAGCTCACCATCTTAGGGCATGTTTTCAGCAAGGACGGCGTTCTACCTGATCCTGGAAAACTCCGTGCTGTCGCCCATTTTTCCGAAGCCATCGACACTTAAGGAACTCCGGAGCTTTATCGGCTTATGTTATACTTTTCGTCGATTTGTCCGTAATTTTTGCATCTGTCATGGCCCCTTTACACGGCTACTTTCTGACACCGAGGGCATTCGGCGTGGTCTTCCAATTGCGATAAGCATTCGCGAAACTACGTCAATTGCTGACATCCTCCACCGATTCTCCGTCACTTTGATCCTGGGCCCCTACAGAAATACACACCGACGCAAGTGGAGTCGGACTTGGCGCTATTCTTCTTGCTCAACGCAAGTCTGGATA